>VZTB01013348.1:69199-130834 GCA_013397245.1 Thryothorus ludovicianus | reverse complement strand
AAAAAAAAAAATCTATCTGTATAATTTTCACAATGTTTCTGTGCCACAGAAACAGTGCACTTTCAAAAATCCAAGTTTAGGGTCTTCTTGAAAAGTCAGAACCTTCACTTTCTGCTCATGCTTGCTTAAGAAATAGTGCCTGTTACTCCAAAAAAACTGAGGGTGAAGATAGTTTAGGTTTAGTTGGCAACTGCTTATAAACACACAAAAGAATGTGAGAAAAATGTATCTGAAAAGTTTATACAACCTATTAAGATAATGAAGATTGCTGACAAGGGGGCAATTCTGTTTGAGGCAATGGGGGAAGGAAGTAGATGAGCCAACAGTCTTCTTTAAAGGTTTATATTATGATCCATTGATTCATCTGAAATTCTATCCTTTTTTTAGTACGAATATTTCAAGAGACAAGATAGTCCTTTTGGTTTTTAACACCTTGGAAGAGCCTCTAAAAATACCTGCCATTGTAACAGTTCTGTTCTTCCTCTAGATTTGGCACAGAAGCCTAGGAATACATCCAGATAGCACAGGTTCAGAAAAACATGAAAAACAGGGATGTCATTCTAAGAAATTAGTACTGTGAGACACACACTATCATCTGACACCATAAAATACTTCCTGAGTGAAACTAATCACGGTTTTGACAAGCAACTGGGCAGTGCCAGACAAACCAAACACAGAGACTTCTTGTCTGTAAGTATTAAGGCATTTTCCAACCCTTCTCCAGCTGAAAGAACATACAGGACTCTTTCCTGAAACTAAAAACAAAAACTCTTTTGTACTTAAGAAAAATTGGCAGCGATAGGTAAAAGGACTTTTGTGTCAACTCAGTGTCTGCCAGCAGGTTAGGAACAATGCTAAAATAAGCTAACACAAATTAAGGAGATTTGCAATCTATCCACTTGGCCACTGTCCACACCATTAAGCCAGATGTCACGTGCTTGTTTTGCACTGAAACAAGCTACAACACTCATAGAGTTAAAGAAAAAGAAGTGCCAAACTTCACTTGAATGTAGCATGGACAAGGCAGGGAATGAAGGGAAATGAAAAGTCAAGGCAAGACCTTCAGCAAAGTGCAGAGCTTCCTCCCTAGGAGGGACCATTCCCAGGGAGGGACAGCAAACAAACTGCAGCTCCAGGGCTACACTTGGCCACAGTGCCACAGAGAGTCATCACACCACATCTCATCACATACACCTGACAGAATTTATACATTGATTTAAAATCATTAATCTTACACACTGTGGGGTTTTTCCCTACAATTAATAGCCTCCAAATAGAACAGCATAGACCTTGTGGGATTTTTCCAGGAGCTAAAGTAAGGAAAAGACAAAACTGTATTTGTCTCCCATGCTTGAAAAGACCTTCAGTAACAAGAATATGAAACTCATGCAGATATTAGTGTCTTGATTCAGCTTGGCAGTTATTCAGTGTCTGTACTCCACCAAGCAGTTTCTGAGCTCAACTTCAGCTTCAGTAGCAAAACGCAGGTGCTGAACATTAGCAAATTAGACAAACAGTATACTGCAAGGTTGTTTTAAAAAGTGAGTGAAATATGCCCTTAGGACTGATGAGATGAACATTATGTGGCATGTCTACTACACAGAGATCTCTTCTTTTTAAAGAAAAGACTTTCAAAGGCGCTGAAAAAAAAATCAGTTGCTGAGAGAGAAACCATATGATGAAACTGAAGATGGTTAAGTACAAACATATTTTAAATCAGTAACTTTCCTTCATCATAGCTGACTTTAGAACAACTGTGTAATTTAGTATTTCTGCATTATTCTCTTCCCCTCTCTCAAAAAATATTTTGCCCAAGAACTCTGAATTTAAGAAGTCAAGACATATATATTTATATACATACTCATATATATTCAAATATATGTAAATATATATGGACTAAATGTCCATCTAAATGTGCACAAGTCTGTGGGATCCAAGGACATTCATACAATCTTCTGATCTTTAAGGTCCTTTCCAACCCTTAACATTCTGTGATTCTATGAAATACTGAATCCCTGGAGCACCATATATGAACAAACACTGTTTTGATCCACATCATAATCCCACTGACGGATTAAAACAATTACAGGTGTGTAAATAATCAACAACACACCTAGCCTGCAATGGGCTTACTTTTCCTAACAGCAAATTGAAGAGACCAAACCAAAGAAAAATGTCATTTTTCCTTGCAGAGAGAAAGTAGGAGTAAAAAGAGCAGGAAAGGTTTTGCAGCACAATACACAATTAAACTTGAGGAGGAAAAGGAAAGTAAGAGGCACATCAAGGCTTGCACTTGCTTTTAACTTCCTTAAACAGTTTCAACTCACTTATTAAAAATATGCTATTTTTTTACTCTAAAAATCACCATCCAAATTAAAAGGAATCCCTTTTCCACTTCACTAGGATTGCTTGAAAGTTCAGCCAACAAGCACTGTTGGGCTCGGACTGAAATTCATTATTTCCAGCCAGCAGTAATGCTAATGGCTATGATAATTGCAGTCATTGGTGGTTTGGTTACTTGTTGTGCCAGAAAGAGATACCATTATGTGACCAACATAATCCTACCTAATCCTTGAAGGCTTGCATATAAACCACAGAGGTGTCACAGAAAGAAAATTATGTATGAACAAAATCAGTGAAGTGTTATGACTTTTCATACTTATTTTCTAAAATGCATGGAAATTAGGTGATTTAATGCTTTCAGTCTCCAAAAAAAAAAAAACCAAAAAAAACAAAACAAAACAAAAACGGATGGGAGATGTCAAGTGAGCCAAAACAGAATATTCTCGCTCAAGTAGATCTTGTGGAAGTTGCAGTCTTTGCATTTCAGCTGATTAGACATGAGAAGACACACTATGAATTTTATTTGGAAATACTCCTACCAACACTTCACCTTTTCTGAAAGTTTATTTTCATCTTAACTCTATCATTTTTATTTTACTGTTTCAATTTCTTATCCTCCCTTTGTCATTTTAAGGACTGAATAAACCAGCAACACTGTCATATTGAGTGATCAAGCAGTGATGGACAAATTAGAACTAAATTAAATTGAAGAGATCTTTAATTTGTGCCTTTGTAAAAGCAGCACAGTAGTACCTGGGACACAGAAAGGACCTGACCTCAAGTGTGAAGATTGGTCATCACTTCAAATACTAAACTGAACAATGGAATTACTGTACTGTAGGGCAAGTATGCGTCAAAGACTAAAATACCATCTTAACCATTCAGCCTTGCAACTTGCTTTGCCCAGTTCGGTTTTTGAATATACTCCATCAGAACTAGATATTTACATGAAATATTCAGTGTTGACCTGATTTCATCAAAGTCAGCCCTACTTAAAACTTGTCTGGATAGGACCAGGAGGTGGAATTAGGTGGCATGACAAGGATGTTCTGAGTTTTCTGGGTTGGGGTAGGTTTTTCTCCTTCAGTAATTCTTAAAATATATTTAATTTTTTCCAAAATTATTGAAAAAGAAAAGGTCTCTGGTTTTAGCAACACAAAAGCTAATCCAAAGTATAGTAGAGCAAAACCTGGAAGAGTTCAGATAGACGTATTTTATCTCATTCCTCACAAATTTAGGGTAATAGTAAATGAGAAGAAAGCTCTCCAGTTTTGTATCCTCCCATATTAAAACCCTGCTTTCCATCTTTGAAAGCATATATTTTGCAATTTAGCACTTCATACTGAATTCCTTTTTTTTTTAAACTATAGAATTACTAATGAAAAGGAACTGATAATTTATGCTTTCCAAAACTATGAATTATTCATAAACTACAAGATAGGACCCATGTAGAATCATTCTGATTCCTACTGAAGTAGCTTGAAATAGCAGCACTAGTGGCAAAATAGCCACTATTAGAATTATAGAATCACTTAGCTTGAAAGGGACTTTTAGGATTGAGTCCAAACACAAAATATACTACTGGACCCATTTCTCAGCAGGTTAATTAACTCCTGCCTACTTATCATACAAAAGCATCTAATCTTAAATTTGTTATCAAGGAAGTTCTTTCAGAGCCATTTTGGTGTCTCTGCAAGACACTACACTCTGCCATACAGCTACAAATATCCAAATGCCAGAGTGGCTAGGGTTCACGTATGTGGGTTTTACTCTTCTAATATTTCTAGTATACCTAAGATAACAAATAATAAAAACAACTACCAGACTTTGACAAAAAGAATATTCTGGCAATGACCTACAACATTTTGGCACAGGACAAATGTTTCCAGTTGAGTTTGCCCTGGAATTCATAACATAAGTCTGACACTGGGAGGATAGTTCGAAACCTGCAGTTGCTATAGTTTGTCTGATATAAGTTAGAAACTGAAAACCATGAAAACAAGACAGCATTCTCTTACCTAATAAACAATAAAAAAATAATAAAAAGCAACCCTCGAACAACAACAAACAAAAAAAAAAGAATCGAAAAAAATCAAGAAGAAAAATATCAAAGAAAATCAAAATAAAATCAAGGGAAAGGCATCAAGGAATTCATCAAAAGCTTGTGATGAGAAACTGTGCATTATTCCCAGTAAAACAAGAAGTGGTAACATAAACACAAGTGCTGAAACTACTGTATCCTGCAACAGAGAATTCACTGAAATTCCTAATCTCATCATAAGACTCTAAAGTAGGTCACAGCAAGCTTAAAAATTGACAGAAAGCAAAGAATAAGGGGTAATAGTATGCAAATAACCTTCTTTGCAAAGTTGATACTTATTCCCCCTCCCCCTTTGATTTTGACAAAGCTTCAAATACAAAAGGATCCATTGTCTCTGCAAACAGAAAAATACTTACGAACACACCATAAAAAGCATGTACTAATGACAAATCATGTGCTTTTAGACCATGTCTAATTGATATAGAATTCCTTCAGTAATTATTTTTTCTTAATTACTAATTATATTTGGTCAGTGTTATCTTAAGTGTTGTGATTAGAAAGAATTAAAAAGACCAATCACCTGATATAGAAATCCTGGTTGAAAATATACACATAATTATAAAAAACATATTCTCCCCCACAAAATTATATTCTCACAACTCAGGAGAATTTAATCTTACTTTTGTATAGAAGTATGTTAGAACAAACTTCAATTAAATCATGTTCCTGTGAAAAGTAAAGAGGAAAATAAGTTATTTCTTTTTAAGCAACAATTTTAAGTAAACATTGTGCAACCAAATTCATCTTAACATTCAGCACATCCTGAAAATTATGAGTTTTGGTAAAACAATGAAAAAATTATCCAAGAACGAAAAAGTCTGCAAAGTGTCTGGCTTCATTACATCACAAACTGTAATCATGGTTTTCAGTACTTTATATGCTTGACACTTGGTAAGCTAATTATTTAAGTGGTATTTGTCTCCTCCCTATATCCAACAAGTTAATTTGGACTAAATTTAGGATATCAGAAGCTAAAAACAGTTTTGTTCAGTCCAAGGAAAGCTCAACATTGGACAATAAACTTCTCCACTGCTAAATTCTTACAAGCAGTTCCAAAATCACATTCTTAAATCTGAAAGACATCTTCTGATAGACAACTAGCAGCTAGACATTTTGTTTCCAGCTCAAAGTTTCAGATTTCACCCTGGGAATAAAGCTTTGCACTCACGATATATTTTGTTAAAACTGAAATACTACCACATCAGCTCTGCATTCAACACAGCATATCAATCTTATTCTAGATTATTATACCCAAGAAATAATCTATCTCCTGCCAAACAATGCTTTTTCTTTATTTCTTTACACCCTGTTTTAAAAGCAACATTTTCAGAGTTCAGTACTTTACAGTTGCAGGGTTTTGACAGAAAAAGTACAAAACATAAGTGGTTATAGCAGGGAAAATTATGCTGTATACAATACAGTGTCCAGGTGATATCATGTGTGAAATTTGAGTTTTGTTCTCTAGATTTTAAGATCCCCAGTACAATACTTGTATTTATTGTCAATATACAGTCATGTTTCCAGAAGTCTGCTTTGTAATTAAGGTAGTTGTGTGTAAGGAAATCTTTCAAACCCAAATTTCACTTAAGGTGCAGGAATAGAACTTCATAAAATCATTTAATGAGATTTTAAATATTCAGTAAATCAGCTGCCACAGTTCAGAGTATGTGTCTATCCATGCCCAGGTTATATCTCAAGTACTTTATTACTCAGAGGTCAGTGACGTGTCTGCAAACTGACCTTTGGGTGGGGAATGGGAACCAAGAATTATTAAACTTCAATGATTTCTGCGAAAACCAGACTAGGTGTGTTGTAAAGGGAAAATACTCTAAGACAGTAAATTTTATAAATTATTAACACAAATTCTTCTAAATCTTGGTCTCAGGTAAGCCAAGGTGGAGAGATTTGGAAGAAACCACAAAAGGAAGTGGAAGAACTGAGGAATCTGAAGAAGTAGCAGAAAAGTTCTGCAACAGAGAGAACGATGGATGCTTATAGGAATGAGGTTTACAAGCACTCCAGTGTAGGCAAAAGAAAGCAAGCACCAGAGAAGTTAGACAACTGAGGCAGAGAGGAAATGTTAAAATATTCTACCTGCAAGAAATGGAGCAATTCTGTGAAAAATCTTTTGGGAACATACATATTCTTAAATATTTTTTGTATCCTTTCAACAGAACATTTGCCTAGAGGCAACTGTAACCATTCAGTGCCAACAGAATGGCAAGAACAGCATCGTTTCAGGACTGAGTTCTTCTGAGAATGTAAGTGATCCACCAAATCAGAGATGGCTCCAGGACTTGCTTTCATGAAAGAGCAGGATACAGATAACCCACACCAGGCAAGTGCAGTTGAAACTCTGGATGAATCTATCATAACCTAAGAAACTCCAATGTTGCCATTCTGAAGTGCTGCCCAATGATGCAAACACAAGCCTTACAACCTTCACAGTTGGATTTTGATATTTATCCAGACAGAAGATTAACTGCTGCCATAAAGGAAATTGCAAAAGACCTTAAATCTGAAAAGGAAGGAGAATTCAGAAATGCTGTGGAAAAAAGGATTTTAGTTTTGGCTTCTTAGACTTTTTACCCCAAAGGAAATCAACAAATGTTAACATTGTTGGTGGAGTTTTAGTTTGTTTCATTTTTTGTTTGGTTTTTTTAATAATGTTGTCATTTTTTTCTCCGAGAATGGGACTAAGACCAGAAGAACCATTCCACGTAAACCATTAAACAGTGAAGAGATTGCTATGATTTCTGGATTACAATGACCATTTCAAAGGTGAATGCCCCTTCTGACTAGGCACCAGCATCCCTTACTATTTCAAAACATTTTTTATATCTGTCATTTAGGCAGAGACCAAAACAAAATACAGTCACCATTTAATATTTGACAGATTTCAGTATGAAGAGACTTGATAGTAATTACTGTGCATGAAAGCCTCAGTATTGCAATTTATTGCAACAGAAGTTCTGCAATAAACAAATATTGGTGATAAAGGGACACTACAAAAGTCTGCAACTCCTAATAGTCAATGAACTTGTTAGTTCATAGTTGTACACAGCTAAAATTTAATAGGAAGCAACAAACAAACATAAAGGATCTGTATTTACACAAATAGATGAATTAAGGAGATTAATTAACATTATGATGTGTCACAGAAAGTAAAGTGTCAAGACGTGAAGGGAAGAAAATTTATTTAAAAGGTAAGAAATAATGTTTCTAGAAGAAAACTAATTAGCAGCTAATTTATCACATTGCAACTAGCTACCATCCTGAGGGGGTTTCTGACAAGCTAGAAAGGGAAAAACTAAAGAAATCCTCTGAAACAGATCTAGGGCAGTATTCTAGGTCAGTATGCTGAGAGAAGCAGCACTGCAGAGGCCTGAGCAGCAGCGGCACTGCAGTCTCACAGCTGCCACTGCGTGTTGCTATGACACAAATCCCACAGAGGACTCATCCTCAAAACCCCAAAGACTCATTTTCCCAACACAGCTGCAAGAAAAGTGCTATTTTGGAGGAAAACTTAAGAGATACTGTGAAAAATGTGAAGGAAAGTTGCAGCTAAGATTCTCCTCTCCATGAGCAGGGGAGTGCTTGCTAACTCCTGTGTGAGCTCAAGGGAGGCAACTGCCAGAGGTGGGACAACCTTCACTCGGCTGATTTGAGCCCACCGGGATGAACCTGCTGCCCTCATCCTCAGCAGCTAGCAGAGCCATTTGTCCTGCTTTAGCTAGTGCTGGGACTTGAGCATCTCCTTTCAAAATTGGCAACTAAAAATACAAGGCAAATCAAGTATTTCAGAATGACTGTCTAGGTAACTGTAATTTAAAAGGCTGTTCCACAGTTTTAGGATACAAGGAAGTAATAACAACAACAAAAGAAAATAAAACAAAACAACAACAATTCCCCCAAATAACCAAAAAAACCCCCACATGCACAAAAAAAAAAATCCCCACAAACTCCAGCAACCAACACAACCCTTCCCACAAGATTTGCATTAGTACCTCAGTCCCAGAGGATGACAATTCATTTCTTCAATTACCTCCTCCATACCCTTTTCTAAGCATGTGTTAAATAAGTTTGTCACATTACACTATATTTTAAACTCAAGATGACTGAACAAATTATGCTGCCATAAATATAACTGTCAAAGTTAGACAGGCAATTCCAAACTGCTTTTTTTTCCAAACTAAAAAAAACACTTCAATTTATCCTAGAGATCAGGCTAGACATGCCCAAGTAAATTACAAATACCTACATCCCAGAAAAAACATTCCAGTGAAATACGAAGTAGCAATTACAAAATAATTAACTACTTCATTTTAGAGGACTTAAGAACATCAGCTAGTAACTACAGAGGTACTAATTATGCAACAATCCTTCAGTTAAGACAAGCCCAAAGAGATTGTTCTAACATCTAGAAAGCCCCAGTCAGCAGCTCAACATGCATAGCACAGAAGTCCAGAGAGTTTTGATTTTGTTTATAAAAATATAAAAAACAGCTTAATTAAAATACATTAAAGTGATTAGTTATAAGAGAGCTTTAAAAGTTCAGGAAGGAAAACTAGGAATCTGAAGGAATCTGAAGCAAACTTAGGAGTGGCTACTCATTAACTTATATTGAGCTCCAAGTGTTTGCTCATCCTAAAATTCAGTGTCTGAACAGCTAGCCAAAAATGTGAGTCTCTAAAATTAATATTGTTAAAATTAATATTGTTTCGTTCATGTGACAGACCTGCAACAAAGCATTGCTGGGGCACACTTGGCATTGCAGCCACTGGTGCTCACGTGCTGCAGAAGTAAAGCTCCTATAAAATGCAACTTTAAATAAGCCTCTTTTTATTCTTCCTTACTAAACTGACATAAGTATCCCTGGCAATTTCCTACTTAAATACCCTACATCTCCTGTAGTTACCAGCAAATGAGGCTGTAGCTATTGAGGTAACAATCCACTTAATGCTCTAAGGACCAAAAAAATGGGGAATCCCTCACTTAATAACTATCTTATTAATGAAACACAGAGTTCCTCCTCCACTGCATAATAAAGTACCAAGAAATCAAACATGGATATAAACCTGAATAATTTCAATGTATTAAGGATTTCAGGTCTTAAGGTCTTCCAGTTTCTCCAAGAAAATACAGATATTTGAGGTCTGGAAATGTAACACCATTAAGAGTCACTAAGAAGCATCACAACTGCATAAAATTCAGCAACTATGATGTGTCCTATATACCAAACAATCCATTCCACATGCTGATCTTGATTATCACAAGACCTACACAAACACGTAGTACAAACACCTATTAAACACATCCACTGAACATACCTTTAAGAATAAAAAAATAAAACTGACATAGAAAGCAAGAGTTCAGAAAGTAGAAGAGCGGACTGGACAAATATTATAAACAATTAACAAAGGAACAAAAGTAGACGTTGCCTATTTAAACCCCAAAAGTACAAGGAAGTACAAAGGGACTTTCTTCACTTCTTAAAATTTATTAAAGGCTTCTGCAAAACAGCAATGAGGATAAGCATATTAGCTCAAACCCCAGAAATCACTGCAGACACAGCACAATCTGTTACAAAACTAGAAATACAGAGCAGCAAATGTTTATCTGCAGTTTAAATATACAAGTATCAGCTAAGAACAAAAGATTTCTTTTTTAAACAGTTTGACACTTCCTTTCTGGTTTTATTAAGTATGTCTTGTGTCGATAAGGCAGGGTTGTGTGAATGTTCTCCACTTATCACTCTAGTTTTCTGATGAAAACTTTCTACTATTCTAGAGTTTAGTACTTTTTTGTCTCTTAAAAATTTATGGTGACTCCAATTTTATTAAGTTATATATCCTCAGAAAGATTTTTATCTGCATTAAATACTGTTAGCCCAAAACAAAGCCTACAGCTCTCATCCACTTTCTGTAGGTCACAATTATGAAGAGAAGCATGTTTATTCCTAGAAATGGCCTTTGTTCAGGATAAAAAGCTTGAAAGCATCTATTCTTTATGTCGACATATTTGTAGGAAAGCAAAAAAATAGAAAAAAGAAATTCTATTCATGTAGCAGATTTATTCAAGATTTACTACACTATGATGAAGATTGAAGGTTAATTACTAATTTTTTCTTTTATGAGACCAACTACAATGATTTCTATAGTTTATTAAACTATTAAATCACCTAGGAGCTGATTTGTTTTGAAGGACTCTTAAAATCTTTTTTACTTATTCAATCACTTGTTACAAGAAATTCAAGTTATTCCTAGAGATGAACGAAATTACATAATCTGGTTTCCAATATATTTCATTTTGTCTGAAGCAACATCTACACATCTGGGTAACAAAACTACTTTTCAGTTCCCAATTAGTTCTTGCCTTACCTATCATTTCATATTGTCCCAATAATAAGATTATAAACAACCATTTTAACTTGATTTCTAACAAGAAACAGATCCGATTCACAGATCTACCCTGCTTCATTCTTAGCTGTGACATTAGAATTCAACACTACTCTGTCTGAAGGCAAATCACCACGTCAAAGGATATCTTTTCCACATTTTTTCCTGTTTGCAAAAGAGCTGAAGAATCCTATTTGCTTCTAGTCGCATAATCTTTCAAATACACTTTTAACTCATATTATTCTATCCTTAAACAGAAAACTACAAAATAACCACAGCATATTCCTTTGCTTTCCAGTTGTACCAGGCTTCAAGTGTCAAAGAAGCATTATGGTTTTATACATAATGTGACCATTAAAGCACTTTTTGCCACAGTTTCCTTTCCTGGCTATTTTCGTCATCATCTTTACAAACTTTTAAAGAGTAGTGCTTGCGGGAAGTTCAAAGGCTATGGATACATCACATCACTGAGAGGTAGGAAACAAGAGGTTAAAATAGAAGCTGAAGAGGAGAAAGGTTACAAAGGAGAAGAATGGAGATAGGAAACATGAGATAGAGTCCTTTTTTTGAAATCCTAGACTCTATATCTGGCTTCTGAAAGGATATAAGGAAAAACTGCCACAGTAAGATGCTCTAGCAGAGCAAGAGGTTGCTCAGGAAGGTTGTGCAGTCTCCCAAACTATAAGTTTTCAAGGCTCCCAACAAGAGAGAGTGTTTAGTAACTGGGTCTCATCTCTCAACTGATGCTGCTTCAAGCAGCAACGTGGACTAGACTTTCTGAGATCCCTTCCACCCTGAATTTGCTGTAATTTATTCTGAGTTCTCAAGCTCAGTTTGTGAATTCACTCCTAAATCATGCATGAAAAAGAAAAAAATCTGAAACAAACAAGCAACCAAATCCTGAAGAACCCTTTTACTTTGATTATAGTCTTCCTGCCTGTTGTCATGTTCAGAAGCAACATTAAGGGTAATTGCTTGATCTTCAAAAGAAGGAAGAAGAAAAATGTTATTCAGTATTCCCACAAAATCCTGTTTTCTTTTAAAGCTGTATTATTGTGCATTTTGTACCTAGTTTAGATGAGACTACAGCGAATATGACTTGAATTTAAACAAAGACAAACTTGTCTAGATAAAGCCTGAAGCTCTTCTGCTCTTCAGAGTACAGTCCTTTGCCTGAGCCCTGCTCTCAAAGAGGGAAAGAGGAATTTCTGATGAACCACTAGAATCAACAGCACTCCTGTCTTGCTCATGTACATCTACCTGAGTTGTAAACACTACTGTTAGTGACAGAATTGGTATCCAAAATGACTAAGATATAACAACAGTCTAACTACTTAGCTACCTAGGAAATCTTAAAAAAATGTCCAAAGCAACACACAACACCCTCTCTGCTATGTAAAAATCAAAATGCCTCAAAAGCAAAAGGTCCTTTGCTTTTACACTTACAAGCTACATATATATACTGAGATAGTAAGACAACAAACTTATTCACTAGGAGAGTGACCCATTAAGGCCCATTAAGTAACACGTTTCATTCAATTTTAACTTCCTTACAAACAAACAAACAAGACCAAACATGAAAACCACTCCAATCCCCAACAACACCCCACCACCATCAAAAAATAATCAAGTTGTATCTATGAAAACATACAAACAAAAATCAAGGGGGGTAACAAGGTATTTTCCAAAAAGCTGGATATTGAGGAGCTGAACCTGTTTGTATACAAAGTATACAAAGAACTGTATATCTTAAATTCCTACAGTTCTACACAGAGTGGGCTGTTACACTGCAGAGCAGTCAAGATGGAGGGGGGAAAAAACCCAAGTCTTACTTTCTCTTCTAGTCAAATTACTCCTCAATGAAGAATTTACAATTTTAAGTGAACAATGGTTAGGAAGAAAAGTTACCATTAACTTTTATCAGTGAATTATTACTATTATTATTGTTAGGTTATTAGTGAGTTCCTCTACCAATGAAAAAATTATATCTTGCAGTACACAACAATGTTTTAGTCAGTCTAGTTTACACACCACGTCAACAGCACTTTCCAGGGATGACTGATTGCATATACCTCATGGGAAAAAGATGTGCTTTTTAGTCTAAATATTGTGTATTTAATTTCTAGTCACCAGTGACAGGGAAAAACTTCCATTGGTGAATTTAGTTCTTTGAAGTACCTTCCTGCTTTGCACAGCCAGCCATCTTCCATCAGCCTTCACAATTCCTCAGGTGAAATAATTCCCTCATCCTATTTTTTTTCTCTCCCTATGTATATTGAGACAGGGCTGATAAAAGCTGCTCAGCTCATGCACCACTTTCCACTATAGCAGCTCTGTCCAACACCAATTCAATACAGACAATGAATGCAAGGGAAGATTCTAGAGGAAATAATTTCATGGGACTAAGGAGCCTTGGGGAGACTGGTAACACCAGTTACAAGCAATTATGGGGATAAAATAGGATGTAAAATTGGAATAACAAATAGCTCAGGAGCCCTCAGCGACAAGAAAGAAAATCAAACAAAAACTAATGATAAAATAAAATAGGGTTTACAAACTACATAATAAATCCTAAAAAGGCTCATGTAAACATAGCTCAGATAAATCTTACTCATACCCTTTCCATACCTCCAACTCACAGGCTTTTATTACCTGCACATCAAAACTTCTGTGGCTGTCCTGGGTTGTCACCAGACTGCTCTTCATCATAAATCAAAAGCATCTGCTGAGCCACAGTTTCAGACCTGCAGCAGACTCTGCTTTCAACTCAGTTGACAGGGAAGGTGAACCTCACTTCTTAACTTGCATTTTTATTGCTATAATGTCACTTCTTTCAGCTGAGCATTTACTGCAGGCCCACACACATCAGTGTGTTGTGAGCAGTAGTGTTTGCGTCACTTGTGTGCTTGGTGACACCACCCAAGCAAACGGATCTCAGCAATGACTGTCACCACACAAACTCCATGCAGAATCTAGTGCTTAGCAGAACTGTAAAAAATAAACCAGACAATGAAAGCCCAAATTGTCAGCTTGCTCAAAACAGGACCCATGCCCTTGGGATCAAGGTGAGGCATAAGCAGAGTTAATAGACTTGTCCAATCCCTATCTCACTTTGAAACAAGAAATCTAATTTACTAAGATTAAATTTCAGAACAAACCCACACATTAAACAAGATAGGCAAACTACCTGGGAATATGCAAATTGATCCATTATGGAATTTGCATAAAATCCGAGGGAGAAAAGCTATGAAACATTTGGCACTTATGCTTTAATCCTCATGCTGTCTCTCTTGACAAGCAGAGAAAAGACCCTCTTCAAATCATCACAAAACTCAGCATTATTAATGGCCACTCGCCACAGAGACACGTCTGTGGAGAGGGTTTTCATAGCTAACATTAATATCCCTGCAGTAAATCATTTTTATTTCATTTTTCTAGTGCAGTAAGCCCCAATGTACCAATTACAATTGCTTCACAGTATTGCAAGTCTAACATTCCCAGACATTATCTCATAGAAAAGAAATAAAAAAGTAAAGACAAGAGAGTATGGAGAGGAAAAAGATTACTGCAGTTATATATTTATGTGTTCTGTTACAGCATTTAGCTGAATGAAACCTAAATCTGTGGCTGCTAATAGTCCCTAAGTCACTAAGTAATGAAAGCACTTCTCTTGCTCTTGGTCCTGTCTGAACAAACACCACACACAAAGACATTCCTAGTATTTATTTTCGGACTACTTAGTCTACCTGGCCCAAAGTAAAAAGAAAAACCATTCCTACTTCTAACTGCATATCCTTATGTGGACAAGCATGAGGGAAAAAGTTCTCCCTAGGAAGAAATATAAAGTACACTAAAAAATCTGTCATGGTAAGTCAAAGAAAAATAAATCAGCGCTTCTCTGAACAGAGAGTGCCTTTTTATCCCCATGACATTAAAATCTTAGCAACACAGACTTCTTCAATGTTTAGGGGAGTGTGTGTCACTAAGAAATTCTGTTTTCAGCCATTAAATATATGCAGATCATGTAAGCTCTCCGTATTCCCAGGGAGCTTTCCCATGTCAGACATGCCTAACAGGAAGGCCTGTATTACAGAGAGAGCAATTTAACTTGCCTTGTGCACAATGAAATAAAATGTTCAGTTGTTTCAGTCTCCAGAAAACAGAAATTAAATAAACTTCCAAAATACCTAGGAAAGCAATAAACAGATAAACTGGTAGAGCATTGCAAATAAATGCACTGATTAATAAGATTTAAACACGCAAATCTGTAGTTCATGTTAAAAAATTAAGCCTTCTATTAAAAGATCAGAAGATATGATTTAAAAACTGCAACCCATATGGCTTAATACACTCCTAATTTTGAAAATAATGAAAAGTAAATAGGATTATTTCTACTAGATATTAGATAGATTGTTTCCTGCAGTTGAAGAATGGTAATCAAAATGAGTATGGGAAATCTAGTATTGAAATGATTTGGCTACCACTTTATTTCTCAATATTAAATAAAACTTTGAGACCTCAGGTACTTTTCAGATTTTATTGAGTCTTGGACACTGCACATACACTTGATTCTGTTTTGTGTGAAACTTCCCAGAGAAGAGGAGACAAATGCAGTCAATAACTCAGTGTGAGAAACGATCTGCACGACTGAACCCTGTCCCACTTTCCAGCTGAAGTAGGTTAGCTCAGCTGTCAGCAAAACCATTGGGCCCTTTCAGGGAGACTGCCTGGCAAACAAGATGGGCCTCACCTGTCTTCAGCACTTAAAAGCTTAGACAGAATTCCGTAAGTTATAGAAATTACTTATGTAAAAATAGTATTTTTAATACTATGACTCATCTTTCTATCATTTTATGAGAATACTTGAAAAGCATTTTGCAGCATCCTCCTAACCAAGACATGTAATGCCAATGCAAAAGATCGAGTTGCACAAAATGCATTTATCTTTTAATAATTGATTTAAATAAATGTTTCAAACACAAAAAGGAAAATCACTTTAAAATCTGGGACGTTGTTTTGTGTCAGCAGAAAGCTTTTACTAGAGTAGAAAGTTGTCAGCTCCTGGAATGGTGGTGAAGTGTTATCCTGCACCAGGTAATGGCAACAACAGGCAGATACAGAATTAATGAACCGCCTTCCCTCAGTCTTCAAATCTCACCATGACTTAAATTTACAATTCTACTCACAAAAACCCCTATCTGAGCTACTACTTAAGGTTTTTAAATCCAACATCCTGCAGTCCTGAACAACCTGCCATGGCTGACCCTCCTTTCAGCAGAGTGATTGGACAAGGATCTGCAGGTGTATTCCAGCCTTTGCTTTCCTATGATTCTGTGATCTTTGAAGAAAGCAAAGCTACAAGTCAGAAAGCTGAACACCTCTGTAGAGACAGGCTCCTTTTACCAAATTGTATACCCATTCTAAACCAAACAAAAACCAGATAAACATGAGTGATTTTGCTATGAGAGGAATGAACAACAGATACTGAAAGGAAATGGCAGGCCACAATTTTATTTAATCATGGCATAACAGGAATCCAGGTCAAAGCTACAGCATTCCAAGCATGGTGTCTCCTAAAGATATCATTCTTTTAATACAGTCAGAGCCCTAGTTAGGGAAAGATGATCTCTTTCTGTTGACATATGGTCTATTAACCTCAAGTACTAACTGCAGTAGAATGTATAGCTATCACAGGTTCAAAATTGGAACAAATCCAATTTTCAAGAAAGAATACTTTTTAGACAAAAAGAACAGCTGCTCAGTCTCTGTTTCAGTTATTGAGAAAATTTCTTGACCAAGGAAACATGTAATTAATTAACTCACAGAATGAGCATAAATTCAGCTACATTACCACAAAGAAAGCAAGACAGTCCTGCAAGTTTTCTTCTCTTGTCCTGAAGAAGCTTGATATCTGAAACATAAGTTGGGAGGCTGCCACAACCAGCCACACTAATTCAGTGCTCCTGGATCTAGTGACGATACCAATAAACTTCACTCTCTCCTTTCCCTACACCTTTTGTACAGTTACACATGGTGAGCAGCATTCCACCTCTGCTAAATGTCGCAAAACCACAGAAAACGAAGTCAGAAATAGCAAGGGAATGTTCCTATTGATTGTGGTTTGGATATCATGGAGGCTTTTCCAAATCTACTACAGTTTAAGCATCCAACCAACCTATTGTTTTGGGAAACTTTTCCAGAAAGCTGTTATATTCTCTCTCACCACATTAAGGTAGAAAGGCAAAGGACAACAAAAGCAAGTAGTCTGAATAAGTAACTAGAAGCCAGGGGGAGTGTAATATTTTTTAATTCAAGTCAAAATCAAAATCATTTGTTAAATGCATCCTATTACTGTAGTGGGATGCATCTGCATTTTCAGTGTCTTCCTAGCACCAGCTTCCACTGCTTAGTAATGAGTGACAGCAATTCTTACTCGAGACATTACATGCTCCTTATACAGCCAATGACAATTACTAGTTTCTGAATTCTTGAAAATCTTCCTAACAGTGAAAAAGGCTGCTTGTCTTACATCAACCTCTTAATGATAAAAGAGTCGAATTTAAAGCAGTAACATTTGACAATCAGTGAATTCTGAGAACAAAGCATACATGCTCTCAGATAGTTTAAAAGAATATTATCTTACTGAAAATGTGCATACTGTAAGACTTCTGTACTCCTGTTAAATACATATTTGAAAAATATTACAAGAATATCAGGTTTCTTACAAACATTTCTATAAATTCAACATAAACTTTTATAAAATAAAACAGCAAAATATTTCAGTCATGGCCTATATTCTACATATTTCTTCTGCTTTCTCAAACTGGTATTCATTTATGTTCCTTCAATGTTTAAGACATTTGAAAAAAGAAAAACAAAACTTAAGAACAACTCCTGCAGTCAAAAGAATGTCGTGTTCTTCTACCGCCCTTTATCAAAATTCCAGTTGACAGCTGAAGAGGGTAAGTTTAGATGTAAAGATGCCACAGATATTTTTCAACTCTTGAACTGTTATACCTTACTGCTGCTTCATACCAAAAGGCAGCTGGCAGTCTGGCCTGCTCTCTCTGGCCCACCAGGTACAGTGGAGCTGCTCCCCTCACAGACAGTATCATTATTACAGTAACTTTTCACAACAGCTCACCCAGACTCCATGGAAGAGGCTCCCTGCTCTCTCCTAACGATCAACTCCTGCTCATCAGCTCTCTATCAGAAATCACAGTCAACTTCTTTAGCCACCTCTTTAAGAATGCAAAGAAAAAGTATTATTTTAATAGAATAAAACAAAAAAGTCCTTATGCACAGAAGTTGGAAGACGTGCTCAAAACTCCATTGCGTTAAGTACCACATTAGCCTAGGTGATGACAAGCTCTAAAGTAATTTTTATTTTTCAAATGCAAAACAATTGTTATCTTCTGACAGAAGGACAAAGTGGACACATCAGCTGCAATCCTTCCTGGTAGCAGTCATTAAACCCCATGCATAATCTCACACTGTTTGCATTTGTAGTGCTAAGGTTCCTAAAAAAAAAAAAAAAAAATCACAGAAAAAGGTATTCTACGGGCCTGAAACTAAACCTGTAAACCAGCTGTTCAAACAACTAAGTTACAGTTCAATCAAATGGATTTTTCAGGTAATATCTTGCTATTTGGCATTTTGAAGCATAGGAAGATAATTACATTTTTTTCCATATAGGACAGGGGAGGAGCTGGTCACAGGAGTTGGGCAGAGGAAATGTCACACTTTTAGAAAATAGCAAACAGTATCTAATTTTTGTAGATTGACAGGGATGATTTCAAGGACTTCTGCATGATACCTACAGGCATCCATAACTTTAACAAAAAATCATAAAATCATAAAAAGGGCATTAAAAAAATCTGCAAATGTTCTATAGTGCTATTCTTGCATTCATTTTTTTTCCACATCAATCAATTGCTGTCCTTTTCAACAGAACACTAAGCCAGTTCAAATACCCCGTTCACTTACTACTCAATAGAAATAACATACTCCATAGTTCACTACCATTGATCTGTTGTAGATTAAGTTAACAGTCATTATGCAATTAATGGAAAAACAGATATATTAACACTGAACTACAGAACAATGATGGCTTCTGATTGGATCCTTGATATAATTCAACACTTCTATAGAGTAATTTGCTATAGAATTAGTCTGTCTTCACTGGCCTTTAGAGCCAGCAGTGCAGTTTTATGAGAGATGCTTTTACAAGCAGCTGAGGGCTTTGTTTACATTAATAATTTACATCTGTAGTAATACAGCATATGATGCTTTCAATTATCAATTAATATTTGAAAATAAATAAACAAAAAACAACCCTAGCTTGTCATTCCAAGAAATAAATCGAGAGCAGCAAGTTACTTTTGTGTACTTCTGCTGAGTTCTCATTTTGATTTATTGCTTGTGCAAGGGGATATTTGAAGTGGGGGATGCACTCCACATTTTTGAGGAGTGTTAATTTCTCCCATGTGCTAGCAGTGAGAGTGGCTGCAGCAATTAAATGATCATGACAGCAGCAGTAGCAGCTGGGGCCATGGCAGCAATCTCCTTTCTTTGTTTTCCTCCTTCTAGAAAGGAAACAGGTAAAAGGAGGGAAAAGCCCTTTATTCCCATTTCAAACAGGAGGCTTATGATCCTGTTCATAATGTTTTTGCCCCCAGGGGAGTCCACAGCAAGGATTACTCCAGACACTACTCCATAAAATGAAAAGCTCTGCTGGGAAGGCAAAGTAAGACAAAATCTGCAGAGCCAGGGAACAAATGAATGAAAAATAGAAAATGTAGTACAAACAAATGGAAGGGGAGGGAGAACGAGGGCAGTGGAGTCAAAGAATATTCAATGGATGTGAGTTTTTATTAAAGAAAAAGAAGTGAAAAGCGCAACAGAAAGGGAGACTGAGTATTCCTGACAGTACCTACCAGCTTCTGAAAAACTGCAGATTTCCAAAGCACAATGACCAGCCACAGGCCATGTGGTCAATGCAAGCCTCCTTTTCAAGTTTCCCCTTCCATCCATAGAAGTCTGGCTCCAGTTGGCAAAAAAATCCAGAAGTCTGTAGTGTGTTGGAGTATCAAACATTAGGCAAATACAAAAGTGTCACTAAGTTCTGTGAAAGAGGGTGGGCTCACTCAAGGAGGAGCTCGTGGACTTCACAGGAGAAGGTCCCACAGTACTTGGCTGTGTAGCCCCAGGCGTGAACTGAGGTACCCCAGGGACAACAGAGCGTCCTCTTTTCCCACTAAGTGTGATGGGAGTGATTGGGGATCCAAGGCATCCTGATCACCTCCTGCCTTTACCCCCCAACTCTGGGAACCTTTCAATCCATAATCCACATTTAACCCATAAACAAAACTATTAAATTTAATAACTCAAACGAGACATACCAACTTATTAAACATATACACCTCAGGCAAAGAAAAAATGTAAATCATTTTATGGAAAGTAATCTAAAAATAGGAGGTGAGAAGGCCATTCGAAAGCACGTCTATTATGCTCAATTACAATCAATGGATGATTTCCAGAAACTAAATTCATTACATGTATCTAATAATTTCTTGAATGATACTTACATTGCACATGTTGCTTCAGGTTCTTTAAAGCAATAAACTACATCAGTTTGTTGGCTTTTTTTTTTGAGGGTAGGTTTTTTTTCTTTTTTTTTATGGGGAGTGTGGTTAAATTTAGCTACAAAAGAGCAGTGTTTATGGCTGCTATATGCTACTGGAAGTGTTTTCTTGCATTCAACAAAAGAATGTCTTCTAGACCAGGAAGTATCCAGGAGGAAGAAAGAAGTCTGTCCTCAAATCTGACTAAAAAGCTTGAAGGACTGTAAGAACTCAGCTGATTTCAGCTTAAATAAAGTAAAATACTTGTCAAAATGATACACTGAGTGTGACAGCAATATCAGTTCTCTGAAACTAATCTCATGTCTGATCTCGATCTCAATTGCTTAGTGTCGAAAAATTGAAAAATTAATGGAAGCAATTTGTTTTCTTCAAGGATTTATGGGATTTTCAGCCTGATGCTAAAGGAATCCCTATCCTGCTATGCAAATCTACCTTGGCTGAAAAGCCACATAAGGATCAGGGCTCTTTACCTATATATACATTGTACTAAGGAATGCTGAGCATTACTTTAATAACACAGTAGGAAGGGCAGCAAGCATACCTTCTACATCACTTCCATTTTAATTGGCTATGGTACAGGCATATTTTTTAATATCTTGCAGAATATAGTAATTAGGTGATATTTATGGATATTTTCCATATGGAACTTGCAGGACTATACCAGATTTTCCTCTTTCAACACTGAGTGAGAGCTAAAAACATCAAGAAAGTTTTGTTTCCAGATCTTTAACTGCAAACAGAGCAAGTGAAAGTCACACCCAGTATGAAAAAGCTTTTACAGAACTATACACACACAATGTGGGATCAAAGTAGAAGTAAACACATTAATGCAGAGTTCCCACATTATTACAATATATTGAAATGTGTGTGTACCCAATCTCCAAGTGCTGAACTACCATTATTGGAATATTACTTCAGAAATTATTATTCCCTAAAGACTCCATTTAGAAGGTGAAATACATTTTGAGGGTTTTATTCCACACCCCTAGGCCTATGACCAATAAAAAGTGGCAAAGCAGTTCATGTTAATGGATTCTTAATTAGTCTGGGATGCACAAAAGAAATTTAACGTAAGAGCAACTTCTAATTCTACACTTTAAAACACCAGAGAGCTTCTCAAACACAGCAGCATCCATGTGTGTTCCAGTGTCACAGTAAATATGAAAGTCAGAAATGGAAAGTTAAAACTGTAGAATTCTCTTCTGCAAAGAAAGCTATTTTCAAAAAATAAAAAAAAAAACAAAGCACAAAAACCTCTACATTTATTTTGCAAGTATTTGTAGCAAAATAAATTATATTAAATCAGATTTATAAACTTATTAATGTTTAAAAAAATATAGGAAGATGAACAAAAAAAACAAAAAACAAAAAACAACACTTTAAGATTTTCCAGAAAAAAGATCCCCCTCTAGTAAATGGGGAACAGCAAGTCCCCCTGTTGCCCCAGAAGCCATCCAAACACAAGTACCAAGTGTCCAAACGTGACTGCAGCCACATGCTGCAGAGCAACCCAGAACTGACTTGCTTCTTGTTGCCGTGGACCAGAGGCAGGAGTACTACTCCATCTCATGCTTCAGCCTGGGATAGATGGAAGCATCATCTCAGCCTCCTGATGCTCTATGGATCACTTGTGGTCATACCAGCATGTTCTAACATAGTAAGTTGAAACAAAATTTAGGTTAGCATAAACACATCCATGACAAATGTTGGTACACCAAAATACCACACAAAGTAGAAGCCTCCTCCACAAGCTGTACCATTTTACCACTCCACTACAAATCTCTTTAGCACTTTTTTGTCCTAAAAGGTCTTCTACAGTACCAAGCATAATGTTTTATTTATTGTGATCCCAGCTTTAACATCCATCAGTGCTAAAGCAGAGTACTACTGTGCTTGGCTAAACTGTCTTTCAGATCCCTAAGGGAAGTGAACTATTGGCTGGACACAGGGATCTGAGTTGATCAGTTTTGCTGCACCCAGTCTGGATCCAAGAGACAGAACCAAGCAACATTTCCTCTCTACAAATATGACAAGAAAGAACACAAGTCAGCAAGATGAAAGCATTTTCTTGGAAAGCCTTACTGAGAGGAGCTGGCAAAGACTGGAGAACATTGTGCTGCTCTAAGAGACAATAAGACAGCACAGCAGTTGTGTTACAGCTAATCTACTCTGCCAATGCAGCTCAGGGTTGAAGCTCCCTCTGCAACAACAGAGAAAAGACAAAAAAAAAAAAAATAGACCAATTTTGAGCTTCAAATTAGACTGGCAACCTACAAGAGCAAAAAAAAAAAATTCACATGAAAGCATTTAAAGAAGTTAGAGGGTACTAGTTTAATTAAAAGTGAGGGTGAGTTCAAAGACTAATTCAAAGTATGCAATAGAATTATTCATATTACTGTATTCTGCTTAGCAGGAAATACCCTTTTCCCATTCATTTCTCTCTGCATTTTTCTTCCTTTATATCAACATGCCAGCAATGAAGATTTGGCATGTTGAATCAGAACAGTCTTCGCAAACATAGAAATTAAGTTACAGGCAGATATAATTAAGTCTTAAAAATTCTGATGATGTTCCAGCATGAACAAAATCAGCACTCTCCCACAAGTTGTTTAAATTACCCGTGTGCATGTTTGTGTTCATGACAGCCAGATCAAAGTTATTATATCCAGTTTCAAACAAAGGCTTTATCTAGCATTTCAAGATGTTTTGGTAGATTGTTTTTATAATCCCATCTAAGCACAAGTTTACTTATCACTGGCAATCAAGAAAACAAAACTTAAATGAGCCATTAGTTCTGTTGCTCATTGCATCCAACGAAGCTGACTTGAAGCTAATCATCAAAACAAGATCTCTAGAAGAGCAATGCAGCCACTAGCAAGTTTAAAGCTAAGGTTCCACCTCTCAACTGTATTTTACCTTTTTTGGGTTTTTTTAACTGAAACTGGAAACATTTTATTCAGTTTGTACATCTGGAAGCGTTACAATCAAGCATTAATGGGATTCATAAGGGCAGGCTGTGCAGGGAGATGGACAAGAAGAAATAAATTCTCCCTACTTCATGAGAATTGAATTTGAAAGATTTCTGGAAGTTTAACAGAAAGGGACAAGTAGGAAGACGAAAACAGTAAAAGCCAAGGGCAGAGCATAACTAACAGAGACTGGTAGGCACAAACAACTCAAAAATTTTTAAAAGTGCTTTGAAAGAAATGTTATCACAAATGCAGCTCTAATGTTATTTAAGGAAAACTGATCATTTTTCCTCAGAGTGATGTAACTGAAGTTGAAATTATTAGGGAGGAAACAATAGTCTCAATTCTCATTAGCAGGCTTTGAACACCTCAAGAAAGCAATCTTGAAAATTGCTGATTGCAATTCTAACGACAATTTCAAGCAAAGCTGTGCACAGGTATTAAAAGCATTGTATGATAATCTTCAAAAGGCTACAATAATAAATGGGTTATAATTCCTCTGCAATCTTTCTTTTATTAAGTCAGAAAGCTATCTTCTTCTGCTAGTTCAACATCCTATAAACAATAATGATTGGTTTAACATCAAAGAAGTTATATCAACACCTGATATTTGTTATGTAATAAAGGCATGCCATTTAATCACCATTCACCTGATAATATGTGACATCAAGACATTAATAGCAGCAGGTATCCCTGTTAAAAGTTCTCTGTTTCCTAAGAACTTTAGCACAAAACTTGTAAAAGATGCTTCAAGAGACCACTAAAAGCAGATTGGTCACATTTTAAACCATCCTGTCTAGATCTCAAAATAAGAGACTGAGATGGTGGCTCAAAAGTCTTCAGCACATAAAAACCACAACCAGAAAAAAACCCCACTGCTTAACAGTAGTAGTTTTTGAAAGTGTATTTACTTCAAACAATTCTGTTAATGTTACTTAAGGCCCTCTGGACTAAACTAAAGCAGTACAGCTATTTAATAAAACACACAATTCAAGGAAAGCATGAGATATCAAATCAGATGTCTGTATTTCTTAATACTAATTATACAAGTCATCTAAACATGGATGCAAAATAGAACTAAACATTTCTTCCATTTACAACTCATTGAACCTTGAGCCTTTCAATCTAGTTTATGCTGTCAGCCTTGCTCAAACTTCTCATAGACTAAAAAACATAACCTGAAGGCACTATTAAAGAATTTGGGTATTTTAATATCTAGTGGTTTTACTGAAATCTTTCAATCTTCAAACACTTTCAAGCTGCATCAAGTACAAATTCAGATATAAAGAAATGCCATAAAAAAAGATTAATCGAGTTTTAAGCTCCTATTTACTGAAGAAAGCAGTAGAATAATTTACCATGAGCTTTTCTGAATGTGAAACACACACTAAATACATCAGCTAATGCAGACAACACTGTTTGTTTTGACAGAAATACGACAAATTGCTACATCCAGACTCCCAACTGTAACCAAGAGCTAATTCAGGAGGATTTTTACATCAGCCACATATGAAAGATTGCATGTTTTAACTATCTGGTTTTAGTGTTCCTTCTAGATGACAGAGACATTACTGTTTTATTTTGCTTCTTACCCATCTTCACAGTAGAGAAGTTCACAGTAGGAATCACAGGCTGGAACAACAATTCAACAAGCAAATGAGATCCAGATGACTTTCTCAAAATGTTTCATAGTGGTTTATAATATGCCACAAGATTTGTTTTTATGTGCATCATCACACACAGAGATGCAGCTACAGCTGCAATCACAGAAAAGAAGACCAATTCTTAAAAAAATGAACATACTTTACATGGCATTTTTTTATTCTTCCCCAAAATACAAATAATGGCAATACAGCCACATATTTTACTGCTAAGACAGTAGCGTAAGTGTTGTCACAAAACAGTTGGAATTATACCCAGTACACTACATCAACTGCTTCCTTATTTCTAACAAAGAACTGACTAGAGGCTAGTCCTACAGCTCTCACTTAATTGAGAAAGGGAAAAGATGCAAATACATGTTGATGAGACTGCAGTTTGTCTTAGAAAAAACTGAAAAACCTGTTAACTTCGACCTGGAGTTGAAAACCAGATAGCTTTTGAAAAGATTACTATAATGGAGGAAGTGGCTTTAGAGAGCATGATTGCTTCCATGAAGCTTCCTACATGTTTAAAAAGAAAACCTTTTAGTGTCAAAACTGTACCTTCAAAATAAACAGAAGAAGCTGGTAAGTGGAAAAAGACCACCACATCTAGTACAGCTCTATCATAAATACTTAAATCCTTGTAAAGCCATCTCTCACCAAAAAAGGCTTTTGCAGGGAACATAAAATAGACCCAGACTAGAGTTTTCTATGTTATTTACCTATGTTTCGAAAATTGGAATTGCTGCTTTTCTCCCTCATTCACTTGTATTTGTGGTTTCACTTCCACGTTAAAATTCAACAAAGCCCTTAAGAGACCAATACTATTTAAGTGTTGTGCCAAATCATGTCTCTAAATGCTGCAATTAAGGATGAAAGGTCAGGGGTGCAATCCACACAACTTGCATAACTAACCATAAAAACCATACATCCTCAGATGTTGAGATTTGATGAAATATGAGCAAGCCTGTAGGGAAGAAGAATTTGGTCTAAAATATGAGTGCTTCTTATTGTCTACAAAATTAATACTTTGTGAACCAAAGAAGGATGAGATGGAAAAGCATAGAGAAAAGAGGCAAGAAGGAAAAAAAAAAAAAAAAAAGAGAAAAAGGCAGTGAATAATGAATTGCTGGAGTAAGCAGAAAATCATGAAGAGAATTACCTTACAACGGCAGCAACAGGGAAGCAGTGAAAGCAAAGAGGTACAGCCATGACTATTTCTGACAGGCCTTCTCAGTTTTAGCTGGGTTCTCTTGGTTTTCATTTTAAACACTAAATATCAAAAGAGGTGGTTTTTTTAAATACCCGATTTAAACTTCTTGCCATAGTTGTTTATTAGGATTGCTATTTAATCACTGAGGTTTCAACGCATGGAGAATGACAGAACACAAGTGTTAATTTAAAGTTTTAATTTGTATTTCACTCAATTTAGCAAAGAAGAGGTTTCCTCTTTTAAGTTTAGGTTCAAATTCTATGAACATAGTGGGAAGCTCTAACAGGCTCTTGTGGCAGAACAACCCTTCACAGAATTTAGAGAACACAATTCTAATTCTCTCAGATTTTAAGACAAGTGTGAACAATTCTTTTAAATAAAAAGCATCAGTAAGCAGGCCAGAAAAAATAAGGCTGAATTATGTAGGATTCACTGTGTAGAACTAAATAGCAAGATGGGACATTTATGATTTCAACATTTTCTTCTTAAATTTTAGAAGAAAGCTGGTAAAAGGCCTAGAGAACATTTTCAAAGACATAAAGCTTTCAAGCACCCTAGTAAGTTTCCCTGTTACAAAGTAATAATGGCAAGGGAGGCAGAGAGAAGAATGATCACAGGCGTGGATTAACAGCTGTATCACTTCCAGTACCAGCATGGATCTGGAAAATTTAGTACCCACTTTGACTACAAAGCTGAGCTAGTGTTATGCAGAACCAGCTCAGGCGTATTAAGAACATAATCCTTGAATTGCAACTGCTGTGGACTACAGGCTACAGAATCCCCAAGTTCTCAATGCCTGTCCAGGCATGGCCAAGGCATGTGAGCTCCAAGGCACACAAGTTCCAATAGAGCTTTATTTGCCAGAGCACTGTGACAGGTCCCTGCTGTCCCTGTAAACATGCTGCACCCACACAGAACCTGAGCACTGCCACAACACTTGTTTGATTTAAAGTCAGTTCAAGGCCTGTGTGGTTAATGGTGGTGAATAAATCCTCTTAAACATGAGGCAAATGTTACAGAATCACTTAAGTGTCTCTGTACTGTGTTCCTAGCATTCCCCAGATTCTTAGCTTCTTTGGGATATACCCATTTTATTCAGTCCAGTTAAAATAAATAGCTACAGAAACATTTTCAGTCTGGAGACTTCACTTAAGGAGGAACAACAGCATTTCAGTGCAAGATGCAGGATTAGTCTCCTGAAGGTGGCATCTTCCAGCTGGAGTCACAGCTAATTAGCCCAAGTCATTTCATAGCCTGTCCTATAGCTGTAACAATTACTTCTGTTGGGCAGCCTCCTTGTTTCCATGGCCACGGGCTACAACACACTGCCTGAAAGGTGAAGGAAGCTTTAAGAACAGACTAACATATTAAAAATTTATGTTTGAGGGGGTTTTGTTATTTACAATACAGTGTCAATAGCTTCTGACATTGAGAAAATGTCTTCATCACAACATGTCTGAGATTCATACTAGAAGTTTCAGCTAGAAAGAGAAAACTAATCTGATTTTTCATACCCAAAACACTAGAAGTCTAAGAAAAGCTTTCCTTTTCAAGTCTTTCCTATCAGCTGTAGACATGAGGGTGTAATGAAATTAGTGTCCAAAGGGCCTAGACAGAACTAGGCTCCATTAGTCTATATCTATAGAAGCATACTGCAACATCTGCTCCAGATTTACATATCAGCAAGGAAGATGATAATGAAAATATGTATTCAGGGAAATATTTCTCCAGCAACTTTTGCTTTTCCATTAAAACAGTCTACTTCAGAAATACACTACCAAGTAATAATAAAGCCGCAAAATAAAGTGTTCATTTTAACACGGCATGTATTGAAGCAGCTCAACAGTTAACTACACAGAATCAACAGTCTGGATTCCTGAACGCATACAGAGAGAAACAGTTCTGAGAAAAAAAAAGGAGGATTTTCCACAATAAATTTCTCTTTCTTGCATAATTCCAAAGATTAATATAAGGAACAATAAATAGTAATAATTGTTGAGATAGCTCCTAATGTAGGCAGAGCACTCTAGAGTATTTGAAGCTAACAGAACCACCAAGTTTACATCAGTATTTTAAAGAAGGGATATCATCTACCTACATTGCTGGAAAGTTGATTCAGACTGAAATTTAAATAGCTGCGATTGCATGCTCTTTCTTTCAGGGCCCTGCATTTTAAAGATCACAAATTATATTTTACTCTAAAAAAAAAAAAAAATTTTTTTTTGCATGCTTTGCAAAAGACACTCAGCAGAGCCACTCAAGCCCAAGCACTTGCTCACAATTCTGTTGTGTGTGGGATGCCCACAAGCCTTTTCCTAACAGAAAATCTGACTCTGAATTAATGTCATTTTTGATCAGCAAGTGGCCAAATTTAATGACTCCATACAGACTCCAAAGCCCAATCCTATTTTGGAAGATAAGAATTTGGCAGGTTTTTCAGCTGGTGACAGAAGGTGATGAATTCCAACTCCTCTTGGTGTTCAAAGTCTTCCTTATGTTTCAATAGGAAGAGACACACAACCACAGACTGCTTGGGAAGGGCTGGGTTAAAAGCTTGGAGATGTTGATATCCATGTGAAACCGAGTATATGGTCATAAATATTTTACACTTCTTCAAGGCAAGGTCTCCCTAAAATTATTACTTATTAAATCACATTAAGCAAGCTTTTTCATAAAAATTGAAAAAGCTAGATGATGAACACTAAGCACTCAGAGTTTTAAATCCATATATATGCACTGACAAGTTCCATTCCCAAATTTCACCACTCCTTGATCCAGAGCTGTCCCATCTGCCCAGCAAGGTGTCCTAAAAAGCCCCAGCAGGGAATCTATAGGATTTGCCAAACAGTAGTTTAACATACCAGAGAGAGTTGCCTATTTTGGTTCTTTTCTAAGCAGTTTGTCAGTAGTTTTTGAGGCATCCCACAGCCCCCAGGGTGTCCGAGGCGAGGCACCGGCTGAGGGGCAGCCCCTGCCAGGAGAGGCCTGGGCCGAAGGGACGCGGCCTGGGGCACAACGGTGGCGGAGGCTCGGGAAAAGGGCAAAATTCTTGAGGAGAGGGGCGCGAAAGAAAAGGAAAGGAGCACCCCACAGTCAGTGGAGGAATGGGAGGAGGTGCTCCAGACACCAGAGCAGATATTGCCCTGCAGAAGACCATGGTGAGGCAGGCTGGACCTCCGCAGCCCACGGAGAGTCCCCACACTGGAGCAGGCAGACACGTCCTGAGTGAAGCTTCTACCCATGGAGAAACCACACAGGGGCAGCCTGTCTATGGTCTGGGGCAAGGATCCACACTGGAGCCCTTCCCCTGGGGGGAACCCATAATGGAGCAGAGAAAAAGTAGAAGGAGCTGTTAGGGATTTATTTAGACCCTGTTAGCAACTGCCCTGCACTGCTTGGGTAGATACAAGAGTTGGGAATGAAGGAACGCAGCTGAGCCTGGGAAGAAAAGAGGGATGACTGGCAAGAGTAGGTACAACTTTTGCCTTTGTTTCTCACTATCATACTCTATTTTCAATAAGCAATTAAGTAGTTTTCTCCAAGTCCACCCTGTTTTGCCTTTAACAGTAATTCTGAAGTGCCCTCTGTCTCCATCTTCATCCAAAAGCTTTTGCACCTTACACTGCTTGAAGGAAAGAAAGAGTGAGAGCAGCTGGGTGGGCATCCAGTACCCATCCACGGTCTATCCACAACAACAATATAGCATTAGTACCATTTTTCCTGAAACTTTACCTCCTCTGTGTGACCTACATGAACCAGTTTTTAGCTGCTTTCATCTGTTATATAGAAAAACTAATATTTTGTTCATATTTTCCTCCTGCAGAGAACAACAAACAATTCTGAATTGTAACAGACATCTGAACTTAAATAATGTTATAGAAAGTATTACTCCAGGTTACAGGCTAAATTTTTACTTCATGTAAATGTCTCAATGCACCCATCATTTAACTTTTTTATAGAACTTAATGTACGCCTAATATACTTGGAGAAGCTACTTACTTCAAATTATCTTATCTTGAATTCTTTCTCCATTATGGAAATTATGTAGAACAGACAGTTTAGACAAGTTAGCCATGACTAAATATTCATTTAAATCCTTTTAGCTCAAACTGGTACAGAACTTTATCATAAGGGCCAAATCTTTTCTTATACACACACACACACCCACAATATAGTTAGAGATTCATTTCTTCTCTGTAATTACCATTTTCAATGTCTCAGTAATCCTTTACACCATGCAGTTTTTTGGCCTTTACCCTGCTGTAAACTGGCCAGCATCTTCCTCTGAGCATCTCTTGTGCTTATGGACACACAAGACAACCATAGTCTCAGACAAAGGCAGAGGAGACAGGGAAACAGGGATTTTGTGCATTCACACACACACACACGTCTAGCAACAGAAAGTATGTGTGCAGAAGATTTAGAAAGACAAACTGCAGAAGGCAGAAAACCACTATATAACCTGTAGAATTTGCAGAAGAAAAAGTGTGTGGTTCAGTGTTTCTTTTACCTATTAAATTTCTGCTTTGAAGCCAAGTTTCCTTTCAATGCATTCCTAATACTTTATTCCTCAGTCTAGCTGGACAGCAGGAAGAAGATCTTTTCAAGCATCAATAAAAGAAATTAGTTTACAATTAATTCATTAAGAGGTATTTAGTTCTTCCATGTTAAAACTGTAACAGAAAATGGAGGAGGTGCTTTTGGACAGCCATATATCAGTGAAACAATATTTAATTCTTAGTTCACATTTATAACCAAGCAGACATTTTCTACCAATGGCTGCTTTTATTTCCAAAACAACTATTTTAGGTTTAAAAGAGCTTCCAGCAAGGATCAAAAACACTACTTACTGAAGAAATTGATCCAAAACAATAATATATTGAGGCAATTCCTTAATAACCTTTTGAAAGTAGCTGTGCATTTTTGGTTGTTCCTGATGCACACACATGCTCTCTCCCAAGCAGGCAAAGAAAGATCAGCATGAGCTCCTACAATCTATTTCAAAGCAAGATCTTAGAAACACTGGAAAAAAACTGAAAAACAGTGAATTGCAATAAGCATGCATCATAGGAAGTGTTGTTTCATAGTTGGTCTTTTTGTTTGTTCCTCCTTTTCTACCAGAGCAGTTTCTGTTAAGGGTATCTTCCACTTGACACTTGATGTCATCAGGTGTGCAGTAGTGTGGAACACAAATCCTAATTTTCAAATGAAGCTTTAAGTCAAGGAAAGCCTTTCTGGTATTTGTCAACCTTATCAAGTCATCTTTTAATTTCTAGAGCATAACTGATAAGTTTGACATTTCTCCATAAAAAACAGTAGAAGTTTCTCATACATTTAATTCAGTATTTTTATACTGAATGTCAGTAGTTTATGGAGCTTTTTCTTTCCAAAATCTTTATACAATTATCTTCTGACATCAGATGAAGTATCCTTCCTTTGCATGTTTTTTTTATTTAGCTCAAGTGTAGTAAGAAACACTTGACTTCCAGCCAGAGTTTTGTCTAGATCTCATAAATTCTTTGAATCAATTTCCAGCATTCTTCTCCATTCTCCTTGAGAAGAATGGAGACTTCATCTCCAAGTCTTATATCTCTAGTTAGCCACTTCAGAGATTTTAACTCAATTTGTATTTGGCAATGACCAATTTGGTCTTTCCTCCATTTCTGAATAAGCAGAAACTGTTTGGTCAGAAGGAACTAAGTTCTGAAATACTTGAAATGGAATAAGTACTTAAGGAGAAAAAAACCCAAAACTCTGAGACCAAAACCAAGTATGTCAGAGAACACTCAACCAGATTTCTCAATTATGTCAATGTTGCCCCTTGCACAATGTTTGGAGCTGCTCTGAACTGCTCACATTGTTGACTGCTCACCAACTGGCACATCAACAAGGCCACAGATGCTCAAATACGCAGCTCATCACCAACATACCCCAGAAAATACAGAAAAAAATTGTTTCACAAATGAGACTGGTATATTCTAGACAGACAAGAGAGAAAGTGCACAGACATTCTATATTTTAAGCCTCACTAGCATTTGTTTTGAGAACATTTACCACTTTGGTGAGAAAATTAGCATTAAGGGGGACAGAGAAAAGGTAACATAGGCATAATGAACTTCAACAATCTTGTTATTTCCTGTACTTCCTTGTTAACTGCATGGAAGGAGTATGCAACAGCATTTTTCTGAGATTTTCTTCAGACTGTAGCCACTGATTCAGCTATGGACTGATGTAGTGCTTACCCACACGCTCTTTACATCTTGCCTTGTTTCTTCTTCATATGCACAATTATCCTGAATTTGCATATTCATGGAAACCTTATTTTAAAGAGCAACCCCAGCAGAGGGAGAATGAGTTCTGTCCCAACAGCTTCAGCTTTTTCAGATTTCAGAGCCTGTCTTCTGCAGGAAACCAAATGAAGACAGTAAAAAAATGCTTACAAAAATTAAAGTGGTCCACTTTTTTTTCTACTTTTCCCCCTTAAAAGTTCACTTTCCACAGTCATTTCAAAACAAAGGACTCCAGTACATATGAACATGGTTACACGTTCCAAAAGGGATAGGCTACATTTACGAAGAACACAAGAGAAAAATGGTTTCTAAAAATACTTTGGTTTCAAAATGTGCCATGATGGAAAAAAAGGAACCAGCACTATCAGTATCTCTCCCTGTGAGGGAGTAGGAAGACAGAAGTATTTCATAATCATTACAGAAGCTCATTACAGCTGGGGGTGGAGCTGCATCCCCAACCTCCCTGCTCTCCCATGGAATTACATTGAAATGACAGCCCTATAGTTGCATTCTCTACAGCATGAAATTCACATTTCAGTTGATTTCAAACTAGATTTCTTCAATACGACATCCCATTTCTGAGCAACCCATCATGGGCAAGTAACTTATATTGCCTTGCAATCTCTCATACCATGATAGGTTTCTATCATGTCTACCTCTCTGCTCCTAAGGTGAGATGCCCACCATGACCATTCAGCACAGGCCCAAGACACAAACCTCTCACTGAACCTATCAACACACAGACCCATATATGAACTGGGACATGAACATGACTGCTGCTCAGAGCCTGGCAGTAATTGTTTCTTGGAAGATAGTTTTTCAGGGCTTGCAATTACTGTGTTGCTAAAGCAAGTCCAAACCGCTGCTTCCAGGCAAATTTTTCGTAGTCACACAAGTGCAGCACCACCAGGCAGGAAAGGTTACAAGGGACCTATGGTCCCTCTGCTTCTCTCCATAGCTATGGATGTGACCATCCAAGCCAGGCAGCCAACATAAACACAGACTGACATGCAGTGGGCACTGCTGGGCCCCAGTCTCCTGCTCTGCTGACTTCCAAGTAATGCAGCAGCTGCTGCACTCTACTTACAGATATGCTGTCACCTCAGAACACCTGTTCCAGGCAGCAATTTTGAATAGCATAATATTCCTCTTGATCCCAGACGTTGGTTTTAGAAAAATAAAACTACCTGATGACTGACAGGAAGCCATTTCTCCATGGTTTCCCAGAAGGAATTCTCGAGAGATGGTACTGTTGAAGTATTTCTTGGTTTATTTTCTTGGGCATCTCTTTTGATTTTATTTCACACATGCAGTAAGCCAGAAAATAATTAAGGCGTTAAACTAAGGTATAGTGGGTATTTTCCTCTCTTCTCTAAACATTTTCTGAATAGCAAGTTAAACCCATTTTATCCCTGTTATGGACTGTCTTTTGAAAAGCAAGTAGCTTGCTTTCATATTTAAATTTTATTCTTGAATTTTTAACCTAATATAGTATCTATAATCACTTATATATTGAGATTGAGAGATGAACAGGTCCAATCCATTATCAGGCAAAGATTAACCACATGATTAATTTACAGTTTCCCAATACACAGAAACACAGAGAAGTCCCTTTTCCTAATTGTATCCATGCCTATTCCTGTAAACATAATAAGTTTTGTCCTGAACACTGAATTTACACAAAAGCCAGAAGAAATCTCACGCTGCACTATCTGCCAGTAAAGCATTATTGCCCATACCAGCCCCCACTAAGTTACTTGTGGCAAAGAGTAACTACTGCCTACCACGGAGAAGGAACAGTAGAAAACTAAGTCATGTGAATCTGAGATATGTACCAAACATCCACTGAAATGGTGCATTGAGTTAGAGTGAGTCAGTGAATGAGTAAGATCCATACATTCTCATTGGCAGGAAAGAGAAAGCCATTATCAGGAAACAGTTTTTCTAGAGAACTGAAGTAGTATCTGAAATAGCACAGTAAATTGTTGCTCCAGATGAACCCCCAAATTCAACACTAGTCATTGTTTAGAACCAACCCGAGTGCCAGCTTTCCTAGTCATGAGCAAACTCTCTGAAGAGGCAGAAAAAAGTTCATATTTCCACAAATCTTCTACTGAAGTAAACTCATGAAATAAGGAAAATAGTCATAAAGTCACAGCATGCTGTGATTCTTAGCTATGACTGATCTTACCTTGAGGGCAGAAGGCCAACTGCATACATGCAATTTAGTATCTAAACACAGGAAAGCTCATTCCTCTATCCTGGCAAAAACCTTTATCTTGCCAGTGGGTGAGAGAAATGGTGGTAAAGTATCTAAGAAGTAAGAGAATCCACCTACAGCAAGGTATTCCTACTCATAACAGCAGCATGTTTTGTCAGTGAAATATGAAAAAAGCTGAAGAGTATATTTCCCTGGAGAAAATCTCCTTGCAAAAGCTTTCTTACCAAAAGCCAAAAAGGGAAAATAATGTTCTCTGAGGACTGACAATATGGAGACCATAGCTTCTTAGTTTAGCCAAAGCAAATTTTAGATTAGAGCAGCAGAAATGTATTCCAGTGAAGGAGTAGAGGAGTTGTTCCTGTCGAAAGATAAAGTCCCTAAAGAGGTAACATGGTGAAGATACATAGCACAGATAAAGTAGGTCAGGAACATCTATTCAACATTTCTTGTTAAATTAGAGGTAGACAATGCAACTAAATTAAAATTCATAACAGAAAAAAACCTCTTTATACAGAAATACTTATTTATCCAATAATTACTCTGTCTAATTACAAGAAACAGAAGGCAAGTGCTTAGTAAAACTGCCCCCCAAAAATGGACATTTTTTTACAAGGGTCCTCAACAGCATAAGCTGTAATATTTAAAATTAGAAGTATTTTGAAAGAACACAAGTCCCCAGGCACTAGGTGATAATCATTACCCTGTAACAAGGGAGGAGCCTTTCCCCACTGGCAGGTTCTGTGTCTCCCAAGGAGCTCTCTTCACACCTCCCACTGAAACAGACCCTGACTTACTGGAAATTAATCACTCCTCCAATTAAAAATGCAATTTCCATATACTTTAAAGTAAGTCTACATGATCCATCTGTATGAAATAATTTTCCATTTTAATTTTCTTGTGTGCAAAAAAAGAAAAAAAATCTCGTTTGTTTTGTAGTATGTCTGAAATAGAGGTGGTTTCTTCCTGCCCAATTTTATTTACAGTCAATAATAGTATTACCAGTGATAAAGAATTTTGTCATATACACATCCAACCTCAACTTTTCAATTTCCATTTTTTGTCAGCACCTAGGGTGAGAATTTTGTTGTTTTATTTTTTATGGTGACTTAGTCTATTTTTTTACTAATTATAGATTATTAAATTGGTGGTGGAGTGCTGGGAGTCACAATAGAAAAGAAAGTTGCCAGGTATTCCATTTAATTTCATTTAATAAAAAGTGAACATGGCCATATTTATGTAATTTATTAAATTAACTTGCAATGTGGTTTCAAAAATAACCTTACAAACTTATAGAGCAACTGGGAAATAGAATAAACACAGCTGAAAAAGTCAATCCTTCTAAGTTTTCAGCCTCTTACTCTCTATGTTTAGGTCACAAATGAAAGCATTTAGAGTTTTCTATATGTTAATGTGTAGAAGTGAAGCAGTCTGTCAAGTAAAGTAAAACTGATGGATAATTACTTTCCCGAGCTCCTACTACATCCTAGTTGAACATTCCTGATTTCAGTTAATTTAAAGCAATTTATTGCTATTCCAATAGCCAAACCTCTGGCCCAGGAACATCACACAACGTAGGTATGGGGGGAACAGTTCAAAGTTATCAGACACAACACTTTACTTACCTGCAGGAAAATAAGGGGAAGGGATTGTTGCATATGGTAAGGCTGAGCTCCTTTTATCAAACAGAAAAACTGAACAGTTGAAAGATAATTCAATTGAGTACAGCAATGTTAAAAGAAGAAATTACTTTGGGAGAGTTATGTGCTGAAATTCACTTATTATGCATTACACTAAGCTATCATTTCATAAAACCAAGAATTACATCTATCAAGTGATACAACTCAAATTGTTCAATGGCAAAGTTTGAAATAACCCCCTAGAAAACTACCTCTTCAATACATTTTACAATACATTATTATATTTCAGTCCAGTCTGTATTAGTCACCATCGTCATGGCTATCAGCTCCATCATAATTCATAACACGAATTTTTCACTTCCTATATCCCAACATGCCATGAATAATACCAGCTATCTATTGCACAGATTTCATTCCTTACATTTTTATTACCTCCATCTTTGTCATCTTGCAAACTATTTTTTTAATGTTTGTTTTTGTACATTAAACATACACAATTGTCAGGAGAAATAATGAATACTAGAAGAGCTGCAAACAGAAAAATTGTAGAAGTAAAGCGCAAATTCTGCCCTTACTCAAAAGTTATTCTCATGGACATCAACTCCATAGTTTTTACAACATAAATAGTAAAAATAGCCCCATAATTCCCAGGTCATCTAATGATTCAGAGAAATTGCTGTCTTGAGAAGTGCCATTGAGAATATCTTATTGCAGAAATTCCGAGTTTGAATTTGTTCACTTTGACATAGAGACTCTGCAATTGATAGAGAAGCCTCTAAAATTTCAGAACTACTGTTCTAGATGGCAAAATTTAAGCAATCCATCTCAGCTTTCTGCTACTGTTTATAGTCTTTGATATTTGTTTTCTTTTCCTTGCCCGCAGAGTGTGTGAATGCAAAAACAAACATTAAAGAAGTTGCATGCAAAGTGATTGCTTCATCTTGGAAACGTAAGTATAATGGGAAGAGAAAAGTGAAGTTTCACCCAGAAGAGTCATACAAAAAAAGCAGTGGATGAGATGATGTGTTGTTTCCAAATGGCCTTAGTCTACCAAGTTACTTCTTTTAATTAGGTTTGAAAGTTTTTGAAAAAGCACATCCTAGTTCACATACTTTGCATGAAATCACATGTTTAATTCTCCCTTTAGTATTTTCTTCTATTCTGGTATTGTTTTTCTTTGCATTATAACATGTCAAAAGATCGAATGTTTTCTTTTACTCAATATCCTAGAAATTGCTCAGTGACAAAACCTGAAAATATTGTCCTTCCAAGAACATCTTCCACAGCAATTCTTAAGAGGAAAAGCAACAAAAGAAAAACCAAGGAGTAATACTTCCCTCCATATACCTGCTCAGCTCATTATCACCACCAGACATGGGATGTTACAAAGAAGGCAATAGACCTTTAAGACCAGACCATAAAACACACACACAATTACTAAAATTCAGAAGGAAGTCTTAATGTTCTACAGTAGTTCAGTATATCTAAGTAAATTTATCTAAATGCTAATTTCCAAATTTGAAACTAAATCCTTCTAAGGAAAAAGACATTTTTCATTTTCAAAGGACAAAATGAAACCTAAAAGGCACTGTTTAGTTGTACTCAAGCAGCACACAAAAATCTTTAAAGTACAGAGCACCAGAAAATAATGTAATGTATTTATTTCTAAAGTAATTAAAAATTTAGGTACAGAAGCTGTATTAGGAATTCAACTGATATCAACCTACTGACATCCTGACCTACTGAAACTCACTTGAAAAACTAAAATCCTGCTGAATATCATAAATTCATTACAGAAATAAGGAAATAGCTCCCAACACAGCTAAATAACAGTAAACTTAGTTGTAATATTTCCTGTACTGTTCTTATTACTTGACAGTTAAGGCTGTTGTTCTTTTCAGACAGGACTAGCCCAAGTATTCAAATTTAGCCAAAACCCTTGACCTTTTTTTCCGAGAAATATTACAAAAGGATTTAAGAATTGCTCTGTTCAAAGAATAAACCTAGTCACAATAAAAATAGAATAGGCAAGTTGGCTAAATGGTTTAAATATTACCTGAAGTTAAACAGTCTTTTAAAGAATCCATCATTCTGTCCTTCATCTAATTCTCCTCTGCTAGCAGAAGCAAATATAGAGATTGGAGATATACCTTTAAACAGTACATTTATAACTTTTACATGCTGACTTATCAGAGCTTATGAAATTTTTAAACATTTAATAGCATATCATTTAATAAAAATGAAAGATTTATTCTCTTCTCCCTCCCTGCTTTATTTTAGTACAAATGTCAGATTTCATAGTCTACATAAATGTATTTGTTTTAACATGAATAAACATTCAGTCACTGTTCAGGACTTAAGCATCAACACCCAAGTGAGATGGCTGTTTTGCCTTTGTAGAGCAAAGGGAAGGATTGCCAAGCCTTAGCCCACCATGTGAGGATGTACAAATCTGCCACTCAGGCGAGTCACAGACACTATTAGTTCAAATTCAGAGATGCACGTTCCCCTCAACCCTACTTCTTGTGGAGGACTCAGGAGAAACAAAAAAGCTATTGAGCAGTGAGAAAATGGTCTAATTCTTCCTCACATTTAAGGGTACACCACAGAAAAATGGAGGCTGGCAGTGAAGACTGACTAGGTCAGGCGGAATGTATTCAGCTAATAAATTCAAACGCGCTTCACCTGTGACGTAAGTGACCACATCAAGAATTCTCCCCACCACTCCATCCATCAAACGTCAACCAAACAGCTCCAAATAAGAAAGAAAATTCCCTGTTCTATGCAAAGAAGCATATGTCAACGTTTATGCTCAATCCTTTTAAAAACAAAAAGCCTCAAGGCCATAAATTTTTATCATACAAGGGTAAGTTTACCGCAGGAGAAGCTCAAGTTAATGGAGCTGTGCCTGTACACAGCAGCCAAGCAGTTGACCTCAATTAACTCTGCTACTTCAAAATATGCCTCTAGAAAAAACAATTGCCATGTAAATACAATGGCTCCTTGCTATCCACATACAGCTGGGGCTTGTTCATGGCAATCGTTTCAAAATAATAGACTCCCTGGGTAAACATTAATATGGTGTATCTTAAGCAGTGATCAAGTACTTTTGACAGAAGGGAGCTCCTCCCTGTGAGTCACGTTCCATGGCATCACAAATATACACCTGTCATTCTGACCAAAGTAATTCACTTTCTTCTCAGCAAAAGTCAAATTAAAGCCTTGCACTGAAAGGGACTAAGTACACTTAAAATAGGATTGAATAACAAAAAATCACTCTTTTTTCCTCCTTTCATTTTGGTCAAGTATCCTATACTCTAAAGTTAATAAAAAATAGAGAAAACCCTAGATTTAGCATTTGTCTCCAAACTATCTTGGGAATACAACATATTTTGTCAAATATACATTTTTCATCAATTATTAAAATTATGTTAACAAATGATCACATTTTGTTGTATTGGAGGCATGTTGTTTCCAGACATTCCAAAAATATGGATGTGAATGCATACAGTTACACCAATTTAATACCAGGATAAACTTGTTCTATTTATACATTGTAGAAAGGGAAGAACATAGCTAAAATATACAAAACATTTGATTATTTAGCATGCAGATACTTTCACACACAATTGCATTTCAAAACTTCATACTACATAGTATTTACACTTTATCTCAACCATTACATTCAGAAACTCACTTTCATACAAAAATATAAAAATTAGGAGTTTAATTTATTACTTTCCTCTGAACTTTAATAGAAATAAAGACATGTTGAAGGAGTAAAAAAATACATACAGTACATGCCAATTAACTGTCTGAAGCAAATTCTAATATTTCACAAATGTAAGGATAGAATTTTTTTTACTAGGCTTACAAATGAGCATACAAAGAGATCTGGTGATTTGCTATGTGTCACAAAACAAAACTGAGGAACAGATATAAATAGAACACAGTTTCCTTATTCTCACCCCAGGCCCTGTACATTATGGCATAATTACGATGGCTAAAACTATACTGCAAGCAATTTGGCTGACAGCAGCCAGACAGTAATTAAAGGACATAAATGAACAATGCAAATCCCACAGTGGAAGTCCCTAAAATACCTTTTCTAATCCCTGAAGAAATTTATTTGGGTTTTGTCAAAATTGAAAAGGGCAACTGGAGGTTTTGTCTCCATTAAATATTGAAATAAGAAGCCTGTGGTAAAGACTCTAAGGTTTAAATATTATTCATAAACAATCTGATTCTATACTTGGGCTACAGTTATCAGGTGTCCCAAAGCAACTCTAAGAATCTCTCCCACATCAATTCTGTACAAACGTTTCATTTGTAGAGGGGCAATACTTCCAACTCCTGAAAAACCCGTACATTAAATATTGCACCAATACTTACACAGGCACACCAACCCCCTGGACCTTTGTCTCAGCTCCACTAATGTCTGACAGGATCCTGCCCAAAGCCTTTTCCTCAGACTGGTCCTTTAGGAGCTCTGGGAATAGATGTATAATGAAGTCGTGCTCCTAGCCCATCACCCAGTGCAGATGTGAGCAATGTGGAAGGAGCAAGCAACTAATGTCAGCTAAAGCAGAACTGAAGAAAGCAGCTGTGCCATGGCATCGTCCACACCATGATTCCTGGGCTGCAGCATCCACTGAAGACATTATGTCAAAGGCAAATAGAGATACTTCCCCCACTTCAACAAGAAAGTAATCTTTATATCACTGTTTATACATATGAAAAATATTTGATCCCTTCTGCATCTGATGCTACAAAAGACAGCTTCTTTACTAAGTCTATTATTTGCTGAATGTGCCAACAGATAAAAAGGCATTGAAATTTGTCAGTGACTGAGGTAAAAATCTGGTCTTCATTCCCTTGTGTGCAATCAGGAATACTAGATGTTCAGTGATGCATGCATCACCTTCCACAGACACACGGAAAGCCTGGGGACAAGACATTGTGGGGAGAGGTATCCTCACTTGATATCCCCATGTGCCTGGTGGCCATCTCTAAGGTCCAAGGTCCGACAAGCAGGACTTTAGGGAGGTTCTGCACCTTTGCTGTGGAAGATGTAATCCTGTACCACAGACCATGAGCTACAGTTTGGCAAACTCCCCTACAATGGTAAAGGGCATTCATCAGTACATGGTAATGCAAATATTCCAGATTATTATTTTTCAGTCATACCTTACATACTTCAACTTATTTATAAATTCAGTAGCTCACTACTGTGGCAAAGTGAAGATACCTTACCTAGAAAACTATACAAGTACTTAGTTTACCAAATTTTCCTTAGTTTTCCTAAGAGCAAACTTCAGAAAAAGCAAGTAGACAGTCACCAGAGCAGAAACCCTTGTTCTATGTGACAAGTACAACAGAAATGCATTGTAAAATATCATTGCACACTCTCTCATTGCACTTACACAAAAAGTACTTAAGCAAGAGGTTTAAGGTTACCTTCACACAGAATACTTACCATTACTTTTGCTGCAGTTAAATCAGTTCAAGTGTGTACATAAAACACATCCATTTCTGAAACCCTACAGTAGGAAGTTAGTTTCCATGGCAACATAGCAACTGTGGGATGCTTTGTGGGGAGGTTATTTGTTTTTAACAGATGGGAAAAAATATAATGCTGTTCTCAAGCTTAAGTTTCATTTCAGATTTGCTTATATTAAGCCTTAAGGCAGAAATCTGTGGTAGGACTTTTTATAATTTCGTATTTTAATTGAACAGTGCAAGGCTTGTTAAAATCAGCTTAATCATGTAGGATGAGACCAAGCAGGAAGAGCTATGGCAGATCACTCCTTAGGTACTCCTCATTATTTTTTTTTGAAAAAAAACCATTTTAAATATTTGAAGATGTCCCAAAGCTTAAAATTTATCATTAAGGCATTCCACATTTAATAAAATATATTTATTCCCATTTACCATAGTGTTAGTCATTTATCTTGCCTAGTAGAGTTAATAGCTCAAAGTGAGGAAGCCTAGGAAGAGATTTCTACAGTCTATACAGTGCAGACTCTGAAACCAACATAGTAAGAGCAATGTCTCGAGAGTTCCAAGTTAAACAAACATACATGTACAGGCACATTCCTACCCAATATCCTGCTAGAGTACAGTGGCAGGCCTGGCGGTCAAGGGGAGAGCAGTGGGCAGTGTCTACCCAGACTTCAGTAAGGCCCTTGACACTATGCCTAGTGAGACTGTCCCAGAGGAGCTGATGAAGTGCACTCAGCATGAGCCAATAGCAAGGTGGATGAAAGCTGTCTGGATGGCCAGGCCCAGGGGTTGAGGTCAGAGAGTGGAGGCCAGTGGCACAAGGTCAGGTTGCAGGCTGTTAACTAGTGGTGCAGCCCAGGAGTCAACACCACATACAACCCATTGAACAGGCAGAGCGTGCTCTCAGCAAGTTGGCTGATGACATAGAACTGGAGGGAGTGCATCTGGGAGGACCTCAACAGGCTGCAGAAATGGGCTGATGGGAACATCCTGAAACCCAGCCATGGGAATTGCAAAGCCCTGCACCCGGGAGAGAACAAATACAGGGACCAGGATATACAGGGAGTGGGGGCAACTATCTGGAAAACAGCCTGGCAGAGAATTATTTGGGGGGATATCACTGGAATTCTCAGTGGACACCAGGCTGAAAATGAGCCAGCAATGTGCCCTTGTGGGCACAATGTTATCCTGAGCTGTAAAGTATTGCCAGCAAGAGTGGTGATCCTTCCCCTCTGTTCAGCACTGAGAATGGCCACACATGAAACAGAGGGAAACATATCCATTTCTGGGCTCCACAGGGCAATACACACAAACATATTGGAAAGCATCCAACAAAAGGTCACAAAGATGATGAAGGGACTGCAATGAAGAGTTAAAGAAAACTTGCAGCAAAAATGCTGGTAAGCAAGGTATAGTAACAACATGTTTTAACAGCTTTGCATAATTACATGCTTGTCAATATTCATTGAGCATAAAACTTTTTATGACATGTAGTAAAGGAAAGAGAAAGTCTCCTGAAGTCCAATCTATGCTGGCACTTCTTTGTAGAAGGTGGCAGGAGGGTTGGAAGGGGTCTTAAAGAGCATATAGTTCCAACCCCAAGAGCATATAGGTAGGGATGTCACCCATAGACCAGGCTGTTCCAAGTCTCCTCCAACTGAGCCTTGAACACATTCAGGAACAGGCAATCCACAACTTCACTGACCAACCTGTTCCAGTGCCTCACTACCCTCTCTGAGTAAAAAAATTATTTTAAGCATCTGATCTACATCTCTCACCACTTAAAGCCATTCCCCCTTGGCCTATCGCTATCTGCTTGTGTAAAAAAGTCACTCTCTTTTTTATAAGCCCCCTTTAAACAGTGGAAGGCTGCCCTGAAGTGACCCCAAAGCCTTGCCCTCTGTCTTTGTAGGAGAGGTGCTCCAGCCCCTGCCCATATTCATGGCTCTCCTCAGGACCAACTCTAACAGGCCTGTCTGGTGTCAAAGACCCCAGAGCTGGCTGCACCATTTCAGCTGAGATCTCAGCAGAGCAGGGAACAACATCTGAATTCCCCTCCCTTGACCTGCTGCCCACAATATTTTTTATGCAGCCCAGGATGCATTTGGCCTTCTGGGCTGGGAGTGCACACTGCTGGCTCATCTCCAGATTTTTAGCCATGAGAATTCTAAGTGCTTCTCTGCTGGGCTGCTCTGAATGTCTTCTCTCAATCTGTGCAGGGTAGTAATTTTTCTTAAATGATATATTATATTTGCTGAGGTAAATGGACACTTTAAACACTTAAGTTCTACTATGATGCTTGAAAAAAAGGAAAGCAAATATCACTTTGCTTCTTGAATAGATCAAAAATTTAAGACTGCTTCCACACTTGGTAAGAAAAGTTTTAGATTATTATATTGAGCACTGTCTATTGTAACAGAACAATTTTTCCATGCAAAAAATTTGTAGAAAAAGAGACTGGCATTTATTTCTCCATAAGATAAAGGAGCTCTCATATCATACAGAAATATTGGCACAGATTATTAAATCCAGACAGGATCGTTAACAAGGCTCATCTCTATCATAATTTCTCTTTTTAAAATACAAAGACCCTACTTTATTCTGTCAGTCACTTGAATCATTATGGGCACAAACAAGTCCAGTACAAAAAAAATTACTGTACTATATGTACATTGACACAGCAAGAAATGCTAGACACATTGGAAAAAATTCACTACAACTGGTTTTGAAAATTATCACATAGCAGTTTATTCTCTATATGGAGAGAAATGGAGACAGTTTAATGTTAAGACAGATGCCCAAGCTCTTCTTCCAAGAGTTTTAGAAGCAGTCATTAAAATTAACCGAGAAGCCTGAGTCTTTGTAGCTTGCAGTAATTATTTCTTTTCACTAGCTTGCTTTTATGAGTTAAAGTGTTTTTGATTAACATTACATTCATTAATATAAAAAAGTCTATTTAGGCAGGAAAGAAATTGTCTGCTAATTATGAGAAGCTGCCAATTAAATTATAACACTTCATCAAAATTACTTGTTAAAATAATATATCTACTTGAAGTTACACCAATAAATTTCTTCCAAAGATCCAGTTTTTACTATGCATTAATATCTATAAATTATTAAAAATAATCAACTGCTCATGAAAATAAAAGTACTTGGGATTGTGTCTGTGGTAAAAAGATAAGCTTTCCCCCCTTTTTCTCTGGTTTAGGTAAGGTCAGGTATCTTCACTAGTATTACTTCAGGCTGACATTAAAGAACAATATTCACTCCAGTACTTCCCCACCCAAATAAATTGAGACTAGCTGAAAATTGTCAGTCATTGGCATTATGTGATAAATGGAAAGACGACCACTTCTCCCAAGAGCGACAAGTGAGCCCCTTGAAAATCTTTTTTTTCCTCATGTACCACACAGCCTTGAAGCTTGACTAAGGCACTAACCCACTAAACTCCCTGCTAGCTCAGTATAGCAGTCTTCCATTATTTACAGAGCATGACACACAAAAACCTCAGCCCATATACACATGTATTTTCTAGTCAAGTATGCAGTCAATGTTACTCTAAAATTAATTATCTGGAGTTTATACAAGTGTTTTGATGACATATTCAAAGCGTTCAAGTTTAAGTCTAAAATTCTCACATCATGATTTGGGAGGTTTCTATTTCTGAACTTATTCTCAGCAATTACCTGGTGCAGCCTCAGGCCATCCAGAGCTCAGGTAGCTCTCTCAAAGTACACTTTACACCAATCCACTAATGTTTTGTGACTGCAAGTACAAGGAATTCATACTGAAGACAAGTGTGGTCATTTTAAGGCATAAATATTGGGTATGAATGGGGGTGGAGACTCAAGACCACAATGAAGTCCATTACCTCAATCACAATGGAGCTTGAAGTTCTTGGGATTTAAACATGCTAGGTACTAAATATAATCCATGATAGCTTTTAAGCCACCACTGTTGACATCCTCTAGGAACTCTAAAAACTCTTACGTGAAAATAATATGCTATACTTAATAATTTGAACCCTTCCCCATTTTTGCATCAAAGGATATTGCACACACCTTTCGTAGTACATGCAGATTATTAGGAAAACTGTCTTTGCAGCTCCTTTCCACCACCTTCCAAGGCGGTACCAAGAGGGCCTGAGGGACCAGAGGTACATGTATGTCTCAGCTTGCCAGGAATCAGAAACTTAAGAGAAGCACCAGGAGTCTGTCTCCATCAAACCTGGGCTCTTGCACATGCACCAGAGGGATGAGAGTATGGGGACGAAAAATAACCAAACAGGTTAGAACAAGGAGTCCTGGACTGGCATCTGTCTGTTCTCACTTCCTCTCCTGAAGCTCCAGCCTGAGATGGTTCTGCTTTTGTAATTCCAAACTTTGACTTCCTCAAATCAATCTCATTGTCTCCTTATCTCTCCACAGCAATCTACTGCAAGACATGCAAGAAGTTCTTGAAGAGGAGAGTTGGAAACAAGGACATAAATTGAGGATTAACTAAGGAAGATGTTACAAAAGGGCTGAGCATACCTGCTTATCTCAGGCTGCAAAAGGCAGCAGTGATCCAGGACATCAGCAAAACACAACATGCCTGCACAGGGCACAAACCAGAGCACCCACATTCTCAGCCTGGCAGTACCAGCTGCACATAATCTCATCCCCACTGTCCCCTACTTTATAATAGCTAATAATGAGGCTTCTGATAGCACAGACAACCAGTGACATTCCTAGTTCAATAATCTTCCCACACCCATGGGCTTAAGCAGAGTCAGAAAACAGCCAAAGGCAGAAAGCTCCCCTATAGTCACCTTCCTCACAAATCCTACTTCTGTTGTCCCAAGTCTTCTCTCTCAAAAACTTTCCCTGACAGATTCAAGCTCCCATTCTTACATTCTGTGCTCTGGCTTTATCCTACCAAATTCAGGGGTTTTCCACCATTTTTCCTCTTCTGTCTGTTGCTTTCTATCTCCAAACTGTGTGCAGAGTATAACAAAGTAATGGATGTAGCTAATAAAGAAGTCTCAAGGGAGGTGAAACAACTGAACTCCAACAGTGGTGGATTTCAAGGTCTCCTTTTATCTGATATATCATTTTCAGAAATAACTTTTTCATGTTAGAAATAACTGTTGAATGTTGCTCAAAACCAACAGATCTTTCATGTTCCTGTAACTACAGGGAAAAATCTCAAATTTTCAAGTCAAATGTGAGAACTAACAGGTTTTTCATATAAATGCTTAAGGACATAGAATCTCAGTGCTATCTGAAACACAGGATAGTGTTAGTACTTAAAAAAAACACAAAGAAAATACGCAATTAAAAAAATATTTAAGGCAAACTATTACTCTTACAAAAGCAGGTGCTTCTGCAGGGGATATATACCTCATGCAGCCTATAAAGGAACATTTCCAGGATTACTGAAACAAATCTAGAAATATATGGAAGTATTGTTAGGAAAAAAACTGTGATCTTGCTAAAAATGTTAATCCCAATCTTGCATTATTGATACAATCAAAGTCTTCATATCAAGGAGAAATATCATTAGGATATAAACATGTCTAAAAATACCTTAGGAAAAATTTACCTTGTCCATTTTTCTTTACCATCTCCTTGCTCCCCTCCCAGCAGCTGACAAGCTTCAAGTCTGACTGATAGCAATAGGTAATCGAAGTTGGGCTTCTTTTAGAAACTACAGATCCATCTGTCATGAAGTCTGTCTTTGTTAACAAGGCCTTTTTTAGGTCCACACTTTATAGAGGCTTAAGTACCAACCCAAAATAAATGACCTGACAGCACCATTTCCTTTTTTTTGCACTAAGTATTTCCAAATACATCAGCCCCTATTCCCCTCTGTGAAGAGTTGATCCTGGCTGGAGGCCAAGTGCCCATCTAAACCACTCTATCATTCCTCTTCTCAGCTGGACAGTGCAGAGAAAATAGAACAAAAGGCTTGTGGGTGAGGGTAATGACAGGGAGAGATCACTCACCAATTATCAGACTTGAACTAGAGGAAAAATTCATTTAATTTATTACGAATCAAATCAGAGTAGGATAATGAGAAACAAAACTAAATCTTAAACACCTTCCTCACCACTCTTCCCTGGCTCAATTTCACTTTTAATTTCCTCTATCCATTCCTCCAGCAGCTTAGGGGGACTGGGAAAGGTGGCTGCAGTCAGTTCACTACACCTTGTCTCTGCTGTTCCTTCCTCCTCAGGGAGAAGACCCTCACACACTTCTCCTGTTCCAGCATGGGGGTCCCTTCCACAGGAGACAGTCCTTCACAAACTTCTCCAGAGATTGCAACTCTTCACCAGCTGCTGCAGCATGGGTCCCTTCCATGGGTGAAGTCCTTCAGGAACACTCTGCTTCAGCATGGGTCCCCCACTGGGTCCCAAATCCTGCCAGCAAATCTGCTCCAGCACAGAGCTCCAGCTCATCTCTCCGCAGGGTCACAAGTCCTGCCAGGAGCCTTGTGGAGCCACACTCCCACATGGGCTTCCCACAGGGTCACAGCTGCCTTTGGGCATCCCCCTGCTTGGGCATGGGTTCCTGCATGGGCTGCAGGTGGATCTCTGCCCCACCATGGGCAGCAGAGGGACAGCCTGATTCACCAGGGTCTGCACTATGGTCTGCATGGCAATCCCTGCTCTGGCACCTGGGGCAGCCCTCCTTCACTGACCCTGGTGTCTGCAGAGCTGTGCCTCTACAGCTGCTCTCATGCAGCAACTTTTTCTGGTGTTAAATGCATTATCCCAGCACCATCAGGGTGGGCTCAGCCTTGGTCAGCAGTGGGGCTGTATTGGAGCTGCCTGGCATTGGCTCTGTCAGACATGGGGGGGAGCTTGTGGCAGCATATCCAAGATCCATCCCTGTATCACCAGGAAAACCTGACCAAGCAAACCCAATCCACTCCCCCAACAAAATTCACACTGAAGACATTCTGTCACAGCAAAACTAATAAACTGATGATTTATTCATGCACTGAAAGCTCTTCTGGGTCTTGAGAACAGCTTGAGAACCATGACCACTCATTCTCCAGACTACATAAAAATTAGCAGTAGCTCATGTATAGCACATTCACATCATAGTTAATGTGGCATAACAAAATCAGCTGTCAAATCTTTAAGTCAGGATAAGTCTCAGTCTCTCCAGTAGCACTGTCTGGAAAATAGCAAAGAGAATATTGACCCTGTTTCTTCTTTCAGTAACCTAACAACCTAACCTAGCACATAAAAATGGTCAGATCTCAAACCCAACTGTTACACCACCTAATTGCTTTTGACATTGACAGCATCTTCTAGCCAAATACCTGACTGAAATGGTTAAAAGAAAATAACATAAAACAGGCAATGCATCACAGAATTTCCGGATCTGTGCCTTTATTTTAAGAAACAAGGCCTTAAATTTAGCCACAAAAACATAACTTGGCTTTATGCTGATCATTTACAATTACAAATTGAAAACAAAATGTTAGTTTTTCTTCATTACCTTTTTAAACTCTTCCTACCAGACATGTGTTGAAGTCTATCCAGGCAAAAGCCCAAATACGGTGAACACACAGAAAGCAGTAAATCTCTGGAGAGCTTGGATGCTCTACCAACACTCCCTAAGATATATCAAGAAAAGCCGTTATTCATTATCTTAATCCAGATAGTACTGCTTAAGACTTGCAGTGGCACATTGCTGGTATATAACAATCCACTACTTGTCTGCACAGCACCGTGAACAGAAAACTAATCTACACTTGACACAAAAGAAAAAAACAAACCAAAAAAACAAAAAACTGACAGCATGTGATTTGCTCAAGACAATAATAGCAAATGGTTCAAAGAGGTAATATTTTCCTTAACCCATCTTTATAATATACAGAGTTTTACCACTTGGGAAGCAAAAACTCTATGAACAGGACACACAGAATTCTTTCCCTATATCAGATGACACCAAGCCAGAAATTTATCCCCACACTTGGCTCTGAATGCTTACAGGTAACTAAAGTACATTGTTCCCATGTTTATTGTTTAATTGCACTGTCTTTTTAACATATGCTGAAAGCAGAATACTAGAAACAAATGAGTAGATGTTGAACTGGTTTGTATTTTGTAGGAATCTTTTGTGAAGTTTTGGTTTGGATTTGCTTTTGTTTTGGGGATTTTTTTGTTTGGTTGTTTGGGGTTTTCTCTTTAACAAAGTTTCATCATGTTGCTTTGAGGCCTTGTTCTACAATAGATTCTTTTACAAAGAAGGGCAGGAAAGCAAAGAAATGAATGAACACTGTCTCTGATGTTCATCTTTGGTGCCCAAAAGATAAAAACCAAAAGAGAACATAAATATTTACTGTAGAAAGGTTAAGCGTGGGAGCTCTATTATTCCATTTCTGTTAAATAAATTATCAAAACCAGTAAGATGTGCTCAAAGAATTCTTAATATTTCTGTTGAAGCCTCTATAGCATGACAGCTTAGAAGTTTCTTGACAACGCTGACTCACCTTAACTAGGACCCTCATGACAATCCTCTAGGATGTCAGAGGGACCCGCAGACACTACAATGGCAACCCAGCAAACTCCTCTGCCCCACGCCCACACAGAGCTCATGCAGGCCCTCAACATCTCACAGAGCCAGATCCCCTGATCTTAACACACCAGATACCTCCTCAGGTGGTAGAACATGGCTTTCAAACCCAGGCTCTGTGCCTCCCAGACCAAAGTTCCCACTTCAGCACTGCCAAGTTACTAATCTGTCTAACAAGTAATAGAGCCAGGTTACAAAAATCACACTCATCCAAACAATGCTGCAAGTATGTGCAAGCTGACAATATTTAGATCAGATTCACAGCCAGTGCCTGCTCAGCCTGTTTTTTTCTCCTGCCTAAACCACCAGCAAAAGACAGTCCTGGTAGTCAAGTCATCTTTTGACAAATAACATCTATTGCAGGCATTACAGAATGCAATGGAAACAAACACCAAAATAAAAGTGAGAGTTCATCAACCATTTTCACAGTTTCTGCAGTACCTTCCTATTTCACCCTATCCACTCCACTAGACCAAGCCTGTGGGAACACCAAATGCAGTGTTCAGATGCAAGAGAAAAAAGCAGGAGACAACTTTTTTCCATGACTGATGCATTTTTTAAAGTGTAAGATAAAAACAATCTATTGGCATTTATACTAAAACCAGAAGCAAGTTATAATTTTTGTACTTTAAAATTTAGTGCACCCAAATCACAGCATCATGGTTATATCTCTTAAAAAAAGTGGGACAAAAACTTCAGAAAACAACAGCAGCATTTAACATAGTGAGGAGCCACAGAACAGCCACCCATTTTTCCTTTAGTTTTCAGCAACCAACTGCAGACGTAAGTCCTGAACTATCTCAGCTATGTCAGATGAAACAAGTACACAAGCTTTCAGTCAGCACTGATAGCCTGCTTTTCAGTGTGCTGCTTTACGAACCAGGCACTGAGGTCATGTAATTTGGATGTAGTCAATGAGCAGATCAGTAGTAGATGTGGGAATGTAACTCATTACTGAAGATTCCCCATTCAGCACTCCGGTTACTTTGGGCTGTTAAGGGATTCATACTCAAAAGCATTTACCATTAGGTCTCAAAGTCTTATTTATGACCAGTGGTGCCTTTTTCTTCAATTTTGCATATTGAAAAGACACGAACAAAGACAAAGCATTGAAGCAGCCTATTTTAGACAGTCAAAGGAATATCCACACACTCCAACAGCACATCAGCACTACCTGGATGTTTTCCACTGAGGACAATCACCAAGCTCATGCAGAGCAGGAAAGCGACAGTGAGGCTGAGCACAACTACATGGCTGCCACTGAGTCTTGCAATCCGAAAAGTAGGAGCACGGCTGGGGAAAGCAAGAGTGGAGGTGCAGCAGGCATCATCCCCTGTTCTTTTCCAACAAGCCCACACTTGAATGGCTGATGAAAATTCAAATGACTACAAGAGTCACAAAGACACCCAAGTGGTCCACAGTACAGACCTTATCCACACGATTTAATTTCTTCTTATGAAAGGCAATGATGAGATGCCAGAAAATGAACAAAACCTACATTTGCAAAGGGAATGGAAAAACAGAAGCAGGTGGTCAAGTAGCTAAGCTGGCAGAGCATTTGGATGGTAGCCGAATGGCCTGAATTCGGTCTTTAGTAAGGTCACCAGTGTCTTCCACGACACACACAGCTGCATTACTTGAAAATTTAAATCATATTTGTAATAAGAAAACAGAAAGCACTTTCAAACACATATTTAGGATTTCAAAAGTGAACTATGTAAGAACAGATATTTAAAACATTAAACTACTATAATGAATTTACTATGAAACATTTATTATTTTCAATAAAAAGGCCATCAGACAAACACTAAATGCATTCATCACATTTCACAATGATATAGACTCAACTCCTACCACTCTCTGCCACAGCCTTTTATGACGTTATTTTGAGCAGTACTGGTACACATGTACTCACACATGCTCGATGTGTTTTCTAAGAGTGCCTGCTAGCACACTGAAGGCTTGCTCTCCACAGAAGCCTATTAAATTTTAAAAAAAGAATTGAAAGAAAAAAACAAATCCTGCAGTCAACCTTAGTTTAACCAAAAAATAAATCACAGTAACTCCTCACTTCCTACACTTCTGAACAAATACATACTCTTCATTTTATTCAATAAATAGCATTTTTAATAAATTCTACTAGTCTGTATTTTACTGAGGTAAAATGAGGTGACACAATACAAGGAATGTTAGTGTATTGTACAGCAAACAAAGCATTTCTTTTAAAGCCAAGTGAACATGTCATTTAATCCAGATAACTTTCAAGTGGTAAAACCATACTTACAAATGAATATGAACTTGATTCCCAGCAGACACAGGACACTGACAGAATCCTCTAACTTGGTAAAAAAGCATGAACATCTCACAGATAAGATCTGCAGTGTCTAATTCTTTCAACGTCTACCACTGTCTCTGTCATTTGCAGGTCACACAGTGACTGAATGCTCAAGTTGTAGCTGAATGCTGCCTGTTCCTAGCAAATTCACTAGCACCTCAGTGGCTAGAGCACATAACACAGGAAACAGCATTACCCCATGAGCTCTCAATTCAAATGCTTCTTTGGTCACAATTAAGTATTCAGCCAAAAGTTGCCAAGCAGCCTTCTGGAAATGAGAAAGTGTATATTTTCAGGAACAGTTTGTTCAGATAGCAGTGAGCCCTGAGCCAGAGGACAAGGACTTTTGATTAGCCCAAAGCTCATTAGCAACATTCAAGAATCTCTCAGAGTAGTTATCTAGCAAACTAAAACCTGCTAGCATGACAGCTTAAGAGATAGACAACAGATTACAGAAAGCTCAAATCTGAGGTCCTTACCTAAAACCACACAGCTAACACGATTCCATGAAAATTCAAGCTGAAGCAAGCACTGCTAAATCTTGACATGGTCTTGTTTCTGAAGTGTACTTTAGTAAGATCCAGTTAGCACCAGAAGTAATCTTATGTATATGGTTTCCAAACCATAATCCCTGACAGCACATCATCCAGAAACAACTTCCCAGATCTGCTTTCCCAACATCTTTATTCTGCAAGTTTTGCAGTAGACCTTAATTACAGCTTCCCTACTGGAAAGGCAGGCAGCAGATGCCACAAAACAGGCCATTAGTGGAGCAGAAAAAAAAAGTTTCTTACAAACTTTCCCACAGTTTCATATATTTTTCTGCCTTTCACTACAGGCATAACTCTCTGTGCCTCACTGCCAGTTTTTTCCTCAATAAGACCATTAGTAAACCCTGATAAAACCACATGGCAGCTCCGACCTCTCTGCCCCTGCCTGTCATTTCACTTGCACTCCATAATCCCTCATCCATTCTCCTCTGAAACCCAGTACCTTCAGGTCTCTATTGGGTCTGCCAAGCCTAAATTTATAGGCACAAGTATCCCTTTATTTCCAGTTGATACTGCTACAATAACCTGCGTCCATATTTACCAAAAAAGCCCCTCCAAAATATATAAATAAAATACATACTTAAGTGTTTTCAGGTCACATACATCATGAATTATAGCAGTTCACCTCTGCAAGATTAATATGCAAAAGGTTTCTAGGCAAAAAACAGTTTGCAAGTAACCACAAAGCAATTAGCATTAGTTCTTTGTCTATATCTCCACAGGGTTGTGCAGGTAAATTTCATTTTCATGTTATGAGAAACTTAAACTAATTTTGCCTGAAATGGACATTGTGCAGAAAGTACAGAAAACATATTTGGGAAAAAGCACATGGGTAAATTAAGCAGGGGGAAGGGTAGAAGTTCTGCTTCTCAGTCATTATTGTAGGAGATGTTAGAAGAGCCAAGTGCCAGAAAAGCCTGCCAAGTGCTATTCACCCACTCACGCACGAGTGTATAATGCTGCCTTGAAGAGAGCTTGACGTGAGATTACAAAGCAAATTCTATGAAATTCTGCTCCATCTCTAAGCTTGGGGAATTTGAGGTATTTAAATCAGGTATTAAACACACTGTTTGTGTGCTGCAACATTTTACACTAGCAGTGTCAGCGTTTCAGTGCCATATCTGAAGCCCCAGCATTCCTCTCACCTCCTCAGGGCCCCCACAACATACCAGAGGCTGCAGGAATGCCTCATACATTCGTTCATTAAGTCAACATCCATACAGAACACAAATTTCTTTGTAGCAAGTAGAAAATAACTAATACTAGGAAAAAGTCCAAATATTTTACGGCTGAACTACACACTGATGAATTTCTGGAGCTAAAGTTCTCTAGAGAGGAAGAAAAATGACTGCATCATGGAATTGCTCAGTATCCAAGCTTTGTAACTAAAAAGAAGCCGAGCCAGACCTGCCCAAACAGCTTTCCTATTAAATATAGATCTGAGGAGACCAAGATATTCCTTTCAAAAACACTTTCGTATTTTATCATGAAGTTGTCTTTGTATCTAATCGTCCATAAAAATATCACCCATTAAACACTTCCTTTTGCAAACTATAGTGCAGAGTTGTTAAAAAAAAAAAGAAAAAAACAACATGTATACAGATGTAAAGGCTAAGGGTTATCTAAACTGTCTGTAAAAAGCAATAGGAACACGGATGCCTGATAACTATGTACCCCTAGAATTTTAAAGGTCCTTCAACAAATCAAGACTTCATGAGAAAAGTAAATATTGACATTTTCAGACAAGTTACATATTTTAAGATCACACCATAGAACACTTTATAAATAGAACCCTGGATATAAGCCAAACAACAATTACCAGACATGATGGCTCCTTTTTTCTCCTCCTCACCTCACAGTTCATTGTGATAGAGCTGAACAGCAGGGACACACAAATTCAAAACTTTGTATGACAACTGGTCAAAACCACACTTAGTAATTGAAGTATCACAAGCAAGGTGACTGACAATTTGAGAAAACTGAGGAAAAAAATACATATACGGTTTATGCATTGCATTCCAGTTCCTATTCTCACACATTTCTGTACATTAAATATACCCACTCCTAGAGGGTGTTTTAGATTTTAAAAATGCTTTGAACATAGTAAAAGTCAGCTCCTAACTAGACTAATTTAGAATGGGAGAAGACACCCAAGAAAATGCTTCCAGTATAATATTACATATGTGATGCCCCAGCTTTATAGCTACCACACCAGAAAAGTCATAAGGATGCTGTTTCATATTTAACAGACACTGAGAAGTCTGGTACCCCACAGATCATAGCCAAATCAAACAATTCCTCCTGTGCAGAAGGTCCTTGTTATGTATCCAAAATTTATTCTGGAACAAAACAAACAATGCATAATTAACCAAAGAGTATTTTCACTAAGCTCGAGTCGTAGTTTTCAGACCTAAAAACCTGGCAGACAGAAGTGAGACAAATGAGCTCAGCGACAGGGGACAAGAGCCAGAAGGGTGCAGAATGCTCAGGCACTCCACTGATGGTTTCCACAAGAGCCGACACAGAGATAGCCACAGCAAAGAATGGGACAAGACTAGAGATAGCTGGAAGGAGAAACTGCCAAGACCCTTTCCTCAAATTTACTCCCAAATCTATGCTGACTGAAGAGGCAATGGCAATGCTTAAGAGCCATTATTTTGGAGAAGCTTTGTTATTACTTTTAGAAGTGGTTTTCATTATTCTGAGGATATTCAAGTTCTCATAACAACCACATTATTATATGTCATCATTATAAAATATTAAAGTATTTGTATAATGTCAAATATTTTATTGTGAAATTGTCAAATATCTATTTTTTATTATATCAGGCAGAACCATTCATATTTTCTTTTGCATGTTTTGATTTTGAAAGTACTTAATGTTTACCTGTTTAAGTTCTGAATGCAGCAGTAGCACAAAAACCTCTCATCATTATGTCAGAAGACTGACATCTGTGCTCATTTTATTTTACTGTGTTATTTGCATCTCACAGGACTCCTGATGTACATTAACCAGTTCTCAGTTCTGTCACTTGCTACCTTTTTCCAGAACTTTTGCTTCATGGCATAATTTGACTGATTTTACATCCACAAAATTGAAATTCCACCTTTAGAGTTCTTATTTTCTGATCTTGCGACACGCAAACTACTTTAGCAGCCTGCTAAGGATTCACAGGAGCTGTTACAAAGGCATAGGGGGAAGCACATGGCCAGAGCTGGGTGAGCCCCAGAGCTGACCTGGCCATGGTCCCCAGACAATTACATTCTGCTCAAAGTTTTACCACACCCATATACTCAAGACAATATGCTATTCTGAGTTTCCTGGGTTATTTTAACATTTGGTAGTTGCAAATTCAACTGTAACAGTGCATATTCATATCACACAAAACCTGCTATTTGTAGTCTGCACAGTGTATTTAAGGTTTTGCATAAGGTACGTGAAAGCATAAATGGTGTTTTACAGAGGTCATTAACAAGCTAAACTTAAAATGGCTCTGCAAACACTAAATCCACTTCATAGACTACCCAAAAGACCCTAACTTGCTAGTTTAAGAGTCCATTCAGTACGTATCAGCTAAATAGGTTTGTTCTGGCCTCTGAAAAGGGGCACCTCCTCATTAGTCCAGTCCCTTTCTACTTGGTCACTGTTTTGCTGGGGAACTCCAAAGGAGGCAAAGCACACTGACAAAGACCACAGATCTCGATCAGCTGTACAGCCACATCTGCATGTCAATTATGATGCTGTTAACTGGCTGCTCAAAAAGAGAGCTAGAGGCAATATGTATCAATATAAATCCAAACATATCTTTGCAAGAATCATGATGAAACACAAGGCAATTTCTTTAATGTTGCAGCCGCACTATTCCTATTTACTAAGTTACGTTTTTCAGATTAGATTGGGAAAACAGAGAGCAACATAATTTGTGCCTGCTTAATAGATACACTTTATCTCAGCCATCTTTAAAACTGGTGCTATCTAAAATGTGTACTAAATACACATTTTTAGAGGCACTGCTATTCAAGCCCTGGTCGATTTGGCAGAACCAAGGCTTTGCAGAAGTGAAATAAAGAAATACTTTCCTTTGCATGCAAATAGATTAAAGCTCAACAATTTCCAGTCTTAAAGGCTTCCCTAGGAATTTTTCTGAATGTAAACAAGCAAGAGTACACTTGAGCTTGAAGATACAACAGCAAGGGATTCAGTCCAACACTGAACAACAGAGGGGTAGCAACAGCAAGACTGACACCACTCATCCTTCATGGAAGCCTGGAAGCCAAGGCTTTTCATCAGGAGAACAAGCATCATATATTACTTCTTGAAGCACATTAAAATTGCTCGGGCTGAGATAAAGCGAATATTCTTATTTCTAAAAATGTAAACCAAGAAAACAATAGTGTTTTCTAGAAGCAACCACTTGACTGCAGCTTAAAAGAAGTAACACTGCAGGCAACTATGGAATAAGTGATTTCCATGTCACCATGTCTGAGGCTGGAGAGTCCATTACCTCAGATTCCTCAGAATATTGCTTACCATGTTACATTTCCAAACGTTATCTCCAAAGATTAAACTCTAAAACAAACAGCCATCTCACATGAATGAACACCACACATTTGCCTGGAAAAACACATAGTATTCTGACATTTTACATGTTTTCAGCATCTCTTACAATCTTTTTTTAATTAATTGGTGGAAAGAAATTGTCTTTGGATAATTAAATCATTACAAAAAGCCTAACTTGCCTGTTGTTTTTTTTTACATACATGTGTTTTGTCTTCCAATTCAATCTGAAAAAAAAGTAATAAAAATTTAAGTGACTGAATTGAGCTTTCCAGTAATGGAAACAACCAGAGAATTTGTAAATTGTAATGCTTACTATTATCACTGACATATTTCACCAAGACAAATAAAATGGCAAAATACGTGCAGGCAGATATATCCACCCTTACTTTAACCTGGCAAGAATTAGGAATAAGGCCATTTGTGCAACACAGCTGAGAATTTAGAACTACATCTGGCCCAATGAGAAAAGGCATTCAGGTCTTGTTACTCCAAACGAAAAAGAGGATATCAATAGAATTTTGGCTTGACTTATTATCAGCTAGTAATTGTTTTTTTCTGATAGGAGTAGGTGAAAGAATGGAGGTTATGAACCCAGTAGAGAACTGACATGTGCTTCTTACACTGAAACAGAAGAACAGGGATCTTCTGTTTTCCACCTTAGGATTTCCTCTTTCTTTGTCCTAAGATTTAAAGACCAAAAAAAGGAAGGAAGCTGGGGGCAGGGGGCGAATGAAGAGGAATAGGGAAGAAACAGATAAGTAAAGAATGTTTAAGAAGTTTCCACTATTAACCATGAATAACAGAGCAGCACTGCCAACTGTTGCCCATGAAATTGTTTCAAAAATACCGACTCATATTTCTTCTTTATCAGAGTAAGAGAGGAAACAATCTTAACACCAGAAGTAGCACTTCTAAATCCCATGCAAAGATACAAACTGTATGTCAAGCTTTGTATTCTCTCTGTGCTAACAGGCCTAGGACAGACATGAAGAAAGGAACCATGCAGCCTAGGAAAAGAGGTATATTCCTTGAAGATACAAAATATTATCCAACTTTATTTCTCATCAAAACTACCACTATCACTTAGAAAGAAAAACAACCAGCATTTACAACTTCTGGCCCATTTCTATTCTGCTTAGTTTCAAGCAGTATATCTCACAGCTGCACTTAAAGGTCTCAGAGTATTCCTCATAGTTGTACCTATAGATTCAGTGGTTCATAGCACTACCTCTGATGACATTTAAGATACCCCATGCCATATTTTTCTCCAAAAGATAAGACAGTGCACTTAAATCGCAATAGCCATCTTCATACAGGGCTTTTCTCAGGAAAAAAAAAAATATAGTTTTTATTTCATGGATAACATCACCTACAGAAGCATGAAAGTACAACTACTGCACACTGATACAGTCTATAACATAACTCCTGCACGATCAAGGACCAAGCTGTTACCCGTTAGGGTTTCTATAATAAAAATGATGAAATCATGCAAATCTTGCAGTAACCCATGGAACAAAAAGCATCAGAAGTACTGGTGTGCCCTGTCCCGACCTGCCCAACATCTCGTACATACCTCACTACACTAGTCTGGAGAAAAGTTAAGATAAGACTTTATGGAGTAATCATTTAATTTCTGCACTGTAGCCTGCAATTTCAAATAGTTGCAAAAGAATAAAACATTATCCTGTTATGCAGCAAATTATTTATGATAGTAAAAAAAAAAAAGCCTTGCTCTAAAAACAACTAAACAGAATTCTGTAATTTCTGTTATGGATGAGCCCCTATTATGCAGTTATGATCTCCTTCCACAGTGTATGGAGATTCCCACTTACTACATGAAAAATATTCATGAAAATGCATCAGTATACACCTTTATAGTTAAGGACTCATTTTGCATTTCTAAATAAAACTCAGAAATCATAAGTTCAGTACAAACAACAATAAAATTCCAATCAAGAAATCCCAAGCTACAGATTTCAAAGGGCACCACATTTCTTCTCTGCTGCAGAAAGGACTGAACAAGCACATGATTCAGCTACTGACTGCATTAGACCAGCCACCACCTCCTTCCAGAGCCCCAAAAGCACAAAAACACACACTTGAAATCCCGTAACACAAAAAGCAAAACTGAAATATATTGAAGTTATTTCTCAAACACCTTAAGCAAGTCTGCTAATTAACAACTCCATTTTCAGATTTATTATCTCATCTACTAGTGTGGTATTCTACACACAAACTATCAAGAAAAAAAATTTTTTTTTCTACTAGAGACCCAAATAAATACACTCACTTTTAGTTGTAATAACTTCAGTAGTTATTATTAAGGTAGATAAAAAATTGCATGTGAATGTGAAAAAATAAGTTGACTTGATTCTTTAACTGGAGAAAGATGAAAGGTGTAAATAGTATCATCAAGGGGGGTTTTTTCTGCACTAAGACTTTTGGTTCTTTAATACCGCAAAACTATTCTTTATCCTACTTTCTTACTCAAAACAACAAAAAAGAACAAGCACAATGCATGACAGATTGCAAAATCCAAGCTTGCTTCTTTGTCCCTATAGCACAGGTGACTTTCAGAGCTGCATTGTCTGCAGCTCTCCTATTTACCCGTGAGCATCTGGAAGTTACATCAGCGTTATTTTTAAGCAAAACATTTCAGGTGCCTAAAAATGCAAAGCTGACAAGTTATCATATCATCTTTAAACTATATAACTGGGAACATAAATTCTGAGTAACCAGGAAAATGCATTATGAAGACAAACTGCAAGCAGCTCACTTTGGTCTCTTGTCACTGCGAAGATCTATAAAACACATTCCTTTAAACATACAAATGCAAACTAATGGCAAATCATTGTGGCATCCAAGCATTTTTGGTTGCTTATCATGCACGTCTTCTCACAAGAAGATCTTCTGCTAGTGAGTACAGCTCCTAAATTTCATCTCTCAAACCTGTCAAACAGGGTGCTTCCAACAGGCATATGAGAGGAAAGAAATTTGGGAGTCAGTGTGGCTGACAAATGGAATAAATAGCATCAAAGAGAAGTGCCATTCAGTAAAGACACATAAGCAGAAATCATCAGCTGACAAACACAGGATGGAAGAACGACTGTCTAGACAATCGTATTCCGGAAAAGGATCTGAAGGATTGATTAGCAGTTGCCGACTGAACATGAGTCAGTGCAATGCTACTGCAAAAGGAACAAATGTCACACCAGGAGTGAGAAGCAGACAAAACACATCACCTAAAGCACACAATAAGATTCTCATGCTTTACGTGATAAAGTTTCCCAGTCCAGTTTTGAACATGGATCAACTGGTCATGGATAAGAAAGCATCATTTACAAGGAAAGAATGAAATAACTGGAGCTGTTTCATACAAGGAAAGACTTGGCAAGTCTTCATATATACATCATGATACATTCAAGAGGAAAACTCATCCAGGATTAAACACTTACTAGGGAGCGAGCTTGCTAAGCACTGACTACACAAGTTGTAGATCAGCATTTTAAAAAACATATTGGCAAATATCCTTGAGAAGTGACAGCTAGAGTTGACCTGGCCTTGAGAAAGAAGTACAGATTAAATCCCTCAAAAATCTTCCTAAACATTTTTCTATATTTCTATTTATCACCTTCAGGGGGGGAAAAAAAAAAAAAAA
>VZTB01013348.1:0-62764 GCA_013397245.1 Thryothorus ludovicianus | reverse complement strand
TGGGACGGGGCTGGCGCAGCCGGGCCTGGGAGGGGAGCGGCGCACACGTGTGGGCCCGGCGCGGTGGGGCCCGCTTGTCGCCCGTCGGAGCGGGGTTCCGCGGAGAGCCGCGGACAGCCCCGTACCCTCCTCCCGCTGGTTACAGGGCCGTGAGTCGCTCTGCTCCTCCTCATGCCAGTCCTTCACGTTTGGCACACGGAACTGTGGGACAGGAAGAGTTTCCCACAGCGAGCCGAGGTGGAGAGCGAGTTGATGGTGGGACGCGGAGCTGATGGTGCGAGGGGCATTTTGGCTTCTCGCATAAATCCGTTTGTCAGCACAACGCACAGAGATAGTGCAGAGCAGGCGGTGCACAGCGGGGAGCACTAGTGGACCGTGGGGAATTACTGCAGGGATAAGGCAGGTACCGTAAGCAGCAGGAACAGCAGGGATTGTGCCTTTGTCGGGAAGTCTGTGTGTCTGCGCCCCCCTGGAAGGAGATTAGCTAGAGCTCAGTAGATAAACTGCAAGAAATCCTCAGGCTACGCTCCTCCTTTAAAGAGAAACCTGTGTGTTTTGAGGCAGGAGCAACAACCTGGGTTATACCTTCTGATCCTGTGGAAAGGCACAGACAGAAAAAAGGAAGAAAACAGGTGATAATGATCCTGCTTTGCAGGCCTTACCGGGTACAAGTTGTCTCTAAAATGAGTATATCTGGATTTAGAAAAGTGTTCTCCAATTAAATCATTATTCTGAAGTGGTATCTAGAGATTTTATGGGTTTATTTGGTTTGATCTGAATGAAAAAAATAGTTTAATGTTTTCACATTTAAGAGAAGAGAGTAACTTTCAGTTCAGGTTGGCTTTTAACTTCTGCTGTCAAGTCATTAATAGTGTGAAGGACTGTGCAAGCAGGCAGTCTCAAACCTAGAGTTAGAGCACTTTTATTTTGTGTTTGGGCCTTTGATAGTGAGTGATTTTTTTAAGTGATATTATGTTCTTTGACTAGCATGTGTCCTTATTCTACTCATAATAGTAATATCAATTTGTGCTAGTAGTTAAAGCAGTACTCTTGCCTTATTTCTGTGTTGCTGTATGTTGTCATGAACCTCATCCATGAAAAGCCAGACCCTTTTAGAGCATTTTCACAATGGTGTTATTGCAAAGCTGTGCTGTTTTAACTATTGGAAAAAACACGTGCCTGAGTCTGTGCAACTCTTCTGGGTATACACAGGTCTGTGGTCTACTAGAGATGATGAGGTTACACTGAGGTTTTTTCAGATAACTCTTGTAAAGACATTGACACCAGTTCAAAGAAAAGGAAATTTTTTGAGGAAGATGGAAATTCAGAGGCCTATGCTATTTTCCCTTTACTGAGCACAAACACTCATTGAAATGACTAGTGGACTTCTTCTGTCTTTGCTCCCAAACTCACTTTGCTTCCCTTGGCAGATCATTTGGAGTCTCTAGGTAATGAAATATGTAAAAATCACAGTGGAAAATCAAAATAATAGATGTCAGGCTAAATTAACTTTTATGTCAGCCTATAGACTTTCACGTACATCCAGGCACTTCATCTCCCTGTAAGACAGCTCTGCCAGCATGCTGGCTGGGAGTCATAAAATTTTCCCTGGCCTTGTAACTGCTGTGTCTCATGTTAACCATGACTGACTTCAGCATTAACAGTCTTCCCTTGGACAAAGGCAAGAGTGCCCAAGAGCTCAAACAACCTTTTCAAAATTATTTGTTTAGAACACAGTTTCTAAGGGTTGAGAGATCTTAAGAGTATAAATCACTTTGTGGGCAAAGAAATACCCCACTCTAATATTTTTTATTTCTCTGCCTCTGAACAAAATTCTTATTCATTTGTAAGTTTAATTTCTACAAAATTATTCTCTCTAGCAACATCTTGTAATTGTATGTGCACCTGAGGTGTGTCACTTACTTGGTGGCAGCATATAGGAAAATTAAAATAACATACAAATTAAATAGCATCCTGGTTTGCTGATTCTATTTACAGGAAAGCCTGTGTTTTTGTATTCTGATCCAGGACCATGTTGCTTTCTAGTTAGTTTCTTCCAGCAGCCTTCACCAAATGGCTTTTAATAAATATATCACTGACCACAGTACAGTTCAGTCTGCATTAATTATGCTACATATCAACACTTCTTAGAGCTTCTGTTGAAGGATTTTAAAATTAATATTTTTTCTGGAAGTGTGTCTTTCATTGTTTCATGAGCAGTCTGACAGTTATGGTTTCCTACTCAAGCAGCGTGCTTTTGAGCACATGCTGCTGGGATGCACCATGTCCAAGAACAAGAAGTTACTCTGATTCCTTCCATGTTTCTCTCTTCTTCCTCATTTTTAAGAATGTTAGTTTACTCTGGAAAACAAGTTTGACTGGTCTTGCACATGTCTACTTTTTTTTTTGTTCTAGAGGATACTCCAGTTTGTTCCTGATAGTTCAGCCATTACTACTTCTGCTCAACTCCTATGTTCTGTTAAGGATGCTATTAGAGCTGCTCAGCACAGTGGACTCTGGAATGCAGGGTTTTCTCTTTCCTGGTCCCTGAAAGGCAGTTCCATGTACTCTCAGACCCAGAAGATTTCCCCAAATGGGTTATCGGATCATTCCTCACTAGATTGGCAAGCACTCCCATGTTCACATCCATCTTCCTCAAAAAATTTCCTTTTCTTTGAACTGGTGTCAATGTCTTTACAAGAGTTATCTGAAAAAACCTCAGTGTAACCTCATCATCTCTTTGTGTATAAGTGTGGATTCTTAAGTCTGTTTAAATCCATTTCTGGACCTTGGGCTGCTTACCAACCTCTGGCTCAGACAATAGGAGTGGGGAATGGAGAAGTGGTTCTTAAATTACATCCCCTGGTTATCAGTAACTCCTGACAGCTGCATTGTAGTGACATAGTCCTTCACATTTGCTGCTTCAAGCTGCATTAGAGGGTACAGTGCTGTGGGATGCCTTAGGCAGCACTCATTCATGCATCAGGGTAGCCTTGCTGAGGGACTTGATTACAGGGATTCCCCAGCAGCAACCCCTGGGAAGGAAAGGGAAACCCCTTATTCCCTTTTTGATTTCCTTTTCCTGGTAGAGCCAGGCAGTGAGGGAAATGGCAACAGCAGCAATATATGTGAGTGTGCCCTGCCTTTAAGCCAGTTCTCAAGATATGAAGGGGAAAGGAGGATGGTACTTTTGAGTCCCATTTGGGGTGGCAAAGACTGATTAGGACTGAAGTGCACTAGTGAAAACACTGTAGGCACCCTCACTTTCTGCTGCAGAAGGACAGATGCTCTCATAGGTCATTACCATGTCCTGTACATATCTCTGAATTCTGTGTTTGGGGCCTCTTAGCCTACATGGAGGTTTCCTCCTTTTTGCTAGCAACTTGGTGTTGGCAGTCAAAATGGATATGCACATTGGCCCTTGTCTCACATGTACCCCATAGTCATGGATCCCTCAAATACTAGAATAATGTCCTAGTTTGTTGGCTGAACTTAGTCTGCAGGCGCCCACTGTGCCCACAGCTAGACCCTGGGCTCCTTGCATATCCTCTGACTGAGACCTTACATCTTCCCAGACACAGATTTTTCTACTGCTACTACAGTTTTTTCTACTGCTACCAAAGTACACATAGAGACACTGTGGTCCCTCCAGTTGATGGTTCCTGGACCTGCAGACCTTGAGAGCTGCAGCATCTTCTGCAGTTGCTGGCACTTAGACTTTACAGCAGTATCACACATAGAACAGTGAGTGACTTAAAAAAAAATGTAGTTAAGGATTTAGTAAGAAGAAGGAAAAGAGATGGTGAGGTGCAGAGTTTGGTCAGAGAAGCTTACCCTTTGTTTAAATACAACCTGCTCTTTTTATTCTTTCCTCCACTCCCCATCTCCATTGCCTGGTACTTGTCCCCCTGCCCCTTCCTTTTCTCTGTCCCCTCTGCTAAATTCCTCATTAAGTATACAAAATCCCACTATCACCCTCTGATCCCATCCACAAACACCCTCAAAAATATCACAGTACATATGGTAATCACATTTCCCCTTTCATATCAGTGACAAAAGTTCATCTTGACCCTGTTCAAGTATGTGTGAGGAGTTCCTTTCGTGCCATTAGTTCCCATATTGGCAGGGACAGCTTACTGTCTCTATTTTCACCTGCTTGTTACTGTGTGTAATCTGCTGCTTTCCTTGTTATTGTTGTTTCTTTTGTACTGAACAGTCCTTAACCAAATAACTGGTGGACTAGGTGCCTTCCCAGCCCCTGTTTCTTTATACTACCACTCTTATTCAGATCAGACTGAGTGCTTTACCTCCCTGCTCTCTAAATATCCACAGGATGGGTGGTGGTGAATGGGGACCTGCTGGCTGCTCGTGTCTGTCGGTGAAAACTCCAGCAAGGTGACAGAGCAGCCACTGCCTCTTCTCATCTCCTCATTGACAAGAGATCCTCAGACCTTAGCCCGATGAGCAGCCCATGTGTATCTGCCCATTTCTGTTTCATGGGTTTAGAGGCTGATATCCCCTCAGTACCCTTCCTTTAAAGCCCCCACCAGTTCCAAATGATCACACGTGTGGTTGCATCCTCAGTTGTTTTCCCACAGGGCACTTTCAGGCATCCAGATTACCACCAGTGATCTGTTTCCCAGAATAAATCTTTGTGTGCAGTAGAGCATTTCAAGACCTGAGGCTTCCACCATCAGATTTTGGACAGAGAGAGAAGAGATCCCTTTTACTAGTAGACATTATAAGCTCTGTAAAGGATACAGATTAATCATTTTGAACCGAACAATTAGCAATTACACCTGGAGGACAGGTTCACTAATTAATTCTGGAAGTGAAACACAATTTATTTTAATATGATTGCTAGAATGAATCTCCTAAAGCAGTATTATTTAAAAATGTTTTAAGAGCCTTTTTTGTAATTTTTAATTAAAAATTCAATCTCAAAGTAATTTTAAACACTTACCTGATAAGCAAGTGGATCTTCTGGAGGACTGGAAATTACTAAATTATTTTTGTAAAATCACCTTTTATGTGCTTCTCTGTTTGAAAATTAAAAAGGCAGAATCCTTTCATGTAACTCTTGCAGTAATATTTTAGTGTTTGTAGACATCACATTTCTTAAATAACTAACGATGGGAGAATATACAAGTGAAACTAAATATTGCATTAAACAGGTCATAATGGCTTAATAAAATAAGTGATGGATTGTATTGGTTGGTAATAGAGATCTGAAGTGCCCATGATTGCTGCCGTGATTTTACAAATAATTGTGTTGCAAATGTGTGGTGTATTTTATCTGAAGACAAGGAGCATCCCCACACCTCAGCATGAATGCATGATTTCTGTTAGCACAGGGCATAGGATATGTTGTATTCCCCAAAATACCCAATAAAGACTTGCTGTTTGAGTTCAGAAGACTTTCATAACTTAAAAGCAAAGATGGATGGCCCTTTATCTTTGTATTTCTTTCTAGTCCTCTAAGCTAGTTCTTTGGCTGCTCAGTAGCAAGTAAAGGCTTTGATACATGAACAAACTACCTAGTATCAGTATCGTACTCTAACCAGAGCTCATTTAGAAGTGAGCTGCCTCAGACTGCCTGGGGAGCAGGTACACGGCTTAAACAGGGTGGTAACTGGTGTGTTTAACTTGTGTTAAAGCCTTCAGGTTCTTTGAAACCTCTGTTCAGTCTTTCTGTTACCTGCAGTGGAGCGACATGAGTGGTGTATCATCGGTCCTCAGACTGATGAAGACCTTTAAACTGTTTCTGTATTGGCAAATGCTTGATTCTTACCCAAAACAGTTTTCTCATCACTTGAACAAGTAATTCATGTGGACATGCTTTATTTAGATGTAGAGGCTAGAGAGGTGCTTCAAGTGTTTTGAATATTCTGAGTGTAACACAGATGCCAGGATAATTTGTTATGCCTATTGAAACACCTTGTTCACTGCTTTGTTTTTACTGGGCAGTACTGGTTTTCTGGAAGAGCACTGAAGCTGTAGGATCTTGTCACAGTGATGACTGCCACAGGGTATACCTGTCATATAAACAGGCCTTAGAGTTCACCCTTTGAGACCTTAACCATCTTTCTGGATGAAGGGATGTAGGGTTTAAACTAGCACATGGTGTATACAAACAGTGGGAAAGGAAGAAAAAATTTTAAGTATTATGAAATTACAAGCATTAAGTATTTTAACTTCAGCATAGGTTGAATTTGTCTACCCAAGCAGCCTTCATAACCTTTCCCTGCCCTGTGTGCTTCCTTCCACCATGTCCTGTCTTGAAACCTCCGCTAAAACTCTGCAACTTTGTGTGACCATTTATATCCTAAAACTGCAGTTGTTCCCAGTCTCTCTCTGAGGTTTTTGCTTCACATTCTCATCCACAAACTCCCAGCAGGCTGAAACTGGGAGAAAAGCCTGAAAGCATTTGAATGTCTTTCTGTGGGCTTTTTAAAGTAGCTTTAAATATTGCATCAATAAAAGCTTCACACAATGCAGGAAAGAACATGACATTCAAGAAGTGGGAGGAAAAGAATGTGGTGAGTTTTGTACAACTTTAAAGCAGGTATGTGTCTCTGAAGAGCTGGGCACATTATCCTGACCAGTGTCTCACTGAAATCAGGGAAATGTGTTTGTAAAAGTCTGGGTTCTTTGCAGAGTTGTTGCCTACAGTACTTAATTACAATCACTTAAGTGAGAAAAGACTAGTGTTCAATGACCTGATAATTGTTGTATTAAATAATGTATTAGTCAGTACCACTAAAACCACATAACCAGACTGAAATTGTGCTGTGGCATCCCTGCCTATGGCCAGGGTCAGGTTGGAACTAGATGCTCTTTTAGGTCCCTTCCAACCCAAACCATAGCAGTACATGTTAACTTTTAATGTTTCCATAGGAAATGATATAGCTGCAATAGTCCAATCATTGATCCCAATACCTGATTTTCCAGCAGGTGTTTCCATGATCTCTGCTTGTCTGCCATTCTCTCCTAATATTCTGCTATAGAAGACTTTTAAGTTAGAAACTGTAGTAGGAGTTTTGTGAGTAGCTTCAGTGGTCCACAGACACTTGTCTGTTCTTCGTAATACATTCCAACTTGTGTTTCTTGAAACTTTCCTTTTGATTTTTTTGCCTCTTGTTTTCACTGGACCATGTCTTCTAATTGGTCCTTTTTTTAAAAAAATTTTGTATTTTTCTCTAATTTTTATGACTCACAGGCAGTGACCAGTGTGAAATGGCCCGGCTATTTCTGTTTGATCCTTGCTCGCTGAGATGTCATCCTCCTGTTTGTCTTTGGAGACTGTACCTGAGGAGTAGCTACTTGCCCTGTGTAGCTGTAGCAGGTTAAAAGCCTTCTCTTTATCCCTCTGGTACAGAAGCTCTATAACTTGACACACCATCTATTTCAACCTCGTGATTTTTTGTGGTGTGTTGTGGCTCTGTTCACCTGAACAAATAATAAGGCAGAGTAGATAGAGGTGCCTCAGTCCCTGCAACTATACTGCATGGTTTGGCATTTCTGCTTTGGATTACATGAAGTGAGTGTTCCCACACCAAACAGCCCCTTGGTTTAGACCCAGGCATTTTTGTGTAAGACTTGGGATGCATTTTTCCTATACCTGGGCTCCAAACAAATCCTGTTCACATGCTCTGTCTGAAACTGGTCTCTCAACTCAGCCAGTGCACAAAGCAGCTGGACAGTGATCAAGGGCTGCAAGACTCCTGTGTGGGTCAGAGCTGTGCTGAGGTGCAAGAGGAGAGACAGGGCTGGTGGGCAGCCTAGGGAAGCTTGGCACAGCACCCTCCCATCCAGAACCTCATGCCAAGTTCGTGGCACGTGCCCCTGGGCAGGCCTGAGTCCCATGGTGGAAGTGCACAAGGCTCACCATGTAAAAACAGCAATGGTTATGAAACAAATGTGAGCAGTTCTAAGAGATAGTGCTGTCAGAGGAACATTTTGCTGGCATTTGTCTTGAACAGTGTGCCAGCACCAAATTTTATTATTACTCTGTAATGCATGAATAAATGAGGTAGAGCTTTTTCTCTAAAGATCAGTATGTGAAAAAAACATCCTTCTGGAGGTTTTAATTTGATTTTGTCTTATACAAAATGAAAACATGAAGTCTGTATTATTACTGTACTAATTTAATGTTCAGAAGTCTGCATGTATTTATACAGTTAGCAAAATGTTGCCTGAAAAATATAAACAACTTATATCACCAATTCCAACATTCTGTTTGTTGATGAAGTTAGTTTCATTTATTGTATCCTCCATGTCCACGAGCTACATTAGCAGTATCAGTTAGTAAGCATGTATCATACTTAGGAAGTCAAGATCCCTGTTGAATGTTTAATGAATGCACAGAGGACAGTATCACAAAAATATTTGTTTCAAACTCTGCCAGAATATGCTCATAGAAATTTTGTATAGCCTGCTGTGAGATGTCCCTGGAATCTGTAAGACATAATTGTTTGAGTCCTGATGTAAAATCCTCTGAAAATAGTTTTCAAAAATATATGTGTAAAGAAATAAATAGTGGATTATTTGAAGTACAGTCAAAGCTTTGTTTTCCTCAATCATGATATCAGTTAGGCTGGACTATGTTGATTCACATTACTGCACACTATAATGAACTTTCCTTTTGAGCCACTGTTTTTTCCAGTTTGAATACCAGTTTTGGAGGTTTGATTCTAAAAGTAGAAACAACTTATTTCACTACTCTCCATCTAGAAAAGCTCCAGTTCAATGGGAAAGCAGCAACAGATGACAGAGATTCTAACATCACAGGATCTCTTCCTCATATGGATTCTTCATTAAGTACAAAATTCACTTAATTCAGCCTTGAAGGCTCTCTGTGTGGCAGGAAGCTCAGTCAGAATATCTGAGAGAGATTTTAGCCTGTTCTGTCAGTACTACACCTGCATACACAAGGATGTCAGAAACAAGACCTCTCAGCATGCATTTGAGGTTAGTTCTAATTAGTTATATGAGTCTGAAAAAATTAAAGTGACATTTAAAATAGAAGTTTCACACTATTTGTAGTTGGTTATTTCACATAGTTGCCTTTTTCAAGGAAAATCTTGGAAAACCAATGGAAAAGTTGTAAACCTTGCAATGCAAACGTTTTAGTTTGGAGCATGGTAGAAATTCCCATCATAATGACATGAGAGTATCTTACAGGAACTGCTAAAGCAGATTTTATGTTTTTAAGGCAAATCACACAGCCTTTCCTTTAGTTTCAGAGTGTAAAGCAATTGTTTAAAAAGGCCACAAGGCAATTCTTTTAACATCAAAAGAATAAATGTGCTTGGAAATTGAATCCTTTTAGAGGAAAAGAACGTGTGACGAGAAAAGGAAAATCTCTGTAATAAAGCAACTGATCATTACTAAATGATCATGATAAAAAGTAGAGAGAATTAACCTGCTTCACATAGCAATGCTGGCAGAGAAGTTACGAGGCTCAGTACAGTATTTGTAAAAGGCACTGCAGAGATAAATTATAGCAATGAAGTATTACTATCCATATTAAACACATTGTTAAGACCCCTACTTTCTGGGAGAGCTAAGGTCACAGACACAGTGAATGTAAAGTAAGACATGCCTTTTTCCAGGTTGCTGCTCTTTGCAGAGGGTTAAGCAGAACAGAGGCAGTGGTAACATACACAAATACTACATTTGCATATACTTTTTTTTACTTGTGATGCCTTCCAGTATGTATTTTCAAATGCTTTTAGATGATGGTCTAGATCACCTTGACACAAAATTGTACTTCTTTTCTTCTTTTTTTCCCCAGGAGATTTAAATTTCAACAGCTTTGTTTATGCTTTATTATGATGTCTTTGGAATGCCTTTGTAGTAAATAGCCAGCTTAGCAGAAAAAAGGTGCTAATTTTTGTTAGATAGATGATGTAGGTATGCAGGACAAAAGAAGAGCCTGGATGGTCACTTTTGTCTTTCCATTTCAAATGCCTCTGTTGGCTATTTTTTTCCTCTTTTTAACTCAACAGTCTAAGTTTCAGCCTACAGAATTATTTTGTTATTCTTTCCAGTTAGTAGTTAATAGTCAACAGTTTAATTATTGCTTCTAATCTCTTATTTCAGTACATAATACGGATCTCACCTCTCCTTGTCTATCAAGTCATGTAATCACACTAAACAAGGAAAGGTAAACAGCAATTTTGTTTAACAATAGCCATAAGAAATCAGAGAAGTTGTAAAAAGTGTAATAAAATTATTCAGTATATAATTCTGAAGTAGATAAATATTGTTTCATGTTTGTGACCAAAATATCAAACTGAATTTAGTTACACTAATGTCTCTGTCATTTACCCAGGAATGAGGCATTATATGGCTCTGAGCTTGCAATAGAACGTGCTGTAGTGTGTTAAATATTTATAAATTGCATATTAACATCAGCACTTAAATATTGTTATGAATACTTATTAGGGTCACTTTCATTAGTGTGTGTGTGTGGGCATGTGTGTCCCTCTGTGGGAGAACAGGAGGTTTGCTCTGGTCTTTACAGATGTGGGGGTTTGTCTGGGCTCCCACAGAAAGGCAACAAGCAGTTGCATGTATCTGCTGCTGAACTGGGCAATAATGTAGTCTATTATTTAAACATGATCTTATTGGCAAGCACATTGGTTTTGTTTTATTAAAATTCCAGCACTTCACGTTTTTATTAATCACTTTCCCAGTGCTATTCAGTTGTGTCCTGATGCCTGTGCTGCGGTACCCATAGCAACACTTGTTAATGCTAATGAAACTGCAACATCCTAAGCTCCCCGACAGAGCAGCCCTGTTAAATATGGCTATTAAGCACAGTTGTATTTCTGTTAGTTCCAGCTCCCAGCAGACACCTGCTCTATAGAAACTCTGCTCTGAGTTATTAGGATTCGGCTTTTATGACAGCTTTTCTTAAAGCTGTCATTTAACTGGAATAAAATTCTCATATTCCTAGACAGCAAATGCTACAGAATATGTACAGTTTCTGTAAAACTGACAAGCTTTAGCTGCAGGATTAAGTGTTCTTTTGAAGTGCTCATTTGCATTCAATGAAAAAACAGGCAGGGTTGAGACTGATTGATCTTGGGGGAAGCTACAGGATGTGTTGTCCCCTAGAGCACGTGGACATTTTAACTAAATATCATTCATAGTGTGTTAACAAGCGGAAGTAATAGCTAAATAATTCCTCAGGAATCAGACTTAATTCAACTTAATAGAAGTACTTGAGGGCTTTAATATATCAAGGTAGGAGATGATTATGGACATTGATTCTTCTTTCAGTAGGAAACATATTTGCATGTAGTATTGGTGAGGACCATGACAGGGTGTTATATTTTCATTATTCTGAGTTTTGGCTTTGGATACTGTTTATTTGGCAAGTCATTAGTCATCCATCTTTTGTACTCTGGAAAACAAAGGAAAAATCCTGTAATCAGTATAAAATTGCTTCCAAGAATATGGCCACAAATTAGGGAATGCTGCTGTGCCAACAAATAGATGCTGCAGTGCCAAGGCTGCAAAACAGGGAAGCTGTCATGTATGTATTTGAGTGTCAAACCAATCCTTCTCCATACTCTTTCATCATCTCAGAAACAATTGATTCCAAGACAAAGCTTTAAAACTGCTCATTTCTTAAGGAGTTTTAAATGCAGCACTCTTTTGTGCAGAATTACCTCTGGGAATACAGGTTGGTTCCCCGATGTGCACTCCACAGGGGTTTGGTCGTTTTGGCATCTAAATGGTTTTGCTGTGTAATCAACAAGAACTTGGGGGAGGGTGCTCAGCCTTGTTTTCCATTCAGCATCTATTTGGCTGCTAGTGTGGAGTGCCAGGTTTGCTAGGTGTCTTTTGTTTTCCTGTCATCCTTTCTTCCCTTTGTTCTTTACATGTCTAAAAACCTGTCTTTTGCTCATTATTTGGACTCCTGTATTCACCAGTATATCTTTGTTGTGTTCATTTTTGTTTTAGGATCATTTCAAGTTCTTGTACTAATCTCCTCATAATATTAACCAGCTGTATTAATGAGATAATAAACCAGATTTGCTGGTAATGAATTGATCCATTCAACTATTGGATTTAATTAGAAAGACACTTAACATTCCAGCAGATGTTCTTATTTTGTTTCATTATCCTTATGTTACCAACAGTGGGATATTTAGATCGTAAAGTCCTCAGCCTAAGGCCTTGTTGCTGTGCCGTAGACTACAAAAGATGACAAGAAACCCTTAAATATGTCTAAAGAAAATTAGTACAAATTCCTATTCCATCATTTCAATTCTCAGACTTTGCAATGCCTTGAATTTTCAAAGTATCGTTCATTTAATAATAAATAATTAATCTGTTTTAAAATAGTTGGATGTCTTCTTCTCTAGTTAAAAACCCTTGTCTTTGGACTTACCTCCTTTTCCTCTGGTCTTGTGGCTGTCATTCCTTTTTATCTAGTGACAAAGCTTCAAAAAGAAGGATGTGAGTGGCCTGTCCTCAACATTCCCTGCAGACTAGTTTATGGAGTTCCTCCCTCAGCTTGCTGGTTGCCTGCTGGGAGGGGCTGCTGCACCCTGAGCTCTGGTGCTTGAGGTACAGCTGCAGGTTGCACCTCAGGGCTGAGCTGTGGGAGTGAAGAGTTCTAACAGTGAAGTCACTTAATTTACCTGAATTACATACCTCTGCTTCCTAGTTAGAAAATGTAATTCATGCAGCAATGTCGTCAGAGCCAGTCAGAGCAGATAGTTCAGATGGGCAGCCAAGTAGGATTGGGCACAAGAGCTCCGCGCTGCATTCAGTGAGCGCTTAGTGTGTTAGGTGTGCCCATGCTGACAAAAGTGGTTTCTGCAAACTGAAGCCAGAGCTGAGTGTCCTTGTTAGAAAGCAGTGATGAAATCTCAGTGGCTTCTTTTCCTCTGTGTATAATGCCTTTGAAGAAACCTTGCACACTGTGGCAGGCTTATGCTGAAATTGTATGAGACTGCTGAGGCTGTAAAGCTGAGAGGAAGGTTCTGTTTCACCTTACTACTTCTCACTCTGTAGTCCTTGGTGGACTCTTGCATGAGCATTTTCAACATTCTTGAGCAAGAGGAAAGGAAGGAATGGTTCTTAATGGTAAGGAGTTGGTTTGACTCATCAAAGGATTTGGCAAGCCTGGTAGCCAGCACCCGCAAAAGGGCAGTGACAGATGGTTAGGAGTGGTGGGATAAGGTGGAGAAAGACAGGATAATACGTCCCTGTGCTTCTCAGAGGCAGTAAGTGGTTACACTGGCTAAACCACCTCTGAGGAGCTTGCCTGTCAAAACTCCCTTTCAAATGCCAAATCTTTCCTTCCTGTTCTCTCTGATAATAATACCTGTTGTATTGGCCGTAAAATTGCATGGCATATTGCTTTGGGATAATTGCATGTGTGATTGTGCAGGTGGAGTGCCTTGCCTGTTCTGCTGTAGTCTGTGTTATAGCTGTGTGGGTGTAACGTTTACTTAATCGTGCAAACGAACATTGATTTGGAGCTTAGAATAATTTTATTTAAAAGTAAAAATGTTCCAGTAAGGAAAATTAATCCATTTTCATCTTGTTGCTTCACTAACTGTGAAGGTTAACTAGTCTATATTATAACAATTCTTAAAATAAAATAAAGCCATATAATTTCTATAACAAGCAGCTTTTGTTAATTTACTTTTTTTCCCCCACTATTGTGATGATTTGTACAGTCCCTGTGCAGGGATCAAAAATCCTTTGTACTGGGTACCCTGTGGGTGTTTATAAAAAAGCCAGTGCTTATTCTTGTTTTGAAAGTAAATTGCTTTCTATACCTCATGCTATCTCATTCTCAAATATCTTCGAAGTATTTATTTTATTTTCCCCTGAAGAACTTGGTATACGTCTTAGTTTTAATTTTCAAATAACGTATTCCTCTGTTCGCTTCTTTCTACTAATATACGTTTTTTAGCTCTGAATTAGCTCTTAAAGACCATAGCTTTTTCTGTCATGTTAAAGGTTGAACAACGTGGTGTCAGCTGCCAGTTCTGCAATTGAGAAAGGGATTTTCTTAGTTCCTGAGTTCTGAGGGTTTTCTGTGAAGCCTTTGGGATATCTCTTTGCATAACAATCATGCTGTTTTTCTGTTAGGCAGAGAAGAAAAACTCTGGGGCAACAACATGATTCATCCAAAACTTAATGAATGGGTTTTATAGGATTCTCTTGTCATAGGGAGTCTCATGAGTCCTGTGCTGTTCATCACAGGCACAATAGGAAGAGTGATATATTTTGCTGTTAAATCACTTTTTTTTCCCTAAATGGTAAGCAGGAGGGCCAGCTGAAGCATTGCAGGAAATCTCATGTTATTTGAGCAAATTGTACCCAAAAAAAGTGCTATTCAATGTTAACGAATGGAGAGTAACTCACAGGAGTGAACACACAAAGAATATGACTACAGTCTTGTGCTTTAACACCTGATTCACAGCTTAGGAGACTTTCAATCATTGGAGAGAATTCAGTGCTTAATTCAACAATCTTAAAAGCAAGCGAAATACCAGAAATAAAAAGTAAATAGAGGAGAGATTGAAAAAAATAAAATTGTGATGATTAGAAATGTATTTTCTTCCACTCTTGGACATTTTCAAGCTACCTCTTACAATAGTACATGAAGGGTAGAGTAGAACTAGCCTCAAGTTGAACCAGGACATCAAGGAATAAAGGGCCATTATGAAAAGTTGATGCAAGTTTTTGTAGGTGTAGAAAGACCAACAATTTCAAATACTGCAGGAACAAGTCAAGAGAGAGAAAAAAGGATGCTTAACTGGGGAGCTCACATAGCCTTTGACTTAAACTCTCCATACTCAGACTTCTGTAAGACTATTCTATCTGGGGGATTACTATTTTTTTTTTTTTTTTTTGCCCTGTTTTTGTACCGCTTGTAAGTAATTGCTTCTCACCCTTTTCATCCAGGGCACAAGCACTAGAGTGGTGTTTAATCTGTTCCTGTGAAGTTATTCTTCTTGCAGTAGATTCTAAGAGAAAAGCTTGCTTCTTTTCCCTCATTTTCAAATTGATGTAGGAGTCTTGGAGTCTGAGAATGTATCTTAGACTTTTCATTTCCCTATTAGCCCTGAGCTGTGCTATAGTCAACAGTTTTTATTTGGTACCTGTAGCCACTCTGATCCAAATATAGAAACAAAATTAGCTGCTTTTGCAGAGATTTCAATATTATGCTTAGATTTATTTGTACCATTTTGAGGTTTGTGCTACATTAGTCCAGTAAGTGCTATGCTAAAGGCTGTGCATTTGTTCAGCTCTGTGCATTTATTCTCTTGTTCAGTGTTTTTGTAGCAGATGAGTAAAAAGATATTTACATGGATTCCTTTTTCTTTGCCTCTTCTTTTAAGTGCCTTCAAAAGAAATTGCATAAGCTTCTGCGTTTGCCAAACTGCTCCAGTAGCCTAAAGTTATTCTCTTTTAGTATTAGCTACTCTGTTTGGGCAGCAAAAAAAAATCTTCACCCTAGTTTATTCCTTTCAGCAGCTCATGACTGCAGCTAAAGGCTTAGTGGTTCTGTTTTTCCAGCCCAAGTGGTTGCTATTCACAAGTAGCCTTACTAAATAACTGTATTGGCTCCTTGTCTAAATTTTGTACCAGTTCCTGCTGTACACACCTATCTGTTGACAGTTGATTTCTTGAGGCAGATAGGTGCTTATTGGATTTCTAAAGGCTTAAATAGGTCATTACAAGAGTCCTATATCAAAAATTAACAAAAAGCAGTGTTGCTGCTTGCTGGGTACAGTTGAACTGGCTGACAGAGCATCTTCCTAGTTCACTTGGCATCAGCAATTGCAAAGGAAATTAAGTTCTACTTTTCTCAGTAAACATGGTTTAATGCTTCTTTAGGCAACAGAACTGACTGGACAAAGAATGGACAAAGCTGGACTCTTGCAGGTACCATCAGTTCTGCTTGGGAGATTTGACCTTTCATGAGCATTGCTCTAGCACATAGTATAGCCACTGCTGTTCTTAAAATAGGGCAAAATTGAACAATTTCTGCTATGCCAGTTTAATAAAGAAATTTCTGAGGGAAGGGGATGGGCTGAAGTGTAGACAAAATTATGAGAAGAAAAGTGTTAGATTGTGCACAGCAGCTGCATTGTTCCAGGTAACACCATGTTCTGTGTGCTGCCATCTTTCCACAGTGCTTGGTTTCATGGGATAAATTGAATTCAGTGTAACTCAGTCTTCAGTCAAGTCAAATGCCTTTCCAGGAAGTTCTGGTTTTCAGAAGTCTTAAATAGAAGCCTCAGCTGTTGTTCAGGGCATATGTGTTCTTCTAGGAGCATCATAGAGTAGGCAAAGCTGTGTTTGCTATGGTTTCATACCCTTTCCCATCTGTGGCTTCCAGCAGCTCCAGCTGGAAGCTTCCTGGAGCACTCCCATGAGGGAGCCATTGCCTGTGCTGGGGCTGCTTTGGAGCAATGTGTGTCCACTGCTGGACAGTGTATGTGGCCAAGGACAAAGTCTCATTCTTCTCCCCATGCCTGCTCCTCTGCCTGAACACAGATTTCTCACAGAACTCATAGGGGCTTCCCAGGCCTGTCTCTGAATGGGATCCTCCTGCCCTTCTTTGGTTGTTTCAGAGTCTTGGTTGAAGGTGGGGTAGAGCACTGATGCATTAACATATTCTCTTAGGAAAAAAAGCTAAATTATTATGATTTTTTAAATTGTTTTTCAAATTTTCCATGTGAGCAAGTTACCAGACTATCAGATACAGCATACATGCTAATGTATAACATGTATATGTGATTTTTGTAGGGTGAAAGTTGCTTCTTCTATCTTTACCTATGCATATTTTAAGATTCATATGTGACAAAATAACAGACTTGAGAGAAGGCCTTATTCTTAATCCTTCAGATATCTTTGGATGCTGGTGCCCAGGAGGTTCCCTCTGAATATCAGGAAATGGTTTTGCAGTGTGAGGGTGTCTGAGCACTGGCACAGGTTGCCCAGGGAGGTTGTGGAGTCAAAGCCATTTCCTTATGGTCCTGGTCAAGCAGCCCTAGGTTCTCCTGCATGAGAGTCCTCCTTGACCAGGTGACCTCCTGAGGTCCCTTCCAATTGATGCCTTAGGTTTTCCAGAAGGCAACACAATCTCATTCATTCTGTCATTCTGTGAAATTTCATTTTTCTACAGAGGTGTTCATGTCCCTGCAGGAATCCAGAGACACAGTTTATTCTCTTGCTGCACAAGCTGATTTCATAATACAAGAATCCAGGACACTCATGTTTTCAGTTTTTAATTTCAAGAGGGCAGAAACATGGGGAGTTTTTTTCTGTTTACCTTTTGCTATCCAAAATTGCCATAGGTAAAATTGAGATATGTGTTGAAATAGGCATTTGCTTCCAAGGTAACCCCTAACCCAAAACTGAGGTATGATTAGTTTGGTAAATTTACATCATGGTTTACTTCTGGACAGCTGGAATTTGGTATGGCTAATGGCTGTGGAACTCTCTTGGTCAGTGTTTAATGAATTATACTAATTTGTGCCAATGGAAAAGTTTATTAATTAAAAGTATTGTTTAAATGAGGAATACACACACACAGATAACCCCAGGACTTGTGGCAGGGACTCATCTGTGTGGTGTCACTTGAGGAACCTGTGTCTGACTGGTACAAACATGAGCCATTCCCTTCCCACACAGAGCATGGCTGCCCCTGCCTCAACATCTGTACACTCAGAAAGTGTTCCAGTGGGCACAAGCACCCATGTGGCAGTAATCTTTAGCAAGTCTTTTGTCACAGAACAGTAAATTACATGCTAATGGGGAAAAAAAGGCAAGACAAATGCATATCTTCAAGAGTCAGACAGAAAATTATAGAAGTATTCTGCAATAAATAAAAGTATAATTAGGAAAATTGACATGCAGAACAGTTTGTGCTATAGTCTAAATCCTTCCTGATACTCTGAGCAATGTGGCTCAGGGATCCACAAAGAGAGTAGCTTCACTCATATCAACAGGTAGATTAAATAGTGAGAAGAAGAAAAGTAGGTTTCCCAACATAAAATTTCTTTAGTAGTAAGCAGAGCACTTGTGTGTGACTGACATGGTGTCTGCTGGAAGTTTCATTTGAGACAGACACCTGAGAACTGTCCTGTGCTAACCTCCCACTGTCCTTGGAATCGATGCATTCAATCTGCCTACAAGCATCTTGTTCCTCAAGTGATCCAGGCAACAAAACTGAGACTCAAACAGGTTTTACATGTACTACCTAAAAGTACTCCAAGAGATGTACATTTATTTACTTAGTCAAAACTAATTATTTTTATTTTTATTTTTTTTTTAGATACTGAATGTATTTTGGAGCCTTTGTCTCTGCCAGAAAGTACAGGTGGTGATGATGCAGTAGACAGTTCTCCCTATGTGCCTTGTATTTTCTGCAAAGAATGCTATGTCTTAGCAGAACAAAACCAGCTCCTGAAGCACATGATTATTGAACACAAGCTCGTCATAGCAGATGTGAAACTGGTTGCAGATTTTAGAAGGTAAGGTTTATATAATTTAAAATGAGAACGTTTATGTGCAGAGGTTATTGAAAGCTTTGGAAAAGCAGAGATCATCTTTTTTAAAAGACATTGTGGGAGGATTTCTGTTCACTTTTCTTATGAGCAATTTGCTGCTGGACTGTAAGGTTGTTTGCCTATTTCCTTCCCTCTCCCTAGTGCCTAGGTGTTACTGGGACTAGGAAGCTCAGTTTTAGAATACATGGCAATTTTTTGTATATCCTAGGATATTCTCAGGTCCTGTCACTAAGTTGTGTGCAAACTAGAAAGCTGGTTTTTAGCAAAGCCCATTCCAGACAATCAGCTCTCCTAATTTAGGGTTTTATTGGAGTAGAGCAAGGCTATTTCTACCCCTGTGCAATGACCTAAAGCTGTGTATTGTACACAGAAGCTGCTCAGTACAGGATCTCTCACATTCTGGGATGCCATTTGTTTGTGCTGCATTAAGGACAGCGTTCTCCCATCAAAATCACATTTAATCCTTAACTGTGCTTTCCAGTACTGTGATCTTCATACGACTGTGACTCTTTCTACAGCTGTGTCATTGATCATCTCCCTAGGGTCACATTTGGCTTTCTCTCTCTTAACTTCCTCCAGTAGCTGGCATGCCCCCAGCTGTCTTGTAACTTCAGAGACAAGGTACTTGCTTGGCATTTTGCTTTCCACAGTAATGTATGGGCCAGGAGGAAGGCTAGACAGTACTTGCCAGTCTGTAGATAGTTCTGCTGTAGTATTTAAGTGTTAAATGGGTAAATTCTCAATTAAAATGAGTTTTCTAGTAGATCTTCTATTACTAGCTACTCAGTCAAAGTCAAAACCTTGTGTCTATCAAGAATCTTAAAAAAAAAGAAATAATACAATATCATTTAGGAAGAGAAATGTAAGCCATATAAATCCTTAATCAAATGTATGAGCTTAGCATTGCTAAAAATTGAAAACTGATGGTAGTTTTTGTTTGCTTTTCTGCTGAAGGCAGGCAGAAGGAGAATGTACTGTTCTTTGGAGATAGTACTAGTATCCTTGGGTAAGTAAAGGAGTTGGAGCTGCTCTGTCATGGACCGCCAGTTTAAGCATGCTTGGGGGAATTATTTTGCATTAATAGAAAGGTATTTTAAAATCACCCCTTCAAAAAGTGCCCATTTAGATTCTGGAAGGTAGCCAAATCTTACAGTAAGTGGCCCCAGGACATGAAGTGATGAAATTGTTGCTCTGAAATGTGCTTTCTCTGATTTGCTGTATTAGTAAAATAGCCTAATGCTATACACAAAAAAGAGAATATATTCTGAAGTGTTGAACTGAGATGTGGAAAATAAAGGGATCAACTCTGTAAAGATAGTATTGTTTTTATACTTAGCAATGAGTTACAGCCAGTTTTAGGAATACATTTCTTGACAGAACTGCAAGAAGTGGATAATCCAGAAAAGACCAATGCTAATGGAAATTTTTTTTCTTTCTTTTTAACTTTGAAGAATAAAGATAAGTTGGCATAAGGGCAGAGGGAAGAGATAAAGGGAATAAGCTTCTGCTTCATGACTCAACATGATCACTCGTTCTGTCTCCCTGGAAATATCACAAGACTTTGGTTTCATCTGGTCATTGATTATTTGGGTTAAGTCTTATGATATCCCTTAACTGTAATTTCCCTGACAGACACAGTTATGGGCAGGTGAGTTTTTACCAGTGTTCATTTCTCTCAGTGCAGTGGACAGACATTTATTAAATGAGCTCTTGAAATCTCTCCATTTGCACATTTATGTTCTAAAAGCTCAAGGATGACTTAGTCTGGAAGAATTGCAGTTCTGTTGTGCATTGCAAACAGTGGAGCAGGCAGGGGGAGAACTAAAGGCTCACTTCTCTCTTACTGACATCTGATGGTGCTGCTGAATGAGCCTCAGCCACGTGTGCTGGCTTCACTGTGCTCAGCTGCCTGAGGTTTGCCCTCTCCGTGTCAGAGGTAGCAGAAAGGAAGATGTGCTGGTTCCTTGGCTGCTGCAGTTGGAGTCCTCAAATGTATTATGTGAGATGGTGGAGGCAGTGTGAGCCACTATGGCATGTGATAGCTGTGGCAAGTAAACTTAGAGATTGCACAAGTATTAAAAGTTGCAGCTATTTAAAAATGCTCTCATAATAATATCTGATTTTTTCATTATTCTTTTCCTAATTTGGTGACACATAATAAGAAGCAATCATTTACCTTTACCATAGCCTTTACCATAGCCTTTACCTTACCAACTCTCACATGATTTGTATCATACATGAGTATAAATTTAAGCAAGCATTTAAACATTTTCTGATTACTTTTTATAGTAAAATTCTGAATAATTAGCACAAGAGTTGCTTGGTTCCCTTCATCATATAAATGAAGTGATGATTTCTTCCTTGGTTAGACAGTAGCTTCCTAGTTCAGTGGAAATCTAATCTCAGTTGGGTTCTGTTAGTGCTGCTGTAATACCAACAAAGATAGTAGAGAATGTTTTTAAACAACTGTAGTTGTTGGGTTAAACTTTTAAGATATGTTTAGGTCTTTTCTTATTCTGTCTGCTGTCTTACCCCCAGGTGTTCAGGGACTTCATTTTTCTGTCTTTCTAGTTGTCTGCCAAGCTGTGGCTTTCACTGTAACTCCACAGGAGACCTGCCAAAACCTTACTTTTGTCAAGTTGGTGTTTTTACTGAGTTTCAGCTTCCTGACTGCATCTTGCAGAATACAGAGTAAAATATTTTGGGAATTTGAGAATGCTCTGTAATGTATCTTTTCAGTAAAGATGCATCTGAGTGGCAGTTCTGTCTGAAGATGTGAATAGGTCACAGTGTTTATGCAAAGCTTGGTGCAAATCTGTTTATTGAGTTCTTCACTTTGACACTGTGGTTAAACCCAGTTTAAGTGAAACTGAATTAATTTCATAAAATTGAAAACTAATATGAAGGCGGAAAAAAGGGACACAGGAGTTAAACAAAAATGCTTAAGAATTTAATGCATGAAAGAAAGAAGAGTTAATAATTTATTTTTATTTTAAGTTTTTTGGCGTTTCCTTTTTCACTGATCATCTCCCCCTTGTTTTTAAAGCTACATCTTGTACTGGAAGAGGAGGTTTGCAGAACAGCCTATCACAGATTTTTGTAGTGTGATAAGAACAAATTCAAAAGCTCCATTAGGTAAGTATGCTGCTTGCTTGCCCTCTGATGGGCAGATCATGTGATAATTTCTGACGTATGCTTCTGCTTTGATTAGCCAAGTGTGTCTGACACTAGGTCAGGAAACTACAGGAGTAATGTTTAACTCTCAAGCACATATTTAAACTTACCTTTTCCAGGGATTGCAACACGTGCTCCAGCACTGTGCTGAGTGAGGATGAGCTCCATATATGCTTAATGTTCTGTGAGCTGGGGCCTGTTGCAAATCAAGGCTCTCAAGCAGAGCTGCTCACATCATGGCTGGGGAGACATCAGTACCCTCTGCATAAAAAATCAGTGACAGTCCTTCCAAAACTATGAGAAACACTCCCTGAGAGCTGCCTTTTCTGACTTCACCCTGTCCACCCCCTGCACTGCTAATTCTTCTTGGACATTGGGGCCACAAACCCCCCTTCCCTTCCCCTGCCACAGTGCTCCCTGCCCCAAGAGTGCCAGGACACATTATCTTCACAGAAGCAATACAATTCTGCAGTTTCCTGGGCTCCTACACGGGTCTGAAACCATTGTTCATTGTTCTGCTGCTCTGGAATGGTGGCACATTCCATCAAGGGACAGTGTTGACTGTGTGAAGGAAGTGTTTTTCTCAGAAGTAGCTGATGCATTCCTTTGGCTTTCCTTTTCTAAGAGAAAAACACAATTTACCTAAAATAGATTAGAACTTTGGGGCTTTTCTTCATCTTTGATTCTCAATAGAGAACTTAAAAGAGAGGAAACAATGCATACAGCTGGTGTCAGAGATGGTTAGAAAGTGAAAACTGAGTACAAAATGGATGAAAGTATTTTTTTTTTAATTATTCAAAATAATTTTAAGAAAAATAGCTCTGGAAAACATGAAAATCACTCCAAAAATCATAATTCTCTTTTTCTTACAAACACTTACTACTCAGTTTGAAAACAAATCAAACACCTGAATAGCAGAATTATGAAATATCAATGAGCCCTCTCCCTCCTTCTCCCTCCCTCCTTACCCCTTCATTGTTTGTATCTCAATCCATTATCATTTATATTTTCCTAATTTGAATTCCTTCAAATAAAATTTGTTGTCTCCTTCAATTGTATATGATCATAAATAGTAAAAAGGTTGCTAAAGATAAAATATGTGTCAAACATAAAAGTAGAAATGTAAATTAGGCAAGTCTCAATGCATGGTACTGAACAGTTATGTATGTCCACAGGTGGAAAAATATTTGATGGTAAAAGGTAATGTGGTAGATCAGAGCAAGGAGAGGATAAACCAAATTATGATAGCTACTGAAAACTGACAATTACTGAGGGGAAAAAAACTGATAAGATAAAATTAAAGGTGATTTCATATTTCTTTCATGCTGACTTTAATCTGTAACCAATATAAATGTTAATTGTTTTATGTGTCCTGAAGAACCATCATAAAATGAATAAAGCTGGTAGTGGAGAAAAGCCATGCAAGACTTTTGCCTTCATACTCCAATATAAATATGCATATGTATTTAAACATGTTTCATTAAATTATGAAATTAAAGTACTGACTTTTATAAATTTAAAATCATATTCTTACTTTGTTAATGTACTCCAAAGTCTTAGCAAATTATGTGGCAGGAATATTCAAAGCAGCTGCAGCTTTCCATTCTTTACTCTCTTTCTAATCTCTTAACAGAGGAACAGGACAATTATTTTCTTTTATGTGATGTTCTACCAGAAGACAGATTACTTAGAGAACAGCTTCAGCAAAAGAGACTGGTAAGAACTTACTGATGTTTCATTTTTTCAGGTAAACACTCCAATAGAATAATACATAGTAACTTAGTAGGCATTTTAAAGGGAAAGCATTTTTTACCAGATGGCAAAATTCAGAATTTTTTTTTTCTAAGCTCATTTCCCTAGCTGCTGCACAAACACACACAAACCCCCTGTTTATATATTTTTCCTTGGGATGAATATACAGGTTGTGTGTCAGTGTTCCACACAATGGGAGAATATACACACAACTCTGGAAAAGCAAACAGAAACAGCCTGGAAAAGGTTGAGTGTGCTAAACATTTTTCTTCTTGCAAGGGTCTGCAATGCATTGACACATCATCTTCCATGTAATAATACATGTCTAGGGAAATTAGCAAAGGAGAACTCAGTGTGCCATGCTGTGAGCAGAGAAAGTAATGTTTATCTACAAAATCTTTGAGTGAGTTGCTTTGGTGCATTCACACTCCCTTTCCCAGATTTCATTAATTCACAGTCTCGTACTCACAAGCACCATGGTGTGTGAATGGAGGAAGTCTGGCCAGTAATGTTTCTGTAATGTGAGATGCAAAGGACAAGAAATGCCAGCTCTTGAGTCCACGAGCCACTCTGGTTCGTCTTGCCTGATGACAGCCGAGTATTTTGGATGGACCTTGCTAAACTTTTAGACATTGTCAGTTCTGAGTGGAGGGTCCTTCAAGTGCAACTCATGCTTGCCAGGTTCCAGAAGACAGTCTAGATTGTTGGCCAGTGGCGTTTTTTCTGTTTTTTCTTGTTTGAAAGACACATCTGGAGTCTGGTTTTGCTGTTGGGCTAATTTAGAAATGAATGTTACCTGGTACCTAGCAGCCTTGCTGACAATCTCCTCTTGTTAGGATGCAGAGTATTCCACTGGAGATGGAGAATACCCCATATCTGTGCTGTGAGATGTTAGAGTGCAGGCCTTGTGGTCTTCACATAAATGCATTCCTCAATTTAGGCAGCCATGTCCTGAGAATTGTCAACACAGGTCTTTTAACCCTTTGTTAGGTTGTTTCTTCTAGTGTGTTTATATTACAAGTTTGCATGCAGATAAAGAGATGTTAAGATATGCATTCAGAATGAAGGAGAACCTTACAAAACCCAAATTCTAGTCCGAGGGAAATTGGAATTGGCAGGCAAAAATCCAGTTGGTTCAGCTACTCTGTGAGTGCTATTTCTGTTTGCTGGCAACAGTAATGTTGAAGCTTGAAGTACATGACTAGTGAATCCCTGGGAATGGAGGAATATATTTAAGTCTTACACAGCTTTCCATAGGAATCCAGGTCCTGCAAAGGAAAAATGTGGTAGTTCTTCCACTGGGGATTTCCCATGGAGTTGGAATTGCCTGAGCTGAAATCTGTATTCCTAGGCCCATTGGATTGGCATGGATTCAGAAAAAACAGCTGATGCCTAGCATGCTTCCCTTCCAAACCTATCTGGGATCAGTGAAAAAGGTTTGTCTAGATCAGTATCTGACCCTTGACTGCAGCTGAGTGTCTCTGGTATGTGCTGTCTTCTGATCTAGTGATGATTCTTTCCCAAAATACTCACTTAGGCTCCTGCAATTGGCAGCTCAAAAATTTCTGAATTCAGTGATATGAGCCTCCAACTTACAAAAACTTCCAAGACCCTCACTACCTGCAGGAGTGAGTTGCACAGCTTAACTACATACTGAGCAAGAACCATCTCTTTGGTCCTTTTGAACCTGTCATGTCACACCTGGCAGGTTTTTGTATTAGAAGAGATAGTGAAGAATTTGTCCTTAGTATTATCCAAACCATTCATGATTTGTCTCCTGATTTATCTGCCTTACATTAGCCCTGTGCTGGAGTGCACACTCATGGCAAAGAAGGACAGCAGCATCCTGGGCTGTATTAGGAAGAGTGTTGCAGTCAGGTGAAGGGAGATGAGCCTTCCCCTCTCCTCAGCACTGCTGAGACCACACCTGGAGTGCTGGGTCCTGCCCAGGGCTCCCCAGTACAAGAAGATATGCTTTGAGCAGCTCTGGTGGAGAATCACAAAGATGCTTAAGGGACTGTGACATCCTGTATACAAGGAGAGGCTGAGATAGCTTGGACTGTTAAGTCTGAAATACAAGGCTCGTGGGAGAACTTAGTGATGTATATAAATACTTGATGAGTGACAAAGGAGTCAGATTCTTCTCAGTTGTGCCCACCAACAGGACAAGAGGTAATGGGCATGAATTAAAAATCAGAAAATTCCCCCTGGAAACAAAAAACCACATTTTTTTTACTGTGAAGGTATCAAACACTAGAGCAAGTTACTCGGAGAGGTTGTAAAATCTTCCTCTGTGCTGACTGTCAAAATAAAACTCAGCACACTCCTGGCTAGCTAGGTAGATGTGACCTTGCTCAGGCACAGGGGCTGGACTTGTTGCTCTCAAGGGATCCTTTGCAACCTCAATGATTAGGTGATTTGAGGTTGAGGAATGCTGTTTGGTGGTTCTTCACTGTGCATCGTTACTGCACTTCTCTGTATGGTTTTCAACAAGCCTTTTGGGTTTGTGAAAGACATCTTGAATTTTGCATGTGGGCATGCAGTGCCATAATGATATTTGTTTCCCAAGTGTGTATCGTGTTTGTGGCTTTGAGAGAGGAAAAAGGTTTGTGATTGAGCGTGCAGCTGATGTTTTCATAGAACCATCTTATTACAAATAATACCTCCTGGCTGCTATAAATTGGACTGTACTTTTTTGGTTTTTAAAGGGTATTTGTTTCTATTTTGTGGTGTTTTGTACTATGCAGTTCTGTACGAACTAAGCCTTTTCTCCACTGCAGTGCCAAGGGCATGAAGAGTGCGTTGGCAGGTGAGCAATCTCATCTGCTCTGCAAGTAGAAATTTCTTCAAGCTCTGGAATGAGTGGAGAATTGAGCTCAAAGCAAGTGCTGGTTTTGTTTACAGAGTAATTAAATTAGGAAAGAAAGAAATACGCATTCTTATTATAGTGTGAAATAGTTTGCAATTTTCACTGTTTTAAATATCAGAATTGTATCTTTATTTTTTACAGAAGTTTTTTGTGAAATCAAGCTGCAGCTGTAGTTGGGGCTAATGGAGTCACTGCTTTAGTTGCAGCAATAAAGTCTGTTTATTTTTTCATTTCCTTTTGCTGCAATCTGAGCGTTGACTTGCAAGTTAAATAGATATTTTGCTTTGAAAGGCCTTTTACCTCCAGAGAAGTCCAGCAATTAAGAGTGAGCTGGCAAATGGGTTCATGTGAGTTGCGTAGAATAAAGACCAGAACTATACAACTTTTGGTGATTTTTCTGCAGCCTTTGAATCCTAACTGCTGTCTCCAACAGCAAGCCCAAACTGGGACAAATGTTGTCTTTAAAATCTGCTGCCTGAAGCATTTCATTCTGCAGTTTTGAAACTCCAGTTTAGGAATATTTCAGGCAGTATTGCAGCAGGGAGCTAGCCAAGGTGGATGTCACGCAGAGACATAATGGTGACTGTGATGTATTGAGAGAGGCCAAGGAATGAGCCTGAAGTAGGTTAGAGAGCACAGCTTGCTGAAATAGCTGACAAGGCTGTGAAATACAAAACAGATACGGTCTTTTGGAAAAACACAGTCTTGACAAAGAATTCGTAGTTGTGAGGCACTACCAGGCAAGGAAGTCCTGGCAGCAAAACTAGAGATACATGGAGGGGCAGTGTCAATATAAGCCACCTGAGTGTTTTCTTTAAATAAAAAAGTTACATACCCAAACCTATTTTTTTGAAATTACGTTAATTCCTCCAACAGCACTGACCTTGTCCTGCTGTCATGTATACTGCTATTCACCCATCATCTGACTGGTAGTTTTAGGTGAAGGGGCTTCTCTTTCTCCCAATAAGTAAAGAGCCTGAAGAGGAGTCTTCACTAAGACTGCAAGCTGTACCAGCTTCCCAGGAAGAGCTGTTTGTATGATCCCCTGTTTGTCACAATCTTAAGCTGAGACAGGGTTCAGAAGGCTGAAGATGCACACTGGAAGGCACTGGTTTACACACTAAACCAGTCCAGTTTAGTGTAATGCAACATCAGAAGTGCTTACTGAGTAACTGGTAATGTCAGCATGTTAATTCTATAGGCCCTTCTTTGCCTATGTTGGGTATTTAATTGCTTTTCACAAACACTCTGGAATCTTGCCTGTCCTCTATCAGTTTATGAAGACTTGTCATATTAAGGGTCAAAAATAGTTTTATCTGATTCCATAATGACTGTTAGGTAAATGATGTCAGGTCTCAATACATTTAATGTCCAACCTTTAAGCCTTTCTTAGCCTTTTCTGATTTGGTTGTTTTTTTCTTTTGTTTAAAATGTGGTTTTTTTATCAGTTGTGACATAATTAGAGTGGAGCCCTGCATGTTCCCAACATTCCTCTTTGCCTGTGTTTAGTCTCGGGCCACATTTGATCTGTGCTCTTTTTTGTTGTTCATTTCTGATGTATTTGAGGTGGTGGGAAAGGTCAGTTTTTGCTATTTCATTTTACTGTGTTTGCCTGTCTCCACCTTCTTTTGCTTGTCTTATTTTAAACAAACTTCACGTTTCTCCTGCTTCAGCTTGGCAGCCTGTGGTATGTGTCTAATGTAATTTCAGCCCTCGTTTTCTTTTCATACATCTTTACATGGTTAGTTTTCATCACACCATGGAAACTCTTCCTCCTTTTGTTTTAATTGACTCAGCTTCCTTATTGAGCTGTAAGAATGTCTTCTGCATCAGTGTCACAGTACCCTTCAAAGTCTGTCATCTGCCTGTCATTGATTACAGCCTGTTCAGGTGGAGGTTTTAGCCTGTGTCACTTCAGTAGCTGCATGAACTCAAGAAGAGGTGCAGTAGGGAAGAAAGAAAGAACCTAAGAGCAAATGGGACAGACAGCTAGAGGAACAATCCCTTGTACCTGTCTCATTTAGTCATTCCAATGTTCATTTTGAACCCAATCTCTGTGGAGTAGGCTGGAATCAAGGGTGAGGTACAGGAAAAAAAAAGAAGGGGGGGAAAAAAGGACACAAACACTTTTTTAAAATGTTTTGGGTATTTTTGTCTTGGTATCAGCAATGAATTAATGCTAGCAACCCCAAATATTCAAGGAGGTTGGGAGCAGCTTGACATACCTTACCAGAATGTCTCTGCTCAGAAAAATTTCCATTTTATGTAAGTTATTGTATTTGCTGTACTCCTTTTGGAGTCCCAGCAGTGAAATAGAGGGTTGGAAATGTCTGTAGGGAAGAAGAGCAGCCTTGCTGCTTTTGCTGTATTTGATGTGAACTGGTGCCTTTAATTCCTCACCTGTCCAAGTATCAGATATGCTTTCTGGTTTGGAAAGTTCCCTGTAGCAATGAAAGATGCCAATATTTCATAAAAAAGGAGTTTCTATCTTGGAAAATAGTTTTTAAACTCTGTCGAGTAAATGGGTTAAGCAACAATGCTGGGTTAGTCAAAGCTTCCCAGCCACCAAGCGTGCTGGTGTAGCAGGAAATGGGAAGGGTGAGAGTAGTAGTGGTCTGTATGGAGAACACAGTCTGCTTCTCCTTCCTCCTCAGACATAACTGAGAGCAGCTGCCAAAAAGGGCTTCAATAAGCAATCTGGAGTTAGATAGGCCAGTACTGCAGGAAATTTTTTGTCGTCTGGTAAATTAAAATCAGGAAGCTGCATTGGAATACCGTTAATGAGGGTGGGGGTGATCAAACCCTTTCTATTCTGATGTTTGAATTGTGCAGGGTCACTTCTGGTTTCCATTTAGATTGCTTCCAGTGTTTTTTACAAAGTTTATAAACTGTGTTTATTATGGTTTCAAATCCAAGGTTAGCCAAACAGGGTCAAACACGCTGCTGAGTGGGGAGAGGGGCAGCTCAGCATACCTGAGAAAACCCCAGTTTCTACTGATGTGGTACAGGACAGTCACTCCCCATGGAGAGCAGTGTTAATTGCATCTTTGCTGAAGGGCTCTGACAAGGTGTGCTCCATTCATCTCTTTCCAGAGTCAGCCCTGAAAAACAGGAATTTACATTTCTGTGAGCTGATGTTTTGCATAATGCAGCAGGACATGAGCAATTGCAATCTAAAATGTGAGTAGATGCTGCTGAGCATGACTCCAACATAAAATGCACACCTTGTAGCACAAAAACAAACAGAAAAGCCCCAGCATCTGTATTTTCAGGGTAACAGATACTTAGCTACAGTTCCCAAGTGGTGTGGTTGAATATGGGCCCTGGAAGGGACTGTGGCACATTGTGCCCATGTCCCCTGGCCCCCACTGACCCCAGGCCAAGTGCATCTCAGGTGCAGCACTCTCATGTGCTCTTGACAGACATCTTATCACCCCTCTGCCCCTCACTGCCTGTAGCAAGCTGCATTTCTGCAAGAGAAGTAGACAGCACATCTACTTGCCCAGTGTCAGCCCCCAGCCATCTCTCAGTGGGCAGCAGGTGTGGTGTGATACATCCACACCAGCCTGTCTGCACTGCAGGACACATTGAGGCCTTTCATCACAATGGCTCAAGCCTCTTTCTCATTTCCTTTGGGGTTTAGAGGATGTGTCTTTCTTTTCTCTTTTCCTTTCTTTTCTGCCTTCTCTGGAGTTTATCCAACGGGCAAAGCTGAATTCAGGTGGACCCTATGGACAAACTTGGGCATTAATCCACGTAAAAGAGTTACCAAAGAGGCAGGTGAGAAACACAGAGTTTCACTGCAGGCTCTAAAGAGATAAAGAGATTGAGAAAATCCCCTAAGAAATTCAGTCAGGAAACAGGCAGTAGCACCTTTATGTTGCACAGAAATTAAATCCTTTCCCAGCTATCAATACTTAAAACACAAGTACAGAGCAGTGTGTTGCTAGGCTGAAAATATGCTAAGTTTTAATCCAGACATTGATTCTCCCATGTCCCAGATGATTATGGCCTTTCCATCTGAAGTGCATAGTAACTGCACAGTATAACCACACTGCTGCTCCTACAGCAATGGAGACAAATCACCTGCTGCTTGATTTTGTTGTTGTTGTTAGGAATGTGCACCAAGTGCTGTAAAGTGTCTGACCCAGCCTGTTGCCCTGCCTTAAACAGAGCCAGAGTGAAGGCCATGGCCTTCTCTTTTTCCCTGGGTTTGGTGTGTGCCACAGCTTCTTACAGAAACTGCCAGGGCTGTGTCCTGTTAGAAGAAGCCCTCTAGGTTGCCTGCAATCAGCCATGTGGGACTGAGTTTGCCATGCCACTGGGCATTAGGTGGTTACCCATAAACCTGCTCATTGATACCAGAGGTAACCTGAATCACAGGTGGAAACATTAAACTGATACCTTTCATACAGAATTATTTAAATAATTGCACAAGAATCTCACTGTGGATTGTATTTATTTCCAAGCACCGTGTATATAACATTAAGAGAATTTTACTGAAACTTAACTGGGACACATACTGCTTTTGGAAAATCTTGGAATTTTTGTGAGAACCCACATTCAAAACATACTAGCATCTGGTTTGTACCAGCAGCACATTTGAATTTTGTGTGTTCATTGTTACCAGTAAGGATAAATACGTATAATAAGCTTATGTGATGGAATGGTTTTATCTGAGTAACTGTATCTGTTTCTTTTCATAGAGAGAAATTCTAGAGCAGCAACAAAAAGAGAGATATGACACAAGTTTTCATAGTATGTGTATGTTCTGTGATCAAGAATTCACAGGAAACAGGTTTGTTTATTGCCCTGTTTGCTTTCGTTTAATTTTTTGATATCTTTTGATATCAGCACCTTTGTTTATGTTTTCAATGTCATTGAACCAGTTAATGTATAATGGTAGGACTCAGAAGATAGAATTAACTTTAAAGTGTAGTTTAAGTATTTCTTTCAACTGAAGTGCCATTTTAAATAGATCCTGTCCTACTTTTCAAACCTTTTTATTTATTCTAGTGCAATTATTTCTACTATACAGTACACTGGAGTTGGGAATGAACCATTTTAAAGAGACTTTTTTTGGCAGCTGTTTTAGTAACAAGGACAGCTGTGTAAGCCAGTGTCATGCTTTTTTTTTTTTATCCAATTGTACATTTTCTTATTTAAAGCTCATCTAACTAGTGTGAATTTGAGTATCAAATGAAAAAGAGGAGAGGAAAATTAGAGTGAAAACAGAGGGCTTTACAGAATCAGAAGTGCGAGCAAGAATTGCGTTAAAGTGCATGCTCCAAAGAAACTTTGTTTATTCAGAGTAAACTCAGTTTCAGTAAATCAGTGTCGTTGGAGAGGCTAAGTCTGTTTGCATGGACAATCTGGAAGGGTGGAGGTCGGGGTCATATTCCTGCAGGTCATCCCAGTATTCTGTGAGTGTCCCTCTCTCCTGTCTGATAGTTCATCCTCTGCTTCCTCTTGAGTCTGACAGGCAGAGTGCATGCTTGAAAATCATGCCTGGACAATGGTAAAAGCAAGTGTCAACATCTTTAGTCCTCAAAAGCAGAAGCTGATGCTTAAAGAGAGGTTGGGGACCTAAAGAATTAACCAATAAATCTCTGTCAGAAGAATATCTTATTTGAACATCCATTATGTTTATTTGTGTACACTTTTGAGTGCCATTCATGTTGCTGGTGCTGTGTGAAGCAATATTGGTGTAAAAGCACAATGCATCCAAGAATTTCTGCTCTCCTAACCAGCATAGAGAAGTCTGATAAATGGGCTTTTAGAATGTTTCTCAGGAGGGTTGTTTGAAATGTGATTTGCTTATACAGGGTAATGAATGAGCTTTGCAAACAGTGAGGGCCAAAATAAACCACACTGTAATTTTCATTTAAAGGATTATATTTCATACATGTGGATGGAGCGGTTGAAATGTTACTGAACATTCAGCAGAGCTGAAAATGAAAAACTTCCTGTTTCAATAAAATTGCATTCCTTTTTCCTAGCAGCAGCAGCAAGACTATTACTGTTTATTTAATATTGGCTTTTATGCAATTTTAGAGCCATTGGTGTAATTAAATCACTAACTGAATAATTCTTATAATAATTCTCCGAAAATATGTAACATTCTCTTTGAATGTCTATTCTGTTTGAATGTCTTTTGTAGATCTGTTCTTCTCAATCATATGGCAAGAGAGCATGCCTTTAACATTGGGCTGCCAGATAACATTGTGAACTGCTATGAGTTTTTGGCTGTATTACAGGGGAAGCTTGACAAGTAAGTAGAGTTTTGTTTGCTTGTTTTCAATAAACTTGGGTTGTATTTCTGTTAACTTGGAAATAGGTAAAAATGAATTGCACATTTGTGGCCAGTTAAGAAGAAGCAAAGAGAGCATGTAAGTTTATTGTGAGTCCTGTTAGAAGTGTTTTTGTTGACTTATTGAAAGCTAATTTATAATAGTTCATAATATGAAGTCAAGTGCCATGTTTCAGTTACGTGTTGCACAGTTTGGCATCAATAATAGCATGTGCCTTTTTTTCATAACTGTTATTTCTTATCATGACAGATTTTTTTGCTAAACATCTCTTTAATCACTGAATACAGACCCCTTGCTCCAGTCTTCTTTTGCCTCTCTATACCACTACTGTGGGATGTTTGGTCTCTCTCTTTTGTACTGCTTGCAGAGTAAACCCAGAGCAGGAGAGGATAGATACCTATTAACTTTTTCCAGAAATGAAGACATATTAAGAATGCCTTTTTTTTTATTATTGGTGTTGCCTAGTGCGCTGAATTACCATGCTCACTCATAATTTGCAGCTCTACTGTTCATCAGTAGGACCTGAGGCTTTCAGTTAGAGGGAGTTTTCTCAAAGCTGATCCTCTCTGTAGTTAATGCACGTGCTGAAATTGTGTCCAGAGTAGTGAAGGGCCACTCCCCCTATGGCTGAGAATAGACTTAGTAGCTATGCTACTGGAATAGTACCTGAGAATAAATTACTAGAGGAGAAAAATCTTGTTTCAGACAAATAAGACAACATTATGTATGCTGACAGAAAGCCTTCTGTACTCTTCATGGGAATGCCTTTCTCCAGAAGAGTGAACTCTTTGCTGTTAGCAGGTGGAGCAAAGCAGATATTAAAATTCATAGATGTATTCTGGCATCAGACCTCTGATTCACCAGCAAGGCAATCTTGATTTGAAGTCTGCAAGCACAGAGAGAGCTCAAAACTTTTTAAATGTCTTGAAAGGCAAAATGATACTGGGAATCCTAAATTCCTGCTCCACACAAAACACCTGAGGGGAATCTGGAACCAAAACAGTTTTACGATGCTGATTGATCTAAGGCAGTGTATATACTTCTGTTTTGTCTGAATGGCTCTGGAAGACTTACAGTGGTAAAATTCTCATTTGTTAATGGATATTGTCACCTCAAGTAATGTGTATATACATGTAAATAATGCTTTCATGTCTATATACATATATGTGTGCACATATGTACATGTATGTCTGTCTATGAATTATATATACTTCTCTGTGCATGTGGATAGGAATTTACTTACCAAATTTTGCTTCTTAGGATTTCAAAACCCATTGATCACACCGACAAACTTTCATTTACCCTCTCTGTTGAGGTAGAACTATAAAAACTTTCTGTTTTGCTAATTTAAATTGTTTCAAAAGATTAGTAAGTTCAGAGTTAGGCTTTTTTCACTGAGTTACAAAGACACAATTACAGATGGATTGGATGTCAGTGTAAGTCCATGCTGAGTTACAGAGCTCATGTAGTGAGCAATCAGCAACCTTTCTGTGCCTACTTTAAGTAATCAGACTTTTATCCCATTTTGCATATGGGGCAAACAGTAAACTTTTTTGTTATCTATATTTTTCATTTTCTGTCATTGTTTTTTCTGTTTGACTCTACTAAAATTATCTTGTATTTTTTTTTTTCAAATAAGCTTTCTGTTTCTTTTACTTTGCTTTGACATACTTAGGTGAATCTTACTATATATAACTCCAGCTTATTTAAGTTTATTATTTTGTACTATTTTCATTTTAATATGTGACTTGTTTACCTTTTTATCTTAGCTTGCAGTGTTTATACTGTGAAAAAGTCTTCAGAGACAAAAACACACTAAAAGACCACATGAGAAAGAAGCAACATCGCAGAATCAATGCCAAAAATAAAGAATATGACAAATTTTATATTATTAATTACTTGGTAAGTAGTTCTATGAATAATTAGCAAATTTTCTAAAGGGATACAGACATTATCTAGTTAATAGTGAATAAATCCAAACTAGAAAATTAGTATAAAGGTCAAAAATCAAGTGAAGGATTCTTAAGAAGTATGCTCATTTATGGTATGATATTCTGGATAATTGTCAAACTAAGCACTAGTAAACATTTTTTGTTGAGATTTGATTTTGAGAGGTGCAAGAATGTAGCTTGAAGAGACAGTAATCATCATGTCATTAGTGCTCAGTCTCTGCTTTAAAAGCAGAAGGAAAAGTGAGACAGAGCAATGAAGTACATGGAGGTCTAACTCAAAGCAAGTTGGCTTTGAGCTCGTTTTCTACAAACCTTAAGCTGGAAGTGCTCTTTAGAGGATAAATTAAATGCAAAGAGGAGGAAAATGAAAGATACAGAGATGAAAGAAAAACGGTTAGTTTTTAGCTTCCAGGTAGGTGTATATTGCTAAATATTTTTTTATCTCAGACCTTTGAGAGCATGTGCATGTGTATGTAACAGATTTTCACTTACTGCCTTCAACCTATGAATATAGGAGTTGCTTCAAAAGCTGCTATGTTCTGTCCCAGAAATAAGTATAGTTCACCTGAAGTAGTCTTTGTGTCTTCTACATGCGTGAATATCCAGGTTATAAATAGGCATTCTTGACTGTTTTACCTACACTTTCCTTTTAATTTCTCTCCATGGGTGTTACTTCAATACTGAGAATAAAAAATTGTATGTTTAATGCTCTGCCGAGTCCCTTCTGTCCAAGACAGAATGAGTTCCCTAGGTGATATTTTATATTTTTCTTTCAAAGATCAATGGTCTGAGTCCTGGACAGTTTTTCCTAGATATTCAAATTTCACAGCTTTGAAAAATGACCTGTATTTGCTGCACAGTGAGGAAAAAGTTGTGAAGCTGTGTAGGGTAATAGTTTTTAGATCCTCAACGGAACTGAGCATTTACTTATCCTTTGGCAGTTAACAGATTTTAATTTAATGTAATGGTTTTAAGTGATTTTAATAGTTTTTTTCTTCTCTGCTTGTCCTGCACATCATAGTATGTTTTCAGAACTTGACATCTTTTTAAATTATCTTTTGTCTCCCATTTGCGTTCATTGTTCACATTTTAATCTGTTCCATATTCGATCAGGAAATTGAGCATGAAGCACTACTTGAGAAATTTGACAGACATGCAGGGAGGTCATAACATGAATACAGACACAATGGCTGTGCCATGTTAATAAGCAGAATATGCCAAAGTAAATACAACAGCAAGGCTAATAATCACATACCTAACCTCTTTTCTCCAGTTGCTCCAAAACTGGTGGCCTTGCCCATGTCTGTCCCCTGAGAATGATCTGTGGCCTGTGTGCTTCCTGAACCGCATCCAGGCGTGGTCTGAGTGGTGCTGCTTGCATGGCCACAGTGTTGCCTGCTGGAGGCGGACCTGGAACAGAGACCAGACAGAGCAAGAGGATAAAGTAGATAATTTATTAAAGGCCTCAGTGGGCACACCTGGGCCCACACAAGAGTCCAGCCAGACCACACCCAAGATGTCTCAAAATTGTCACAAAATGAATGCCCGATCACGAGGTCCCACACTTTTATAAGTTCTGGTCCATTAGGATATTGGAATCAATTGTCCAACCATAGCTTCAGGTTATGAAGCTCCATCCTCCTGGTTTTTTCTTCTCACTTCACTGCTGTTTTCATTCTTGGGTCTGGAAGTTGTCCTTGGTATTGAGCTAGGGAAGGAATTGTTTTGTCTATCTACTCTGTGAAGAGAACTCAGTAGCGCTTAATATGAAACCTAAAACTACCCACCAAAACATCACAGAATCTAAAAAATATAAAAGCTCAAACCTAAGGCATCAACAGAACATGCAAACTGTTTAGCAGTCAGGGCCTTGGTCCCCTTTGCCTGCAGCTGGGACTCTGAGTGCCTTCACATGCCAGCCTGAGCCAGCTCAGGTATGGGCCACTGAGACCCATCACCCAGACATGTACTCTTTCAGGTTCTTGAAATTACAGACAGTAGTAAATATCACTCAAATAAGCTATGTCAAACCACCAAAATGTTTAAAATTGGGCAGTGGGTACTGCGTATGGAAGATCTGTGCCCATACATCTTCTGGGACATACTTGAATGATCACAGTTCTTCGTCTGGCTCTACATGCTCTGCTACAGCCATGTTGTCTTTTCACACATTTTCAGTTGTCTACACTACAGTCTACTCAGGGGACTTTTTTTACTCAGCCTTTCTCATCCTTCAGACTATTCCCACATCAGAATTTCTGACATTTCTTCTTTTAAAGAAAGAGTTTAAAAAATAAAAAAAAAATTGAAAACAAACTGTTTTTAAATTCTGACAGCTTCTGTCTTAAAAACTTGTAGTTCACTATAAAATATATATTTGCACACAGGATTTTTTTTTTTAATGTTCCTACATTAAAGGCTTTCCAAACAGCCTTTGACAACCTCTTTTTTTCTTGCACAGAGAGAAGAAGACTAAAGGGAAGAACCCCAGTTTGTTCACTAGGAGTTCAGTAGATTGTCCTTTACATTGTAAGGGGGAAATATTCTGTACTGCATATACATGCTCTCCTGTAGATTATGTTAAATGTGATAGGATGGATTTTTTTCAAGCTGAGTCTATAATCAGTAAATTCTAGATGTTACACAAGATCTGCTTTTTGTAATGGCTCAATATAGTGATTTTCCTTCCTCTCCCCTAACACCTCACAACTTAGCAGAATTTATTTTTTTTTAATGTGTACTATCAAGATTTACTCATTTTTACTAGTGAGTGTTAGAGGTTCGTGCTTCACATTGCCCTAAGTATCCAGGGGATTGAGCAGTTTCAAAGACACAAACATGGTTTACATATCATATCTGAAATTATTCCCCTGTGGGTTTGGAGGTCTTCTGTCTCTATTGTGTAACTGTAGAGGATTGTACTGATCCTACAGAATGGCTTGAAGTCTGAATTCAACGAGATGAACTGGTACTGGAGTGTGAAAAACTGAGCAACAATGTATCTAAGATATATAGATGTAGAATCTCTTATTTTACTTTCCTTCAAAAACAAAACTTCCAACCTAATTTCCTTTTTTCTCTGCATGTATTATCTTGTGGCCCCATGACACACCTTGCACAATGAGCCAAATAAAAATGGAGAGGGAAGAACTTTGTAATCTGTGGTGCCTGCTGGAGGCTGTAAAAGAGCAGAAGGCAGTATTAAACCTCTGTTGTTCCCAAAGGAACTGAGGCAAACCCAGTCTGACAAGGCCTACCTTTCTGTATTCCCCTGATTGCTACCAGCAGCACTTTTAGGTATAGAGTATCCTTTGTAGGAAGCCCAGGTGTCTGTTTTCAAATTGAATAATGCATGTGTCTACAGTATGTAACATCTGTAATTAATACATTTATAACTAAGCTGGGCAGCTGAAAAACAGTACCTACTACTTACTGGAATACTTGTTTTATAAAGCCTTTATTTTCCTCAAAGATAAAAATATGTTTTCTCCTTATTGCCAAGCTCTAGGTCATCACTATTATCTGTTGGGGGACAGGGGAAGAATATTTTACTATAGGAGTCAGTATTTTTATTTAGCCTCTTTTGATTTACATGGTGTGTATTTTGTAAAATAGTAAAGGGAAAATAGTAAATAGTAAAATAGTAAACCATCATCAGTTGGTGATGGTTCATGGTACAATAAAATCTCCCCAACCGGGGAATGCTTCCTACTGAAATTCATCCAACATGCATTAATCAATGTTGGGGTGAGGCCATCTCTTCTTCCTCACAGACCATCCCAAGTTCTGCAGCAATATAAAACAGATACTATAACTCAGATGATCACAGCAAGAGAGGTGAGAAGGGCGAGACAAAATTTGCAGGGGAAATCAACATATGTTTGGAGTTTCTGAGCTCCACAGGCCTGGAACTCCATTTGCATGTAGTTTGGGAGCTGCTCTTTGGGGAACACTGCTTGAGATACCAGCTGCTGTTTCTAGTCACAGGAGTCTCTGCACTTTTGTTCAAGCTGGGGTGTGTTGCCTCAGTGAGGCACAAAGACTTTCTGCCTGTAGAAAAAAACTCATGTTGAGAAGGTAAATTATCAGTGAGGCATTTCATCTCTGTACATTCAAACTACATTTTGGAAGAGGAAATAATCAAATCACACACATTTGCATGTTCTCACTTTTCTGTGGGATCATCCTCTCTGTGAGACACACGGAAAGTATTTAAAAGAAAAAGTTGTTTTTTCTTGAGTATGTAGCCAGACCTTCGGGATTTTTTTAATTATACATTTTTCTAGTGTTTGAACTATTAACAATGTCAAGTCTCATTTTTTCTCTGGTTTTGCTAAGAATTTCTTGGGAATCTCTAGAGAGCATTCCTGGCAGCTCTTGCATCTTGGATGAAAAAGCAAAGAAAGTTGAATACTTAACAAAGGCACCCTTGGTCCCAGATGCCCATCAAGCTGGAGAACTGAAAAAGTGTTAAAAAAAAGAAAAATTAAAAAAAACCCCTGAAATATTTTTAAGAATGTTTCAAAGAGCTTTTTTCCACTCAATTGCTCAGATTCAGTCTCTTGGCACTTTCATCACAGTGTTTCTAGTTATCCATTCACCATGCAATTTTCCAGTGATACAAGAACTGGTTAGCTTTTTGCTTTTTCCTTTTTTTTTTCCTCCTCTGAATATAAATAGACAAGGGAAACAGAGATCTTACAAGCTCCCTCTCTGCCTTCTTCTCAGAAACACCATGAAAAACATCAGCAATAACAAAGCTCAGCCATGTTTTTTCTCTTTCACCTTCAATTAAAAGGTGAAGCTTAATATTGGCTCCTGTTCAGAGCATACTCTCTTGTGCAGATATACTTTTAGCTGGTAAAGGCAAAAATGATGAACATTGTTCTTCATTTTGCAGTGGTTGTGAGCTCATTAAGGTGTTCACATCAGCAGACACAGGAAGCTGGTGTGCAGCTGGCAGAACATGTGGTGAGAGGTGTTAATGGCTACATGTTATCTCACAGTAATGGTGACTTTAATGAGTCTCTCCTCTCACTCAGAGAGCTTACACACTACCATGTAACACCACTGAATTAATTACAGAATTTTCATTCTGTAATATATGATGACATTATGTTTAGAGCTGCCTGGAGACAATTGTTTATCATTTTTCTGATAGACACTAACAACTTTAAAAATTCTCATTAAATTGTTAAATGATGTATATCTTTCCCTTCTTTCTCCAAATACTCAGGCAATAATCATACTTGTTACTAAGGATGTTATTAAATATATTTATTAGTAGGAATGGTTAAATAAAATCACTTAAAGAATTATCTTTTTCTTAGCTGTCTTTTTTTTTTTATGGGGACAAAATCATCAACTATAATCTTTGCGAATCCTCCACAGCCATCAAAAATATGGGTTCAAAAATATTGTTCTGATTACTGGTTAGTTTGCTTGGGTTTATTTTTGAAGACAAGAAGAATCTGAGGAAAGAAGAATACTAGCTGAAGATCACTGCTGGTATTTGAGTAGAGCCCTTCAGCTTTTTATTGCCTGTTATTTATATCTCAGTCATGCTGAGAGTGCTTGCCATTGTGCTGAAAGCTGCACAAATGTATTGTGATATACTTCATGCTGAAGGTCTTTAAGGTATAAATAAACAACACAAAAAGTAAAAGGAAGAACAGAACACCATGAATAGATGTGCTTACGTTCGTGTCTGAGAAGAGGAGGGAAGACAAACTGGAGTCTGTCTCAGAGGTCTGGCTCAGGCTGCCTTTCAGGAGCACTCTGCAGTGAGGTTTGCTCCGTGTTTTCACTGGCACAGCCTTGCCCAAGGTGCAGGCACTGGCTGCTGTAGCTGGGCCAGCTGCATGAAGCAGCATGTGCTGCCTGAAAAGCAAGGTAGGCAGATTGGACTGAGCAAGTGTGAGGGCAAACTTGAGACACTGGTAACACTCAGGAACACTTTGGAAGTGTTGCAACACTGGTTTTCTTGAGAGCTCTGGGCCAAATCATCTTCCTCCCAGCTATAGTGTGGGAAATGTCCTGTTAAGAAATGACAATAATTCTTACTTTTAAAAATTCTTACTAAAGCAGTGTTGTGTGACTGCCTTTTACTCACAGCAATACTGGTGTGATCCAAAATAAGATATTGATTGTGACTTCTGAGGTGCTCATTCAGCTGAGTGACAATGTATCAATGATGAGAATCAGGAAACGGCTTTTTATTTTCTTTTCTTTTTTTCCCCCAGGAATTTGGAAAATCCTGGGAGGAAGTGCAGTCAGAGGATGACCGGGAATTGCTGGATAACCTAGAAGAGTAAGAGTTACTTATGTACCCATGACACAGACTTGCAGGACCATTATTTTTTAAAGTAGTTGCAGGGAAGATGCTGTGCACAGTTAGTACACAGTTTAAATTCATTTAAGCCAATCAAATCAACTCCAAATTGTCCTCATTAAAAACACTTCTCGGTAATGAGAGCTGTAAACTTCATACTTCAACCACAAACCTGGTTTTTGTTTCCCTAGAGCTCTCAAACAAGAGCCTTCTGGGTTTGTAATGGTGTAGACAAAATGCATTATTTTTTGCTTTTGCACCAGAAAACAGTTGAACAGCTTTTGCTCAAATTTAAAAATCAAAAGTAAACATCAAAAATGTCAGTATGAAGAAGAAGTTATGTGAAAAAAATATTGATAAAAAGGAAATAACTAGAGATTAAAGAAGGATTTCAAAGGAAGCTTCTCAGCAGTGCTGATTGAAGGCAGCATCCACCTCCTCTGCATTCTTCTGTGGTCCAGAATCACTCAGATCACTGCAGAGATTATTTCCTTTGCCACAGAAAATTGAATAAGCAGAAAGTAATTTATGGGTATCAAGGTCCCTGATCTTCCTGGTTGTCTCTGTAACTTGAGGTTAATTTTACTTGACTCTACCTGCTTGCAGTAATAGTTCTATCTCTCAGCAGTACCATGATTTTAATGGATGTTTTGGTAAAGTATTCTCTGTGTACATATCTAAATGTAGCATAAGTGAGTAATTAATATTTTATAAGTAAATAACGCTTAGAGTTAGCTCTGCCTCATGATTATGACTTTGGCTGATGTATTGAAAGATTAGAAAGGTATACAAGAATTTTAAAAGTCCTTATTAAAATAAATACTGGAAGCAATATTTAATGACTTGCCAGCCTGGATAGAAATTGAAGTTAGTATTCTGTTTATTAGTGCAGACAGTTTCAAGTAGGATTTAATGCCTGTCTGCAGAGGAATTACCCAATATTTACTGCTCAGATATTCTCAAATTTGTAATTTTTTTAGACTCTACACCAGATTGTAATCATATATCCAAGTATAAATCCACACTGTCTTTTCCGCCCCTTTAAAATATTCAGTTTCTCTGGATTTATTTCTGGTGTTGTGAAAGCAGAATCTGAATTGCCCTTTCTCAAAATGCCTCTTCTCTTTTCCACAACTAAATGAATCTTTTTTCATAAGAGATTGGTCTGACTGGGAAGAGCATCCTGTATGTGCAGTTTGCCTGTTTTGTGAACAACAAGCAGACACTACAGAAAAACTGTATCTTCACATGCAGGTAAGACTTCTTTTAAATAACAGTTTTTTCATCACTTTGGAATTAAAAATTGTGTTTGTAAGATCTTTATTAAGGTCAAATCAGTTGCTTCATTATAATACATTTAGTTCTGTTCTTCAGCACAGAACTAAAGTATTGTATGCACCTCCAGCATCTGTTCTTTAAAACATGCAGAGAGGTCAAGCTTTACATGAGGAGTATGACTAGCTATTACTTGTGAGTGTACAGACTGCTACAGGCAGTAAAGAAATAGCATCTTTGATATCACAGTGGCTTCATGATTTAATATATTTTAGTGTTAGCATCTGTGTTTTCATTTTAATAAACTTTTTAACAGTATTAAATATGAATACGAAAGTTTCTGATGAACCAAAACTTTTGGGGTTTGTTTCATGCATTCATGTTTGTGTGTCTATATGTATGTCTTTGTCAGCCCATAAAAGCTGAGCTGTTTTTAACTTGGAATAGTAGAAGTAGTGGAAATATGATTTTTTTTTTCTTCCCCTTTTTTTCCTCCAGAAATCACATGGATTTCACTTTCCTAAAATAAAGTCAGAGCATGGTGAGTAAGAGGTGCTGTAATTGTCAGCATTTGCCACTAGTGTGGAGAAAACCACATCTTAAGAATAGTGGAAAACAAGTTTATTGGTTTTATTTTTGTAGAGACATTTAACTTTTCCATTATGGAAACTGTTTCTGCCAGCTTACAAAAGCAAGCCAAGAACACTTTATTTTTATGGAACTGTTGTTACTGCCAAGGATGTGTGCTATTTTCTTTGGACCCATAGGATTCTTTTGTAGAGTAGCTTCTACAAATACCTGCTCTATGAGTTCCAAGTCTGCCTGCTGGAGACTTGGAAATATTTTTTTTAATATTCTTGTTGTTGTTATTATTATGCCTGTTAATGCTTGCTTGCAAGCTAGAAGCTTTGTTTGGCCAGTGTTTGCTTTCTACTGTGGAATAGAATCATTTGGGTTGTGGAAGGCCTTTAAGATCATTGAGGCCAGCTGTTAACCCAGCACTGCCAAGTCCATCACTAAACCATGTTGCTGAGTGCCACTTCTACACATATTTTAAATACCTGTCATGGTATTTATGACTCAATTACTCCTCTGAGCAGCCTGTGCCAAGGCTCGACAAGCCTTTTGGTGAAGAAATTTTTCTTAATTTCCAACTTCAATCTCCCCCTGTCACTTGTTTCTTGGAAGAAGAGACTGACCCCTACCTGGCCACAGCCTCCTTTCAAGTGGCTGTGGGGAGTGATTAAGTCAGTCTGGGACCCCTCCTTTTCTCCAAGCTGAACAGGGGGGCAACCCCTGCTCTGCTCCTTCTGGCCACACTATTGCTGATCCAGGCCAGGGTGCCATTGGCCTTCTTGGCTCCCTGGGCACAGCTGGCTCATGCTCACGTGCTGTCACCAGCACCCCCAGGTCCCTTTCTGCTGCACAGCTTCCCCCATTCTGTAACACGGCATGTGTTATGTGATCCAGCAGTTCACTTTGTCAAACATCATACACTGACATCCTGGCCCAGGCTCATCTCTAACAGGCCTGGTCTTATCCCTTAGCCCCTTCAAATCTAGTTTGAAACTCTGCAAGGATCCCTGATAACTCCTGTGCAAGGATCCTTTTCCCCCTCTGAGACAGGTGTACCCCATCTGTCACCAGCAGGCCTGGGGTTGTGTTGACACACCCATGATCCAAAAACCCCAAATTCTTCCAATGACACCAGGCTTGGAACCAGGTATTAATCTGCTGGCTCTTCCTATTTCTTCCCTCATTATTCCTTGCAACTGGGAGGACAAGTAAAACACTGCTTGTGTTCCTGATCCCTTAGCCAGTCTTCCCAAGGTCCTGCAGTCTCTTTTGATTGCCCTAGGACTTCTTGTTGCAACTTCATCATTGCCCACCTGAAAAATCACTACCGGATAATTACTCATGAGGGTAGGAATGTTTCTCATCACAGAGAGCCCCAAGGAGGCAGCAGACCTCCCCTGAAAGTCAGTCTGGTTGGCATTTTGGCCTTCATTCCCTCCAGCAGGGAACCTTCTGTGACAATGACCTGTCTTTTTATTTTTTATGGGAGCAGTTTTTCTGCAGTGCCTAGGCTGACGTAGCCCCAGTGGCACCTCCGTGCTGGATGAACCCTTGTCCTCGTCACTGATGGGTTCCCCTTGCAGGAGCTCACACCTGGGGAGGCAGGGCAGTCACAGAGGAGACAGACCTGCTGCACCAGGAAGGAACTTGTCACCACTGCCCTGTCCCTTAAGTCACTGTGCTCAGACAGGCAGAGGGAGGGCAGGGAATGCTCCAGACCACATGTCCTGTCTGCCTGCTGGGCCTGTCCCAGGGAAGGCTGAGTACAAGGCCAATAGTCAGTCTCTCTCTCTCGTTTCCCAATATTATTCAACCTACTTGCCTCCTCCTGAAGCTCTGTCACTAAGCCTAAAGACTTAGACTGAGAGGAGGCAAAACGTTTGCAGTTTTTGCACTGAAAAAAACAAAGGTTGGTTTCCCAGCAGCTACAAATAAACACTTATTCAGTTAATTTGCTAAGATACAGTATGCAGGCAGTGCTTTCTTAGGTAAACTCTTATCAATCCTTATGCTTTATCCAAGAACGCATTTTTAAATTAAGATTTATGTTGCCCAAGCGCTTGTTTGCTACCATCTCTCCCAGGTCTGAACTTCTATCAGCAAGTCAAGCTAGTGAATTTCATCAGAAGAGAAATCCATCATTGTCGTTGTTACAACTGCCAGGAGAAATTTGAATCCAAAGGAGGATTGATAAGTCACATGGAAGAGACCAAACACATTGCATTCCTGCCAGCCAGGTCTACATGGGATCAACCACAGTAAGGGCAAATACATTTCTTCCAGCACTTTTACATGTACTCGATAATTTCCTTGAAACAATAAATTGAAAGTTCTGGGGTTTGCAAATACAACAGTGCCCTGAGCACCCCAACTCTAGAGGCCCAGATAAAATAATGAGTGGTCTCAGAAATACTCAGAATTAGAAATCTCTACACAGTCTGGAGATAAAAAGAAGATGGGATACTGCTCTTCTAATTGCATCCAGGACACAGTGTCCCTGTGAGTGGGATCTGCACTTTCAAGTCACTATGCTAGAGAGGTTTGTTGTTGCAAAATTGTTCTAGAACCAAGTCAAACCCCTTCTTTTGTATGTAGATATGTGCATAATGTCTACCTAACTTTTGGCATCAAAACAAGTTGGTTGTTTACCCATAGATTTTTTCATGGGAAATGGAATGTAACAAAACACTCATTCAGACTCTTAAGTAGGTTGTGTGGGTCCAGGGAATGATGCTCTCTATCAAGTGGTAGAGCACAGGGAGTTCTAACTCAAACACCTCAATTCAGCACTTGTTGAGGGACAAATATGGATCTATAGTCTCTTTCGTAACATCATATGGGTGAAGACATTGGAGGAAGGGCTTGTCTGTTGTCAGCTCTTTCCCTATGACTCTTCTACACTGTGCATACCTGCACAATTGATTTTTTGGGTGTGCTGTTTACTGTCATTCCAGACAACCAGACTTGCTCTTTTTTGCTTTTTTAAAATTCTTATCTCAGCCTCTGAAACGAAAAATGTGACTGTCTAGTAATCACGTCTTGTTTCTTTCAGGTATTATTTTCCTACCTATGAAAATGATACACTCCTGTGTACACTGTCAGATAGTGAAGATGCAAAAACTGAGGATCAAAGTGAAGAAGTGCCTGTTGTCAGCGAAGATATATCCACTCTAAAAGCTCTCAAACAGAGCAGTGTTTTAAACCAGCTTCTGTGTAAAGAGAGCAAGAGTCAGGAGAAATTTTGACCTGGAAGTACAGTGGCTGACCTTTAGTGCTTTTTCTGTGAGACAAAAAAAAAAAAGAATTACATTATTTCAATACTATTAGAATCCAATTAACTCACAAGTATTATTATCATTGGACAAATATTAGAAAGTGAATGCTAAATAAAAATTTAAGTGTTAACTTTGTTGGTTATCTTCCTTTAAATTTTAGCTTCATTTTAAAATTGAATGCTTGATTTTCTGCTAGGATCTTGAAATAATGTTAGTGTGTTAGTGTTACTTATAAATTTTTCATCTTTTTTTAATTTTTCCTGAATTAGTCAGAATATGAGTTCTATTTTAAGGACACTTTATAAAAGGTGGGAACAACTGAGACAATATGTAAAGCCAGTGAGTAAAATTTCTGTGTGTTATTGCTATTAGATAGCAGACAGAAAATGTAATTCTTGGACTGGTGTGTGAAGGAAATCTTGCTAATTTTTACCTTAGACATTTTGGAAAATAAAAATACATCTGTAAATCTCTATTATTAATGATCAGTATTTAAGACATGTGGAGCCTATTCTGAAAACTAGCTCAGAAACATCAGTAAAGCTCTGCCTGCCCCATGAATATCTGACTACATGAAAAATTGCCAATCCAAAGTCTAAAAAAAGCATAGGAATAATTGCAATATTGGTTGCATCAAAAATCCAAAGAATTTAAAGTAGATTTCTTGTATGACTATGAACTGAGATGTTAAAGAATGACTTAGGGAACTGCAGACACATCATCCAAATTAAATCCTAAATGTCTCAAGTCAAGCAAAGTTGCCATATTTCCTTTTAAAGTTCTCAAAGTGTCAGAAGGTCTTCGGCATGTGCAGAAAGAATCTCAGTCTTGATAGAATAAAGCTGCTCAGAGCATAGGTCCTCCTAGGATGATCCAAATTAAATATTCCTGAAATGTTAAGTAGTTCTAGAATTCAGGTTTAGCTTTCCACTGCATGTAAAACCTCTTTCAAAAGTGTTAGTACCTTCTTTTTCTTCTTCAGGTCAGTGTTAGAGCACTTGCTGAAAGAGTGGAAGTGTCAGCTGAGTGCCTTTCCCTGCCTGAGAAGATTCAAAGCTGTAGCTTTGCCTTTGCACAGCCCTCATTACCTGAAATTCCTTGCTATCAGTAAGAGTTATTGTTTGTCTTTATATGGTGCTTGTGAATTATAAAGCAGTCCCTTGGAGCAGGGGCTAAAGTCCAAATTTTTGGCCGTGTTCTGCTAAGCTTCTATGTCCTGCCTAATTCATCCTGCAATCTTATTTGCATCAGTTTATTTTCATTGGCATTGAACTGGTTTTCTCCTGCCATTACATTTCACTCTCTAGCACCTCTCTTTGCTTTCTCTTTCATATTTTTTCTTAGGCTCAAGTGCTCTGGAGCTAAGTTAGACCAACAGGATACTGAAAATGCACTGAGTAAGACAGATCAGCCACATAACTGCAGAGTGGAGCAGAGACAGAAGCAGTATCTGTCTCTGTCAAGAGGAAATGGGATAGAAGTGCAGCAGGTGCTGAGAATACAGACAAAAAAAGGGGAGAGGTGTAGTCATATGTTTGCACTGGTATAAAAATTTAGGAGGAGCAAGAACAAGCCCGATATTTTTGAACTAAAATGTCCTGGCCATTTTAAATAAGATATAATCTGTACTTCCTGCATTTGTAAAATTCTTAATTTCATGCAGTAATTGCATCAGCTGTTGCTAGTTTTTCCCCCCCCTAATTTTCTCCAAGCAGTTATTTTCTTCCTAACTTAGAAATTGATTTCAGTCTTTACTTTTTAGTCAGACTCTTAGCTGAGGGAATAAGAGTTAATGGGGCTTACATTAGTGATGTGTGTTGAGCAATGGAAAAAAAACAACAAAAGTGCTATGGCAGCAGCACACTAATGACTTCTATGGCGAGACCATCTCAGGAGGGCACATTAAGGGAAACATTAAATTTTACTGATACATAATAAAGTGAAATTGCAAAACATTTCCTAATCATAAGGAATGTGATGCTGAGTCATTCAACTCCCTACAAAATGAAAACAATGTCAGCAATATGAAATGACTGCTGTTCTGGTTCTAAGAGAAATTTTAAAAAGCAAATTTTCAGTGTAAAATTAAGAGACTATCTAAAGAGAAATTGTATAAGTAACACAAATTGATTTTCTATTTTGAGTAAAGAGAAAAAGGAACTTTGGAAGAATTCATAAACAGTGTATAACTATTCACTGGAAATATGTGGAACATGAGGAATCAGATTAGGGTTGAGCTTGTAACTTCGGTGAACAGGCAACAAAGTAGGTTTAAGTCTTGTAGGTTCACGGAAGGTTGGTTATGGTTTCTAGAGTGAAAATTAAACATTTTCATTTAGCATAATGATGCTTGTCATTTTGCTGGAGCATACATATTTGTCAGTGTCTTCTCATAGCTGGGTAGGTGGTACCTGAGGTGAGAAACACCAGACCAAGTCTCTGAAAAGTCTCTCTGCTGTTGTCCTTTCTCAGTGTCATTGCTGCCTCTGATTTCCAGTCATATCTCTGCTAGCAAGTGAGGTGTTTGTTACAGTCTCGCTCTCCTTCCTCCATTTAAGAGTGTTTGACCTAAATCTGACAGGAGACACTGAACTTGGAGGAGAAGTAAACAAGGTTTCCAGTGTCCATTCTCAAACTCAAGTCCAGAGCAGACAGTGGACATAGGCCTTGGCATCATCTACTGTCTACTGCCAATGAACAGCAGCAAATTTCATGGCTTTGCTCATGGCTTGATGCTGTGTTAAATATTCTTGCATTATTTGCATTTTACTTAGATGTATACACAGGCCAAAGAGAATCAAAAAGATCCCTGGGAAAATCTGCATTTCAGATTGGCAACATGAAAAATACTCTGTTTCCCCAGAAGGTTTTAAGTCAAGATGCTTTCTGAGGCTTACAATACAGCTGAAGCTTCTGTTGGTCAAATGATGCCCTTGTCTACCTCTGCCAGATGTCAAATTCGGTTAGATAACAGTTGTCACCTGCAAGAGGCAGCTTGCAGCCCTTGCAGGAATTACTGTTTCCATGTAGTAGTCATTAAAATCAGCTGCTGTAAAAAGACATGCAGCACTGGTTGCATGTAAAATTAAACCATTTTCTTCATGAGCATTCAATGTGCTGTTCTTCCAAGTGCATGTTTTTTCCTTTCTATAGGAAGTTTTCTTCTACTAATCTGTGCTCAATTTGACTTCTTCCACCAGGAAGAAATTTTTGGTTACTTCTTGAATTGGATTTTACATCTTTTGCCAAACTCTTGCTCAGACAAAGTAATTCTTTTAGAGATTAACATGTAACCCTTTAGTTGAATTCATATTTGATATTTTACATCCCTGATAAATTAAATCTCTCCATAAGAAAAGCAGGGGAATTAAGGATATTTAGAACTAAAACTACATAAATTGTGTTTGCATAAATTTAAATAGAAATAAAAGTGGTTTTCTTCCACAAATGTACCTTGGAACACAATTCTCTCCATCTGGTTTACTATCTTGAGACTGAAAAGCTGACTGTGTGTAGGTTACATACGGGTCTAATGTCTGAGCTTGCATTATAATCAGTAAGTGGATAATCAGTCTGTGGATCCTACAGTCATTCAGCTCACCCTAAAGAAGTGCCAGTGGCAGATTTCTGGTGTTACTGCTAGAACACTGATATGCTGTAATTGTAATTCTCAGTATAAACAAATTCTTCCAAATTCCACCTTTTGAGGGTGTCACACAACACATTTCTCTGTCACATCACATCTCATGAGGGTATAGTAAAATCCCTCAGAGTAACTGCAGGCAGACTTTTGGTATCACCTCCAGCCACAGCTTCATTGAGTGTCAGGAGACTTACTTTTTATTTCTGTGCTTTCTGGAAATAGCAGAACAATCTCGGAATAAATAATGCAGGAATTGCTAATTGCTCATCAGAGAGTTAGTCTTTGGTGGCTGCCTGCACAGCTTTGGAGAGCCAAGCACTGCTTTAACTTTCAGGTGGTTTTAAATTAAGGCTTCCAATTGTACTGAGGTCATTTTGTTACTTTCTGATGCATATCTGTGTCTTCACAGATATGGAAATATTGCTATGGGTCTTCACAAATATTTGACCTGTTGTAGTGAATCAGTTTTTGTTAGAATCGAGGTGAAATGGAGAGCAAATAAGCAGGGATGGAGCTTAGCATTTGTGAAGAAGGATCATGAGCATGTGACAATGCTAGCCTCTTGGATTTTTACAAACAGTGATTTGCTATGCGTTCTGTGACAAATATTGTTGCTTCCCTCTGCCTCAGTTTCCTAAACAGCAAGATTGTGATTGTATAATAACAACTATTAGGGAGAAAACCCCACACAGAACACAGGATTCCAACGTATGCATGCAGCTTATCTGCATTAGTCAGGGTTTCAGATTTAAAATATTTATTTCAGAAGGTGACTACATCACAGTCAAAAGAAAAAGAAACTTAATATTTTCATTCAAGAAAAAGAAACTTAATATTGGGATTAGATTCCCATAAGGAAACAAAAGTTGAACATTTTGAAAATGACATTTTTTTAAAAGAAGGGTTAACTTCTGAATAAGATTTTCAGAATATTTCTGATTTGCCTTCAACTGAGGTTTTCAAGTAGAGAATGTGTATTTTGTAAAAGATCCTCTGCTTCTAGTCATGTTACAGATCTTCCAAGTGTTCAGCTGCATGCTAAGGAAAATTGCTTTCCTGTAAGAAAAAAATGTCTGCATAGTATAGAGTACCCACAGTTGGCACAGATGAGAGAAGATACCCATGCTAGTCTGCTCTAGCTTTAAAAGGTATAAACCCATGACTTTGCTGAGGTTAAAGAATGAAAATATATTGCAAAAGACTGTGCATTCTTTAAACAGTCTCTATTTAAAATCCTAAGTCTTTAGGAAAGTTTCAAGTGAAGATTCAGTATTTTTCTCAAAAAGTATACTTGTGAGGTGGATAAGATTTCCCAGATTCACTTATGCTTGTTATTGCCTTTCCTTCAGTGTAGGAAAGTTTCTGATTAGGACAAGACTTCTTTCCACTATTAGAGCTGATACTTGGATATTTTCTTCTCAAAAGTTGCTGCAATGGTACTTTTGTTCATAATGTCATCTTAACCAGAGGCCTGAGTTTTTTGATTTTCCTTGAGCCACTCAGACAAACAGTTGCATTTCAAGTAAGCAATCTGTGAAAGGACTGATGCTGGGATCCATGCTTCAATGCAACAGCATGGACCATTTTCCCATTGATGCTGGATTGTCCCTAGGGATCTTTAAAGATGAAGGAGATGTTTATTCCTGCTGCCTCCTAGACTTTGGTGACTCTGGGAAAGTTGTTTAAATGCCCCTAATGACTGATTTGAAACCAGTTAGGTAGAATTCCAATCAATATCTAAAATGAATGTCAGCATCCTGTCGAGCAAAGATTTCCTGCTGTTTTGTTTTGTTTCCAGTTGGAAAAAAAGAAAGCATTCCTTAATATATGTGACAATGTTTATCCACTAAATTTTTTCTGGGAGCTTTATGCTGATTGAAAACAGTACAGTCCTAGAGTCTGCCCTCTCTTGTTTCTACTGTTTTATTCCTCCTCTCTTCCTCTGCCACCATCCCTCCCATTACCACTGGCCACCTCCCACTCCTCAGTCAGGTTTACCTTGCAGTCTTTCATCTGAAAGCTAGACTAAATCTTAGTCCAATATTATTCCCAGCTAAGGATTTAGCAGAGCTTAATACATGTGCAGAATGCCTCCTATGCAGATTAAGGGCTTTGCAGAGGCAGGGGAAGACAGAGTGGTTAAATGTTTTGGTGTTCTCCAGCCATGAGGTAAAAGGCAAGAACATGTTTTCTGCATGTACATGGGATGATCTACAGAAAAAGCAGTAGTTAACACTACTTGTCTTGCAAAAGGGCTTTTATTAAATCAATAATGATAAAATATGTACTAATCTATTGGACATAATATTTGAATATAATATAAACAGATGACTGGTGTCATCTGTTGTGCAGGCTGTAAATTGAAGCTCTGGTGGCTACAAATAGTAAAGGAAATCTGGATGTTAGGGGTTTTTTTCTAATTTCAAAGAATCAACTAGTATTTTATGTCTTTCTGTAAGAAATCTATATCCATTCAAGTGATTTGAACTTTTTGTCCAGGTATTTAGGGTAGACACTGCTAGCCCCTCTGAATTTAGTTAGCAATTGAAGTGGTCCTTGCTGAGACACATGGTGATAAAACAGCCATCTGTTTAAAAAAGGGGTCCAATAAATGTCATTTTCAGTGACTGAATTAAAATACCCTTTAACTCCTTTCATTCTATTAATTTGTTTTATTAATTATTTTTAATTTACTTTATTTTTATATCACGTTATGTGGAAGATAGGAGGCTTAGAACCTGGAAATAGAAATTTAAGAAAAGGCAGAAGCCATGTAATGGTAGTACAGCTTGAGATGCAGGATTTCCAAATATGTCAAAGGCATTCCAGTTTTTTCGAGAATAATCAAAACTCTTGCAAAAATCTGAAAATAATTATTTTGTTTGCTGAAATTAAACTTTAATTCTCAGGAATGGGTGACATTGAGAATACTTAGCACACAGAAATTATTAGAAGGCCAATTTAGGAAGTAGATGTAGCTTGTTTACACTTGAATACCAAAGAATAGATAGACCATCAAAAGTAAAATCTCCCAGACCTTATGAATCCTTCCTAGAGATTTTCCTTCCCACCCTCCTATTAGTCCTGATGTCTCAAATCTGGAAGATTTTGAGGGCCCTTGGTTTCCCATGGTTTCAATGGGAGTTGCCAGGTGTAGCTTCCAGATTCTCTCACCCAATGTATTCACTGCCCTTGCAGACTGCTGCAGCCAGGAACTGCAATATGTCACACTCTAAGACATTTTTCTAGGGAGCAGTGCCTGTTTTTATGACAAAGAGACACACAAGTGTTTGCAAAGACACCAAGGAAGGGAAAGACACTCATTTTCTCCCCTCCCATCTCCAGCAGGTGAGTGGCAACACCTCTGTCATGTTCTGCAGGCAACTGGCAACTTGCCTTGTCCAAAATTCACCTTTTCCTGTGGTGGTGGAAGGTAATGACCTCCCTGTCATCCAAGGACAGCTGGAAGAATGAGAAACTCTCCTGATATCTTCTTCCAAGAGCACACTGTTTATATTCACCCTTCTCTGTTTTGAGGCAGAACACATTTTTATCCCTGCCTCATCAGGTCGCATAGGGGGCTGCAGGCAGATGGTTCACTGTCGGGCTCCAGATTTCTTTAATCCCTCCTTTCTCTTGAGGGCAATAGCTAATATGCCAGCTAAAAACACAACTAGAGCATTATTTGCTGATTTTTTTTTTTTTTTCACTATGAATGCTGGTATGGAAGTTCATACATACGCACAGATTATTTTCAGTGAAATCTCTGAATTTCATGGTTATATCCAAGTAAGGTTTTGGGTGCTTTAAAACTAAGCTAAGCAGGGTTCAAATTATTAGGTTTTACTCCAGTGATTGTTTGTCTGGATTTTATGCTATTCTCTGAAGCAGGAATTGTCATTCCCAAGCCCCTCAGCACAGGGCTTTAGACCTGTGCCTGTTTTGGTCCACATCTTTCTTGCATCTCCTTTGAGGCAAAACATCATGAGACTTAAAAATGTTTAAGATGAGGCTGCCTGCTCAAAAAATGCTTTAAACATTTTTAGGCAGAGGAGGGTGCCAGACCAAGACCCCACTCCCTGCGCATCTGTACTAACTTGTTTCTTACATAGCAATTCCTCCCACAGCATGAAAGCTAGCAATGAACACATTTTAACAATTTAAAACCAGATAAAAACAACCTCCAGGGAAGACTCTGAGCTCCACATCTCTCCCTGATGGAACTCCTGCAGCCCTCATACAGGTAACTATTCCCTAGAGAGCATGGATGCAATCACCTTTTCTGCTGGCTCCCAGATTCCCGTGCTGACTCTTTTGGGCTTTTGGTGTGCTTGTCCCTGTGGACTAGGCAGGGAGTGCAGGTAGCAGCTGGTATATTTTGTGGCAAGGGCACAAGAGTTTCTGCACAGTGTCTGAGCTGCTGGTAAGGGCCCCAAGGGCAGCCCCTCCACGGAGCAGAGCGGAGCTGGGCAGCTGTGGCACAGCTGTGGCACCGCGCAGTGACCGGGGCTCCCCTGCCCTGGGGCACTGCACGGGAGTTAATGAGCCGAGTTAATGAGCCTCGGTCTGGGGCTCCGGGCAGCTCCTTTATCTCAATGCTGTTTGACTTCTCCAGGTCCTGCAGGTAGGTGCTGCAATAGTAAAAAGCACACAACTGCCACAAGTTCACCATTATTAGATTAACAAGCTGCAGAGGTCTCTCCTGTCCTTTTCTGTGTAGTGTTGCTGTTCTTACTTGAAATTGGTTTTGTCACCAGTGACAGATTGCAAAGTGTCTCACCTTTAGAAAGTTGACCGCTCTAGGCTCTGCATCCATTACTGTCACTTAACACATTGAGAGAAATGTAGAAACAGCTGCTTCTGTGCAACATGCTACAAACTTCCTATGAAAAAATCAGATGTGATGTTTTGACAGCAAATATTGCTTAGCATGCAAGGGAAGTTCTACCTGAGATAGGCAAAACCACTGTTACTGAAGTAGAAAAATCGAAATATGCCAGCTTCCTGGGATGACAGGAATAGTACAGAGCAGGAATATTCAATCCTGTTTTTTCGGGAGGCACAGACACCTTAGAAACCTGTGGCAAGCACAGTGTCACACATGAAGGGTACGTATTTGCTTTTCTCGGTAATTTTGGAAGCAGCCACTGGAGCACCTGGTTGGAAACCACACAGATTCTCAGAAGAAATGAAAGGAATAAGTGTGTCTCAGTTTCTGGTTAATGAGAATGAGTGGGTTTTGTGCAAGAATGCGTTCAGTTGTATAAAGGTTATGTAGAGACTACAATAGGTAAATGGCTGGGCTGAAAGGATGGGAAGAGCTGTGGGGCTGAAACCTCTGTACCCAGCTGTGCAGGGCTTCATCTCACCATTCCTGCTGCATTGCTTTTTTTAATGAAGTAAATGTTCACAGAGATACCAGTCTGGGTCACTGAACTCTAATCATTCTGCAAGCACTTCAGCCCAGTAATACTAAAGAAGGGCTTAAATGATTTTGAACCACTGATACATCTGATGAGCTTTTATTCATTGTTTTCTATGCATTATTGATTGTCTCTCTTGCTTGTTTGCTCAAAGGGAGTTCAATTGCATTCAGGAGCTGAAAGTTTGTAATATTAGACAGTTGGTCTGGAGGCATCTCCTGGCCTCCAGGAGATTAATTTCAGAATGTCAAACATGTGCATGTTCACTGCTTTTCAGTGATCTGCCAACATTCAAAAGGTGAGAATCTGAACTACCCCCACCCCAGTGGTTTCTGCAGGCAACACATGCAGAGAGAGTACGTAGGGTTCACCACAAGTGTAAGCTAACTGGGGGGCATTTGTGCCCTCAGCCGTGCTCACTTTAGTGTCTAGAATTTTCATATTTTGTAATTAATTTTCTAGGAATAAATTCCAGTTTCTCTCACTATCCAAAATGTTTTCTTACAGGAAATCGGTTTGAGTGTTTGAGAATGCTTTTAGCAAATATTTGTATTTATGCTCTGAGTAGTAAATCAAGCACATACATTATTATCTGATGGTAGTTCTTTTTCCTGCAACAGCCTCATGGACCACTCAGCTCAGTTTTGTGAGGACACATGTCAGACAGTCTCTCCAACTTGCTTGAGTGCAATGCAATTTAGTGCAGGTCAGGCAATCTAAAAAGAGCATACAAGGCCAAGCAGCTGCATTTACTCTTCCAGGAAATTGAAGGGAATCGAAAATTTCTCATTATATTTGTGCCTTTGTATTAGAAAGGTAGTTTATTCCAGCCACAGAAGTTTGCTACCCAAAACTTCTGTGTTAGCAGTTGGGTTTTTTTTAGTGAAATACTCGGGGGGAAAAAGCAAGACAGAAATGCAGTTGCATTAGATAAAATTGGGAATAGAAGGGCTAAAGCAGCCCAATACAATGTTACAAAGCAACTTTGTGGTCTTTTTTTGTTTAGAGAAAGATGCTGGAATCAGCTCCTCATCCACTGTCTTCATTTATCAGTATGACTGTGCTTCTTGCATTGGAAAAATTTTGCAAGCAAGTTTTCTCACAGAGCAAATTTCAAGAGTTTCAAAAATACAAAATCCATTTATCAATCTATTCTACTGATACCTTTCTAAAAAACCTTTTTTGTACAAACACTGTTCAGCCATCTCTTTTAATGCAAAGATGCTTATTTGATCCTAATCAGGTTTTCCTTGTGTAAAATAATTGGCCAGTATTTTATATCAAGGGATAAATTAGCAAATGAACATAAAGAGAAAATAATAAGTTCTCTTCGCTAGAGAACTCACTGGATGTATTTCACATGTTGGAAAATAAGATTAATGGTAGCCTTTCTTTCTACAATTGAAGGAGAAAAAGATGAATTTATTTATAGGACTGTTTCCTTATGAAAAAAAGTGTTGAGGGAACTACTACATTAAAGCAAAAAAAGGATTTTCTTCTGTTTGTTTCTGCATATTATCTTCTGGCTAATTTTTTTTTTTTTTTTTGACAGGGGTCCTGTGACTCCATGTCAATGTTCTTTGTCCCACACTCGTAAGCACCCCCATATTCTAAGGAGGCCTGTCATGGTGCCGTGTTCTTAAGGAAAACAGAATCTCTGGAGACCACAGCCCAGAAGTGCCCTGTGAGTATGAGCAGTGATCCTCCAGACCTGGCCTGGGTGGGATGACTCTTTAATAATTCATTAGGCTCTCACTAAAAAATACTTGGAAGTCTTGCTGTTCCATTAACCAATACAAAAAACATTACTACATTCTTGCTCTTGCTTCCCTCTCCTTCTTTCCTCTGGCATCTTAATTCTATTTAAGTCCTGGGCTTTGAGCATCAGAAATACACCCACGTGTATTTACAGGGTTCCAAAATATCACAAGCACCTTTTCTGCTTTGACTTAGGTCTGATGTAATATAAAAAACATACAATAACATTAGCTCCCAGCTCATTCTTTCAAGCTTCTAGTAGGTGTGTTCTCTCATCCTCCATGGGCAGAAATCATCAATTTATAACTAAGCTCAGCTACTTCACTGTAGGATTCTATATAGTTTTCCTGCTGGCATGTAAATAATACTTTCTTAATACTCTCAGAAACCATATCCTTCTCTCCCTGAAGTGCTTCATTAAAGTATTACCCTCATGTTTTCTAAGACATCCCAATTCTATACTCTTATGCTTGCAGAAGCTGTTGGATTCTCCTGAAGCAGAGACTTGGGAATAGTGTAACTGTAACATGAAGGTCTGACCCTTAAATGCTGGAGTCAAGTGCAAACCTATGCCCTTGTAGGGAAAATTGTTCTCCAGAATTACTTGGAAGTCAATAAGGCACTTGTCATTAAGGCTGTTAATTGGAGAGGGAGACAAGCACTCTTCCTACAGTTTCCAGCACTCATGCTTGGATGCATCTAAGAACTGAGGCAGCAAGGCTGCTTGTGAGGATGAAAAGCATTTCTAAGCATTACACTGCATTTCTTCAGCTCTTTGAATTAAATATGCTAAAATACTAAATTAAAAAAGCTAAAATAATAGAGCAATATACACTGTAGGTATATGGTAATAAGCTTTGGGCAAGAGGCAAGAGGCACTGTGCACTATCATGTGAGAATCCCAGGCACACCTTCAGGATCAGGTGCAATCTGCTCTCCATCTTTGCTCACTGTATGTCTGCTTGCAGTGATTGTTTTGGGATATCACACTGGAAACCTTTTTTTGTTTCCAATACACATTCATTTGCAGTCATATGGGATAATGCTCCACAGTTGTTACTGAGTTGATGCTGAATAGCCTGTTCCAAGTAGAGGTATTGCTCAACAGGAGCACAGGAATTTGAATGAAAACCCATAGTTACCCAGTGGGAATGAGGAATCATTTCTAATCTTCTCTCTGCAATTTCTATGTCATTGAAACGTGCTGGGCCTTATATGAATCCTCCATTATCTGTGGAGGAAAAATCCTTGCTACTTTACAATAATTGTGCTATTCTGCAAGGAGAACTGTGAAACCATGGCTATATTTTTAAGCTCTTTAGCCATACATTTTTTCTGACTTGACCTGGGTCTGCTTTGAGTTTAATTTGGAAATCTTTCCAGCTCAAAACACATGGGAGTACATGTCTCTGGCATGAGGCAATTTAGTGGAGAAACACCACATCACCTCCACATAAAAGCTTTTGGGTGTGCTATTATGCCTTGCAGACAATCCTCAAGCTGTGCCAATTGTTTCACGGTGTCTGCATGTTACAAAAATTGTACATTTTAAAACTGGGATGGCCATTAAAAGATGTCTGTGCTAGAGAAAAGACAAGGTAAGGTCTGCTAGAAGTTTGTGCTGACTAAACATCCTTGCTTTAAATCTTCTCACAGTAAGAGGGTATGAAAGGGCCATTCCAGAAATACCACCTCTGATCTCTGCCTACAGACAGGAAGGTAGAGGTAAAACCCTAACTTGTCAAGTCCTTTTTAGGAATCATTCATATACTAATCCCATTGAGCAGTCTGCTATGGTTGGAGACACAAAATGATCCACAGACATGAGAAAAAGCCCTGATAACTGCCCAGGGCTCACACGAAAGTTCATGTACAACAGCAGGGCTCAGTTAAATCCTCAATTACTGTGAATGCCATGAAAATCTGGCATTTCCAGCTATCAGACATGCAAGTTAGGGGCTCTGCACAGCCTTTTGCAGACTGCTGTTTTGCAAATCAAGCTCTACAAGGCTAGAAGTAAGTCAGGAAAACAAGGGAGGCAAGGGGCATCCTGGATGACTGCTTGTGAAACTGTTCTGTTGGAAACAGGCTCCATGCCAGCTTCTTCTTTTCTATGATGCTTCCCTTTCAGAGTCCACTGTCTACCTCTGCCTCTTTTGAAGATTTCTTTTTTCCTTTGAACATTGCGTTCTTGCTTCACAGGGAAGCAGAGCCATGGGAGCACCAGCAAAAAAAAAAAAAAAAAAAGCATTTGTAGCTCCAAAATCCAGAGTTCAGGCCTCTTACTTCATTTGCTTTTGGATCTTCACACCTATTCAAACCCCTTACAGCCCAGTCCCTGCTGGTAGCAGTGAGTTTGCCAGTTCCCAGTTTCTTTGAGTGTAGGGCATCATCTATGTCTGAAAGAGAAGGCAATTACTTTGAAACCTATGTAGCAACTGGGACCTAATTTCCTTAAAAAGATGGAATGACCTTTTTTCTTTTTTTCCTTAAAAAATAGGATCCCAGCTTGATAATGCCTAAGAAAGCTCTGAAACACTTGCTGAGCTGGTTGAAATAGATAAGCCTAAAATAGATTCTCTACAGGCAGTTACCGAAACTTGAATCAGGAATATTGATCTGGCAAACTGTTGGAAAAACATGGTGATGTACAGCTGTGTTACAGAGTCCAACCTTGCCCATTCATGCTTCCAGTAACAGCCCAAAATAGCCAAGTGCCCACATTAGTGTTAGAATGAAGCACTTTTATTTTAATTTTTTTTTAAGTAACTTTGTCATGATTCAGGCTGTACATCTACATCAGGAAAAGAAAAGGATATCAAAGCATTTTTTAAGCTAAATCTCCCTCTAAAGAGCATCACACTGTGCCACTGGCCAGCCCAGACAGATCCACCTGCTGCTGCCACCTGTCACCAGCAGCTCCCTGGGTCAGGTCATCCTCCTTGTAGCACCAAAGGTTGGGAACCTCTCCAGTTCCTGTCAGGGGTTTTTCCACACAGAGCACAAAAGGCTTTATCTAGGGCTGTACCAAATCCAAGCCTAGCTTTGAGTTTTCCTTTGTTTTCTCCAGGAGAAGAGTCAGACACTTCCCAGCTAGCACAGTGGGAGATGCACCATCTGAATCCAGTTGTGTGCAGCCACAGCTGTGTGCTAAGCTGCTTGTGTTTTCAGACATCTAATCTTAAAAAAACGACTGCCCATCTTCAGTAGACTATACACCAAAAGAAGGGCCTTTCTTTGGAATTAGTATGTATTTTGTAGCACATTTTCAGGAGTTAAAAACTGCATGGAAAGTGGAAGGTACTGCAACTGCCATGTGTGGTAGATGCAAACCCAAGATTTCCCAACAGAGCAATCACAGGAAGTCATGTCTGGGGAAGAGCCTTGTGAAGAAGAGGAGGAGAACGTGGTCCTTAATGGCCAAGCAGAGACCACTGCCCCAGCAGCTTCCTCAGTTCAAAGTTGAATCTCAGTACAAAGGCAGCACACACAAAGCAGTGCATGAGGCAACCTGACCAAGGCACTGTGACTGAGGCTGCTGCAACTTCTCTCTGTCATGGAGATCTCTGGAAATTTGGCAGCAAAAACACATAGACAGTCAAAATAAACACATCATAACTACAGAGACTCAGAGACAGCTCAGATTTAGGTGTGTTAAATGAAGTCTTCTCAGTCTGTGATAAGGAAGAAGCTGATTTCATCTGTGTTCCTTGGTACAAGCTACAGAAGACAGGACAGTGATAACTGGTTTAAAACATGTCTGTGTGTCTGCAGAGGTGGTTTCAAATAATTTTCCCTTTGGGCAAACAATTACAAGACAAATCTAATAATCTACTATGGTATCTTTAACAATCTAGTTCCTGTGTGTTCTGCCCTTTCAGGTGATCCAGTTTCTTTGCAAAATGAGGTATTTTAACCCTGGTCACACAAATGGTTTCCATGTCTGCAGCATCATTTCATTAACACTAGAATTACCATTAGAATAAACCAAAAGGCCATAATCTCTCTATTTCTCTACTGACACAAATATTACCTTATGCTGAACAGGCCATTTGAGAAAGCTTAAAATCAAAGAAAAAATCTAATCCTCCATGTAAACCACTGTTTACTTTAATGAATACCTAAATATTGAATACCTAAAGTGCACAAACTGTAGTGCTGGTGGAAACTCAGAGCCGAATTCATACCAGATTTAAATCTGTGCAACTCATTCCTTCTATTCTGCCAAGTCATCATCAAAAGAGGAACACACAGCCACACAAAATGATTCATGCAGGAAATTCAGAATACTGCAGAATTCATCTCTCTGCTGTGACAATCTCATCCTAGTTTCATGTATTTTATTTCCAATGCAAATATCTCTCACGACACTGCTTCCATGTTTTATCCAGGTTACTTGGTATGTAGTATGAGTGACATATCTTGACACCAGCAAGATTTAGCAAATACAGCGCAATGTTTCATGAATTATCCGTTTCTGCATTACATTCCTTCAGGCTGGAGATGTCAGTGCTGCAGACACTGTTTACACAGAAACCAAGTTTACATCAAAAAGGAGGAGGAGGAGGAGGAGGACAAGGAGGAGGAGAAGGAGGAGGATAAGGAGGAGGAGAAGGAGAAGGAGAAGGAGAAGGAGAAGGAGAAGGAGAAGGAGAAGGAGAAGGAGAAGGAGAAGGAGAAGGAGAAGGAGAAGGAGAAGGAGAAGGAGAAGGAGAAGGAGAAGGAGAAGGAGAAGGAGAAGGAGAAGGAGAAGGAGAAGGAGAAGGAGAAGGAGAAGGAGAAGGAGAAGGAGAAGGAGAAGGAGAAGGAGAAGGAGAAGGAGAAGGAGAAGGAGAAGGAGAAGGAGAAGGAGAAGGAGAAGGAGAAGGAGAAGGAGAAGGAGAAGGAGAAGGAGAAGGAGAAGGAGAAGGAGAAGGAGAAGGAGAAGGAGAAGGAGAAGGAGAAGGAGAAGGAGAAGGAGAAGGAGAAGGAGAAGGAGAAGGAGAAGGAGAAGGAGAAGGAGAAGGAGAAGGAGAAGGAGAAGGAGAAGGAGAAGGAGAAGGAGAAGGAGAAGGAGAAGGAGAAGGAGAAGGAGAAGGAGAAGGAGAAGGAGAAGGAGAAGGAGAAGGAGAAGGAGAAGGAGAAGGAGAAGGAGAAGGAGAAGGAGAAGGAGAAGGAGAAGGAGAAGGAGAAGGAGAAGGAGAAGGAGAAGGAGAAGGAGAAGGAGAAGGAGAAGGAGAAGGAGAAGGAGAAGGAGAAGGAGAAGGAGAAGGAGAAGGAGAAGGAGAAGGAGAAGGAGAAGGAGAAGGAGAAGGAGAAGGAGAAGGAGAAGGAGAAGGAGCTCCAAGCACTCTGTCTGAAGACACACAAATCCGCAGCTTGCAGACTATGAAACCAGGAGCTGTTACACAACTTCAGCCATGCTGGCAATGAATGGGGTTGTCCCCAGAGCTGGGAGCCGTCCAGAGGCAAAGGCTGCCAGGGCTCCAGCCCCTCTGCGCCATCATGCCTCTGCTAAAGGATGAAAGACTGAAATAAGAGAGAGACTTCACCATCCCTACACTCTACATGTAAAATACCCATGTCATTCACTTTCTGTTTACATTTTCATTGTCTTTATTTATATTTTATATCTTGCCTCTTATCTTCTGTTTCCTATCGCCTTGTCGTTCTTCTTGTCCTTCTCCTCCTTCACTCGCCACGAAACCAAACGTTTCCCATAGTCCTGTTATTGCTGTTCACCTTAGATTTCATTTTATTCCCCAAAATACGCTCCTCCCTCCATTTCCCAGTTCTCTTTTTCCTAACTATTCCATTTTCCATTGTCAATGCCCAACCCAAAGCACACATTTCCCTGCTGTTACCAGAATCCCCCCATTCCCAGGG
>VZTB01013345.1:8433-23396 GCA_013397245.1 Thryothorus ludovicianus | reverse complement strand
TCTCCTGGCCCTCTTTTTCATTCTCATCAGTTCCATAATGACACGTGTGCCCCAGCAGCCGGCAAAGCCCTCTAGGTAAAGTTTAAATTTTAATCTAAGTGCGGGAGCACCGTCTGTGGAAGTGCTGACCGCCTCATCTGCTCCTATGCGGCCTCTGACCTCTGCCCTGCCCCTGGAAGGGCCCCTGGAGCCTCTGCCACTGTCCCCTGTTCAGCTGTAAATGCAGGGGCTCCTTCCTTGCCCGCCCCAGGGAAATCTGCAGTAAATCAATCTGCAACATCGAATACAAATCAATCTGCAATAAACGTGTCCTTCCCTTGGGGAGTGTTGTATTTATCACCTGAAATATTTTTATTTCCTGCTATGATCTTGTTTGCATTAAAAGTATAAGGCAGTGAGGTGGTGAGAGAAGTAATGAGAGAAGTGCCTCCAGAATTTGGAAAATTAAATGCTGCTTGCGTAAAACACATCGGCAGAATTCGGGGCAGAACCCACACGAAAAGACTGTAGCTACCAGAGGGGAAACACTGTAGCTCTGTAACTCTCTCCAGATTTCATTCAGGTGCATTGACTGGTGCTCACTGGGAAACCAGCGAAGCTTGGATTCACATCTCTCTAATTCCTTGTAGCATCTCAAAATAACACCACCTGAAGAGCCACCAAACTGATTAAACTTAGAGGTTCCTATAAGAATGTAAACTTTATAGTGAATCTGGTTTTTGTTCCATGCTTTCTGATGGGCAGTGTGGCTGCCACTGCCAGCTGCAGAGTCACTGTCAGAGTAATTTCACTGATTATTTAGAATAACCAGTATGTTTCATTTTCAAAGTTAATGTTCCATTACTCAGCATCTCTCTGACTGTTAGACCTGGCCATTGTGGCACTGTGGGAGAGAGGGAGTTTTCAGGTCTGAGCCCTGTCCTCCTGGACATGCTTCCTGCTGCACTGGCTTGAGCTCTCATTTCTGGACAGTGTTATAACACATCCAGCCCTGGCATCAAATATCCAAATGTGGCTGTGTCATAATCCACATACTACTGGTAACGTTTTTGGGGGATTTCAGCACTGCCAAGAGCCTCACATCCTTCATTCCACACAAGTGTTTCCTGCAGAAGAAGTAAAACATGTAACTCGTCACACAAAACAGAAGTACCAGTTTGTTTCTGGCCCAAGATAAGAGAAAAAAACCAAACCCAAACCAGTAAAATCTTTATCTGAACCAAACCATCTGATTTGCATTGCCAAGACTGATTGCTCATACTTCCCTCTAGGTTTCTGAGAAGAGGTGGATAAAGGGCAGACAATGCTGTGTGTGATTCTTATCTCACAGCTCACAGCACAGCTTGCCTAAACTGTGAATCCTAGTGTGCAAAACAACTTGGTTTGAAAGGAAGGCCCTGGGCAGGTTGCCTGTCTGGATTGCAAATGAAGGGGGCTACAGTTATTTCTACTTTTTTACATTCCTGCATGTCCACCAGAGTGCTGTCTGTGTTCTAATGTGAATTTGTGTTCCTTTGCCTGAGGTTGGGTGGTACAATGCTGTTCTCCTGCCAGCCTTCCACCTCCCCTACCCAGATGACACACTGGCCTTCTTGGTCGACAGCACTCCCTCGATGTTCGATGTTCGACAAAGCCCTTAAGCCTTTTGTGAACAAAGAACAATTAAAAATAATCAGGGATCCCGTGGATCAGTGTGTTTCCCATAATTTATCACGTGTGAAGGAGGTAAGAAGCTGAAATACTGATTCCATTTAGTGTTGTGGCACATAAGCAGGTGGGTTGAGCAGCAGGCAAAGCCCTGCAGGCTCCTGCCCTGCTCTTTGTAAGGGTGAAGCATTAGTTATGAAGCTGGGAGCATCAGCAGGCTTGGGCTGCTTTACTTGCATGTTCTGCCTCTGGATTTTGTGGTGCAGCTGTGAGGGAGCTCTGCAGGCACAGGCTGAATGCCCACAGCCTTAAACCTGCTGATAGAATTCAGCAGCAGGATGTGAGTCTGCAGGCTTCACACATGCCTGATTTGCTGCCATCCAGCAGTTGTGGAGTGGCAGTGCTTTTTCCATGAGCCTGGGCTGATATTTTCAAATTTTCCCAGAAATTCCCTGACCAGAGGGTGGATGTCATGTTTGATTACGAGATGCTGCCGAGCCGAAAGCCCAAGTTCCTGGCACAGACAGCTGCCCACATCGCTGGAGCTGCATATTACTACCAGAGGAAGGATGTGAAGCTTAATCCTTGGGGGAAAAAGGTGGGGCAGAAACAGAGTCTGGGAAGAACCACTGAACCACAACCCCTGAATTGTACAGTAATTGTTTGCTCACTAGTCACTAATTCGTCTTGCAGGCAACTACAAAGTCCAGAGCACATACAGGTTCATAAAATGTTTCAGGTGGGAATTGGAAGCTTCCGAGATTCTTCAAGGAGATGTGCATGGAGAGAAATATCTTGATCTGTTAAACCTACTTAGATAGAAGAATAAATAAATGGCAGTGTAAAGGAGAACCTGTGGCTTAGAGCATTACAAACTAGGGGAAAAATGCTCCGTGGTTAATTTCTGTAATAGATTTTCAGAAAGGAACCTCTCCCCACATTCCAGGGAGGTGTGTGTGGGCACAGGGAAATGGGAGTGAAATGCAGCGCTTCAAGGCACAAGTGCAGGAAACTTTTCCTTTCTCCTCTGTACAGCACTCCAAGAGAAGGTTGGGAGAGTGAGAAGCATCTGATGTTTTGAACTCTAACCTTGATTACACACAAAGTGAGGCAGCCTAGATATTTTTTTTTTCTTCCAGAAGATCTTTGGCGTTTGTATCCATCCCAAGTATGGCGGCTGGTTTGCTATCCGGGCTCTCCTGCTCTTCCCGGACATCCAGGTGCCGTTCCTGGAACAGCCCGCCCCCGTGGACTGTGTGAGCACCGAGGAGAAAAGGATCGAGCTGCTGGAGCAGTTCAATTTCCACTGGCAGGACGGCCGCTACAGGGACATCATTGAAGTGAAGGAAAGGTACTCGGAGGAGCAGAAAGCCTATTTTGCCACTCCTCCAGCCGAGAGACTGCGGCTGCTGGGGCTCTCACAGGAAGCGCAGAGAATCACATTTCCCTGAGAAACCGGCTCCGTGGAGGGCAGAGGGCAGCAAAGGGTAACTCATGAGCACCGGCTTTTCCCGGTGCCAGGGAGGAGGAGAAAGAGGAAGAGGAGGATGGTTGTGCTGATAAGAGATGGCAAATCCCAGCAGCCTCAAAGCAAACATGAGCTTCCCAGAGAGAGGGGTTTGGGGGAGGTGGGAGCCATCTGTTGTGTGCTGCTGCTGATCTGGGCTGTCCTTTGGGCAGTCCACTAAGGTGCCAGTTAGCCTTTGGAAGGGAGTAGTTCAGACATCCTGGCAACTTTAAAATCCATGCTGCTCATTAGAGAAATCGCTTTTGTTCTCAAGAATTTTCTTTCGGAATGTTCTGGTTTTTTTCTTTGTAAGTGTGAAAACAAAATTCAGTAGTTACACTACTTAGTTTGATTTTGTCTAAACTTGGGGCAGGTACTATTTGAGGTGTAGCCAGCATTTTATCCTCTTGTGTTCCCTAGGGAACAGATGTCCAGTCTTTACAGTCTTGCCTAGGTCACATTTAAGCATTTATCCATGTGTAGAGCAGCTGACTGGAATATTTGGAAAGATGCTGAGTAATGTCCATATGAGTGGAGGCTGTATTCATGTTGAGATAACTGACCAAAAAAGACAATTCTCGTGGCCTTTTCTAAGGTTGATCACATTTGTGTTAGAAGTGCTTTTCAGTGCCAGCACACAGCACACCCCCCAGTTCCTGCCACGGTTTCCTGGTGTGCTTTCTGTGTTGGGAATATTGTAAACCTGCACACATGTAAAAGCCTTGTCACATGCACAGGCAAACAAGCACAGAAGAAAGGCAAATATTAATGACATTCACATACCTTATATTGCTGAATAAAACATGTTCAGACAGAAATGTTTTTTACATTACTTTGTCCTGTTACATTTGTTCAGAGGCTACAGTGCATCTAGAAACCAGGAATTAATTTATCTTTGAGCAACATGAGGCTCAGATCTCGTTAAAATAATACATTAAAATAATATTTTGTGGGAGTTGTTTTACTAGATTGCAGTGCAATGCTGCAAATGGACAGGTACTTTTTTTCCTTTTGATGGTATCAACACAATGATGAAGAGAAGAAATACTCACTTTGCACAACTGAGCCCTTTCTCTTTTTGTGTTGGGATTCTTCAAACCTTTTGGAGACTCCCCCACGAAGGTTGCCCTCACCATTGTTCACTGTTTAATAGAGTTGCTCATAGTCTGTACACTAACTCATTGTAATCCAGGTTCAGGATAATGAGTTTGCTTCCCTGTAAACAGAAGAGTGAGCGTGTGATCACTGGGTTTGTTCACTGCCTTTGCTGTTACAGAAAAGTCTTTGTTGTTTTCCATGCTTTGTTCATCTCTGACTAAGGCAGACACCTGACTTAGAATGTGATAGAGGTATTGTGATGTTTAATTTAAGGTAAAGAATGAAATTTGTTTAAAATCTGTTCTTTTGTTGCAGAATTACTTCTGGTTCAAATTTGAGGTTTCAGAACTTTTCAACTGAATGTAGTTTAACAGAGGCTTGAGCTAATGGCTCACACTAGTAACAAAGACAAAATACTGATTCTCTTAGAGGGATAAATATAGATTTGAATCAAATCTATCTTTTTACATTACAATTTAAAGTAAAATGTTTTGATTTTTTTGGTATTGGTTTCTTACAAATATTTAATTTTTTGTCTTAATTTATTAAATAGATTACCATGGCCATTGCATTTCAATTTCTGTAATTTATTTCTCTTCAAATTGTATTCTGGTTTTTAAATATACAACGTTGTAATTAAACCTCAGTACTGAGTATTTTTATTTAAACAATGCAATTCTTAACTTGTGGAGAACTCAAGCAAGAATCAATCATGGTGTTTTTAATATCCTGAAAAGAGTGAGCTACCTAAGACACACACAGTATCTGAAAACTCAGGAAAAAATTGGTTATCTTAGCAGAAGTTGGTAAACTATTATCAAAAGCCTACTGGGATATAAAAATTAAAACCTACAGCACATTATGAGTAAGTCCAATAAAGGTTTATCTTTCCCAGGTCATTTCAGCAAGGGCATTAACAGCAAGCACCATGACAGTGCACTTTTCATTTCTTCCTCTCTTCTTAACAGTAACAAAAGTTCCAGATGTCCAGTGAGACATAACTGAGGGACTTTCCCTCAGCAGCATTAAAGTAAGATCTGTAAGGACTGGAATTTTTACTGGTTAAAACCTTTTAGTGAACACTGAGTCACAGCTCCATGTTCCTTGTGCTTCTGGGAACACAGTTGTGTCAGGCAGAACAAAGTACAAATATTTTACAATGCCCATTCCTACTGCAGTGATTTTGGAGTGACTTGGATTGGGCATTACTTTCTTTCTCTCAGCCAGCTCACTGAGATCCACAGCTGCAGTGAGAAGTTTTCTCTCCTTGCTGGTTGGAGTATAATGGCCTTTGTCTTACAACACTGAGGTTTGAGAACCTGTTTGACTTATCTCCTCTCTGAGACAAGACCAGACTTGGTGAGGAATGGATCATCCTTGGATCCTGAGGCATTGTAAAGGCATTCTTAGTTTCAGCCCTTGCCAATGTTAAACAAGTAATTGCAAATGCTTGGATAGATTTACTAGTTCAAGTATCACATTTTACATTTTTAGACAAGTTTTTCTCTAAATCCTAGTTTTTAAACATTTATTAAAGACTCTTTTCCCCAGTAGGGTGAGTATTCAAGAGCTAGACAGGAAAAATAATTTTAAAAAAAGCTACTTGAATTTAAATTCAGTTTTAGCAACAATCCATTCAATATATCTCAAGCTAATAAAAGTTTATGGAGAATTAACAAATCTGTAATAGTTTCATGCATTTACCATTCTTACTATCTTTGTGTTTTCCCTATTTTTACTTCATTAACCTAAAAATAACTGAGATTTTTATGACAGATAAAGATTTGATAGACAATACCAATTAAATACTAAGCACAGGCTAACCTGGTGACCAGCAGTCATCAGGGTTGTTGCTCGGAAAAACACNATAGCCAACCTTAGGAAAGCAGTGAACTCTTCTGGTTTGTTGTTTTGATGGGGGTTTTAAAGTCTGGTTTGGGTTGGGTTTTTGCTAAGTTTTTGTTTTGGGTTTTTTTTAAGGGCTAGATTGCCCTCCTCTGGATCAGAAGCATATTTTTACTCGTTCAGTGTAATGTACATGTTCTTTTATTCATTTGTGACTAAAATTCTTGTCAGTGTAGCTATTATTTGACACGGGTTATATTTCTGAAAATGCAAATGGATTTGGATTGAAATTGAATCAAAAAAACCCTGAGTTCAGACTGATGTATTTTGAAAAACAAGGTAGTGGCAGCTACTGGCCAGTGTAGTTATCAGCATTCTTTGTTAAGCCTCATGCAAAAAGTATATTTAATAAATCAGCTTTGAATACTGACTAAAACAGTAGCAGTTCAAAACTCTTCCTCTGAGGGAAGCAGTTTTGCTGCTCACTGCAGCAGAGAAACAGCTGCACCTCTGCAGCCTGAACTTTCACACATTCATCTACCAAAACAGACAAATGTGCTCATGAGAGGGTTTTTGCTGTTACCTTGGCTTCCTGTGCTATCATATATCCTGTGGCAGACCATCCATCACGTTTCCTTCACAAAACACAGCCGAGCACTTCCCTTCTAGGTTTTCAAGGAGGAAACTCTCTGGGAACATAAATGAGTTTTTTATCCCTCTGTGACTGAAAAAGATGTTCACATTCCTTAGGAAATATGGAGGGAAACTTGAAAGAATTAAATATTCTGTCACAAAATGAGCAGTAAGATATTTTAGTGGAATGTTTAAAATCTCTCCAGTAATATACCAAAATCTGCAAAATGTGATTATATATGCATACAAATATTTGAAATGGCTACTATCATTCATTCATATTACATCTATAATTCTCATGTTATCTTTGTTGAGAGAAAGCAATTTTACTTTTAATAACTGCATATGTTTTCCCCCAAACACTTTGAAAAGTTTCTGAAAATCAAACTAACATTCACCCTAAGCTGCTTGGGATTTTTTTCCTCATGTAGAACTGTGGGACAGGGAAATTCCTTTAAGTGGATTACAGAAGGAGTGGAGGGATTTTTCTGTGTTTCTTAAATTTATGCAGAATCATTGCTTTTTCTGTGAATGTATAAACCCTCTTACTCCTTTTAAATGAATTACCCTTAGGTTTTAATTTCATGTCATTACCTTTTTTCCAGGACTGTTCAGACTAGTCTTTCTGAATCATTCACTGTTGCTCCAGTCTTCCAGAATGTAAAAAACTGCCTTATTGTTGTGAAAAGTGGATTTGATGAAACACATCAATTTTAGGCTATGATGTTTTATTAAGTGTAGATTGAAGACTTTTTTCCTTTCTAGACAAAGGATATTGGTTTCATTCATCAGTGCAGATACTTCAAAATTCTGTTGCTGTGGAATATGGAAAATAAACCGACTGGACTTGGTGTCAGAAGACAGTGCAGCCTTAATGACTTCACATATATTTAGTCACATATCTGTGCTCAAGTGGTTGCTTGCACAGAAACATTCTAAATTCAGACACGTGTCCCTGTAATGTGTACTGTGATTTAAGTTTCAGGTGAAAGAGCCAAATTTTACATTGAAGCCCAAACCTTTCATCACTAGGTGTGGTGAGAATTGCTTCCCACAGGCTCAGCTCTTGTTCAGGAACACTGCAAACAACTCACAGCCACCCAGGGGTGTGCAGCACAGGGCTGTTGGTAATGCAGAGTTGTTTGACTGTACAATAAAGGCAAACTCCTGTTTTTCCTTTCCAAAGATTAATTCACGAGCAAAAACCATTTCTTTGATTTCTTAGTTCAGTGTTCTTTTTGTACATACCATTAAATTGTATTTAAAAAAAAGGAGACAGTAACAGCTCTAACACTTTCTGAATTAAGTGTCCAAGCGTGCTGCATTCCACTTCTCTGCACTTCCCTCATTTCACCCTTTGCAAATTAGAACCAAGACATTTCTGGTTTAAGTCCTCTGTCTGTCTAGCAATATACATCAGAATATACATTTGCAGACTGTCATGTAATGTAATACTGAACACCAGACCCACTGAAAATTCCAGACTACTAATACATTTTTCAGACTATTAATACAATAAACCTGAGTATTTTAACATCATCTTTACATAACTGTTATTTTGATGTGTAACATTACTAAAAGCTGCTTTCTTGGGGCTTTTGCAAACATACTTTCAGAACCAAAGGGCATCATTTTGCAATACCTGTGAGATATAAAATGCTTGCTTTTGTTCTTTGAACTGTATTGATTTGTTGGACAATCCAATAACATATTCTACAAAAGCCTGATCAAAAGGCTGGAATACTTGTTAAGAAAATAGTACTTTTAAACAGTAACTTTTTATACTGTTTTTCAAAACTACTGAGAAACTCCCTTTTTAACAAAGTGGTAATTCTTTAAACTTTAAGAAGCTTTTTTTTTTTTCTCCTAAGCATCTAAATATAAATTTGCAGTTGTTAATTGTGAAATAAGCAACTCAGAAGTTGTACAAAATCTAGTAAAGTTTAGGTTCTGTATGTTGAATATCAAACATCACATCCTATGTATGCCAAGATAAAAATACAACATACAGAATTTATGTCTGATGCACAGCTTTGTATTATACGTACCAAAACAATCCTGTTGCTCCTACACAAATGCTATTATCTGAAAACTTAATTACAAATATCTGTCACAAACAAGAGGGAATAATTTATTTTTGATTCTAGATAATATGAGAGAGCACGATGCGTGTGTATTGGGTTTGTGTGGCTACGTTTGGTGGCAGGGGGGTGACAGGGGTGGCTTCTGTGAGAAACTCCTCAAAGCTGTTTCCAAGGCAGCCAGTGCCAGCCCTCTCTGAGATAACAGAGCTGAGAAGGGGGGGGACATCTGTGCAACAACCTGCAGCTGGAGACAGGAGTGGAGAATGTGAGAGAACAGCTGTGCAGACACCAAGGTCAGTGATGAGGGGGAGGAGGTGCTCTAGAGCAGATTCCCCTGCAGCCTCATTATTTCTCATTATCCTCCTCTGATTTGATTGGTAATAAATTAAGCCAATTTCCCAAGCCTGCTTTGCCTGACACAGTAACTGGTGAATGATCTCTCCCTGTCCTTACCTTGACCCATGAACCTTCCACTCTATTTTCTCTCCCCTGTCCAGCTGAGGAATGGTTACATAAATCCCCAGGAATCACAGCAATCAGCTGCAAATTAAGAGATCTAGGATAGAGACACAGTAAGATATAGTTCAGTTTCCCTTCACCTGACTATTCTAAAGAAATAAATGAAACAAGGTTATACTTATAATAGGCACCCAAACTAGGAAAAGAGATGTGCAGTCACTCACACAATTAAAAAAAATAGCAAAGTCACATCTATCCTTTCTGATTTACATCTTCAGGGAGAATCCCACTAGGCAGATACCCATCCTGTCAATCTCAAGCACTGCCTGAGTGAGGTCTTTACCTCACTGGGAAATGTGGCACCTATTGATTGTGAAAGCAAAAGCAGTTGATAATTGTAATGAAAATACAATCTGCATCTTGGTACATGGAAAAACTCCACCTCAATAAATGAGTAAAATAATAAAAAACTAATTGTTTGAATATCATAAAAGTTACACAAGTCTAAGATGTCATGATGCAAGGAGTGGGGTGTCAGCCTTAGAACACTTACTGGAGATTCCAAGCTACATCTGAATCAACACAGAGTTTAAACAGAGAAATAAATTTAGACTCCTTTTGGTTTGAAGAAGTTCCATTATCCATTTTTTTGTGTGTTGTGCTCTTGGAAATATAAGTAATGTAAACATTAAAATGACAGCATAGCAAACCTTCCTGGGAATGACTCGTGGCTGAAGAATTAAAAAAAATGTTTAATTGCATTGATTCCCATTGTCAATCATTTGATGCATGCATGTAATACAGTTCCTAATCCCCAGGGATTTTTTTTCTTGGCTGTTTCCAGTTTCCACAGTATCATCACTCACCTGTGACCGTGGTGCTGAAGCAGGTACAGTTTGTAGCCTCTCAGTGTGAGGGAGCTCAAGGTGGGCAGGACACACAGGAAATGACAGACATGAAGGAAACTCCTCACACATGAGGAGTGGGATGAAGAAATGAACACAAGGGGTGTTTCTACAGGACACTCCTTTTCCCAGATGTGCTGCAGGGCAGCTCTGATCTCTCCTCCTGACAGCAGCCACAGCAGGACACAGCAGCTGCTGGGGTTGCAACCACCCTCAGACCTTCACCTTCCTCCCAGGGCCTGGGATGAGCACACAAAGATCCCTTTTTTGGAGAGAGCTTCAGGAGCAGAACTTCAGAGAAGCCCTTCATCCTTTATGTCCAGGGGTAGGTGACTGAGTAGCTATAAAATCACTCTTTACAACTACCTAAAAGGGGTTGTAGTGAGGTGGGTTTGGTCTCCTCCCAACTAACCAGCAGTAAGACAAGAGGAAACAGCCTCAATTTGCACCAGGGTAGTTTGGAATAGATACTAGCAAAAATTTCTTCACTGAGAGGGTGGTTGGGCATTGAGACAAGCTGCCCAGGGAAGCGGTGCAATTATTATCCAGGAAATTTAAAAAAACCTATGTAGATGTGGCACTTGGGGACATAGTGCCCTCCAAGTAACTGCTGTAATTAATTTTACATTTCAAGGCTGATACAACTAAGGTAAGTTTTACATTAGCTTAGCCCTAACTTTACTCCTTTTCACTTGCTAGAAAAGAAAGTTTGGTAACTTCTTACTCAGCCAAACTCATTTATATTTGTTTTACTTTGAACCATATAAATGCTCCTGTTATTATCAATGCCTTTCTGGGAAGCTGGCCTCATTTCTTATCTTGAGAATTTGGATTTCTTAAGAATTAAGCAGAAGTGATCCAGCTAAGTATTACTTTCACATTTCTTCATGGGGATTAGCTACTTCAGTAGATATTGAAGTATTTGGTACCACAGCTTCTCCCACATACTTTTTGCAGCTGTACAAAACAAGTTTACTACTCAAGGCATACAACTTTCACCTTTGAGTGACATAAGTAGCCCTGGGCCTCATCTTTGGTGTTGCTGACTTAAAGCAGGACAGAACTTGTTTACTTGAGCTGAAGATGGTTACAAGATCCAGTAAGAGTTTAATCTTTACAGGTTCATGAAGATCCCAGGGCCCTAACTCCCTTGGATTGTTAGGCAAGAGATCATTACCCAAGTCCTCAGCTTTGAAGTCCAGCCCTATCACAAGCCACCCTGAACTATGAAGCCACACAGCAGTCACAGCTTTGGTGTAACTTAAGGCCAGTCATGTGCTCTGAATTTTACATAATCACTTGAAATACAAAGATTAAAGACAAGGCTGAGCACACCTGAGTCTCAGATTTTATAATGCCACCCTTTTGATCTAAATCATATGACTACAAGCTAATGGATAACTGGCATATTATCACCCCCATGACATGTAGTGGGAAAGACTGGATGAATGTTGTATATCCAAGGAAGTTTGCTTTCCAGAAAGCCCAATAACCCACTCCCACAGAGACAGCATTCAGACTCAATATTGGATTCCCAGGACTGACATGAACAGTCAGTTTTGACTAAGTAGATGCCAGAATAACTAAGTTGACATGGTGCATGAGGAGATGCCCAACCTTTGTCAGTCACATGCTCCAAGCAATACCATGGAGCTTAAGCCTGACAGCCTGATCCTCCATCTAGCAGCCAAGTCAAGAAATGTGTGAGGAGTATTTTATTACTTCAACATGAAAACCAAGTCATTTTCTGTCCATTCCAATGGAGCTGTAGTAAAAAGCCTTCAGGACTCAAGATGTCTACAGAAAGTTTTCAGAAGTGCAGCCTGCACTGCTCCCAGGTCTCCTGATGACTACACTACATACAAGAACAGTAGACAACGTGCTCTTTTCACAAGTTTAATAGAGTTACAAAAGGATACCACTGCTCTATGTAACACATGGCTAACCACAGACACGGCATTGTCACTAAGGTCAACAGGGCTTGATGTACAGATACTGATCGTTAGCATTTGCTATGAAGGTACTGTCAACAGGACAAACTTTCCTTCAAGTAAAAAAAGTTACTGTTTATAACTATGACATGATCCCTTGACTCAGATGCAATGACTTAATCAAAGTTCAGTTACTGACACTTGCTCTTTATGTAAGGCATACTAGTTTCCACTCAGGCTGAATGTTTATTTCTGCTTGGCAAAATACTCTTTACTTTTCTGAACATCAGGCTTGATTGTGTCACTCCCAGGCTTCCAGCCAGCTGGGCACACTGAAATGACAAGAATGTTTAAGTCTTACCAGCTGCTCCTGCAGAACATGTTTTACACAACATTAAAGCAAAGTAGCAACTCAGAACACGTCCAGATCTTTGCAACACACAGACAGTGCACTCAGTGTCACATTATGCTCTGTTTTCCTTGTTTCTGTTTGTCTGGGCAGTAACACCCAAGGAACCAGGTGTCTGCCCAGGCAACAGTGGTCTTTTACACAAGCACCTCTGCCAGCCCCACTTAAAAGCTTCTGGGAAGTTTGATAGCAAAGTTAACACCAACTCCAGCAGCCCAGGTCAGAAAGGCTCTAACACCATACTACACTTATCTCCTTGGATCCAGCCAAGTCTGTATTCTCCTTATCTTTAAACCACCCTGGTGCAGCTCTCCAGCTGGATGGGGCAGGGGAAAAAGCGTTCAACTGTCACTGGTTCCCCTACATGGCTATCAAAAAGTCACCATGATGCAGAGGTTGCATGGTCTCAAACTTCCAGCAGCTCCTTGAGCAGCATTTTTTGAACACTGTTCCTTCTTTACTGCCATGGGATGCTGGATGCTCCATTCAGGACTGGCAATTTTAGCCACAGTATGCTCATTTTCTGAGTGTTGCTACACATCTTACTCTGGTCTGCCCTGATTTAGAGATGACTACAGTCCTAAAGTTCTAAAGGAAAACCTTTTGCCAGGTTTTGACTACTCAAAGGCACAGAAAACCCCAAAAGTCTTCATTTGCATGACATGTGACTGCTCCATCATTAAATGTCTCCTCACATGTTTATATGCCACAGTCACAAGAGCAGCTTATTTTCATAAAACCTGTCACTGATTCACCACTTCTGAAGCACATTAAGTATGACCAGCAGTAACACGTCATTAGTTAATGACAACTGAAGACTACTGACACCTGCATAGTAATTCTGAGTTTCCATAACTTGGTTCTAACTTTTTATCTGCAGTGCCTTTTTTTAAATTTCATTCCTGCAGAAAAGCTACCAGTAGCAAACACCTTATTCCTCCTGAACATGGGGACTCTCATCCATTTTACCCTCACTATATATTGACAGAAAGATCAGCAGACTTTCTGGGAATTTAAGTATTTTGTCTAAGAGGCTGCATAAAACACTACATTAGTACTGATGGTCTCTACCTACCAAATCTGAGAGTAGAATCTGAATTAAGCTTACTCTTGCAGGCTAAGTTACAGATTCTTAATTTCTGTCAAGTATTTTCTGTGTCTAATTGAAAGAGACAGCTTCTGTGTGCTGGACAAGACATTCGTGACCAAATTGATTTAAGTGAAATCTCAACATAATCAAGTGTTCAATGGACAAATAATTGGAATAGGATAAAGCATTATGGTGTCCTTCAACAAGCAGATTTACAGAACCAGCTGCATTTCAACAGTCACAATTACCTGCTGAGCACAGTCTGGTACATGTACTTAGTACCTTTCAGTAACCCTTCATTTAACCTGCCTAGTTAATACTGATCTTTAGAGAAAACATCAAATTGAAAAGCACTCTTACCTTCTCCATGTTTATCTGTAAACTGGAAGGCCTGGACAAGTCTGAGGGTTTCATCAACAGAACGGCCAACAGGAAGATCATTGATTGTAATCTGCCTCAAGATGCCCTTCTCATCAATGATAAACAGACCCCTAAAAACAAACAAAAACCAGCCCTGAAGTTAAGCACAGCTTTTGAAAGGCTGATTAGACTGATGTGAGTTTCAAAAACTCAGGTTCACCCTTCTATTATGGCACCCTTAGTGACATTCACTCTGACCTCTCCCTAGAAACTAACACCTGGTGCAGGCGCAGCAATGAAACAGTAGCAGCTGAGAGCCCAACAGGAACTAGGAGGGACAGGAGGCAAGTCAAAGCACTGACACAAGAGAGAAGAGCTTCCTATTTAAGGAAAATACTAGCAGGGGAAAAAAAAAGGAAGNCTGCACTGAGCAGCAGGCACTCAAGGGAAGCAGAGTTTAACTTAAAAGCACAGGAAGCTTTTTCCAGAGAACCAGCGAGCACCTCCCCTTGCAGGAGTGTCTGACAGCCTGCAGGAGTTCACACCTAGAACAGCTTGAGCTGGCTGCAGGGGTTCAAGGGTACACAAGCTCTGTGTTCATCTGGCACGTCCATGCATTGCAACAGAACTTTATCAGCTCGTTTACCTCTGGCACATTACCTGTATGCAATACCTTCATCCTCCTTCAGCACTCCATAATCTTTGGCAATGGCACGTTTTGTGTCAGAAACCAGGGGGATTTTCATAGTGCCCAAACCCCCCTGTTTCTTAGGAGTGTTGACCCTAAAAGAAGAAAAGTTTACACGTTAAAAATATGGGCAGTTCAGAATGAGGGCTCAAGGTACAACAGAAGCTGATCCTTTCTGCAATATCACACTCAGTCAGCCAACAAAAGAACTGATGCCCAGTATGCTCAGTTCTGTTCAGAAGCACCTGGCACTACCAGTGCTTGCCAAGTGCCTTTGAATACACTCAGGACTCAGTTCCTGTGAGAA
>VZTB01013343.1:40543-128799 GCA_013397245.1 Thryothorus ludovicianus | reverse complement strand
ACCGCCTCCTGACCGCCCCTCTCAGCCCGGGGCCCTTACCCGGAGCCCCGCCGTGAGCCGGGCTCTGCTCTCGGGGTGGCGCTGGGCGCCGCTGGTTCCCGGCCGCGGTAGCGCAGAGGACGGGGTGCGCTGGCCCTGCCGGGTGTGGAATTGTGAGCAGCCCCTGGCCTGGATGGCCTGTGGGAAGCAGAGCCCTTCCGTGGCACGGGCAGCCAGGAGGATCAGCCGTGTCCTGGGGCGCATCAGGCACGGCATGGCCAGCCGGGCAAGGGAGGGGATTGTCCCGATCTGCTCTGCACTGAGGCGGCCTCACCTCCAGCGCTGGGGGCAGTTTTGGGCGCCACAGTATTCGAAAGGTATAAAGCCATTAGAGAGTGTCCAGAGGAAGCCTACAAAGATGCCAAGGAGTCCAGAGGAGAAACTGTTTAAGAAGTGGCTAAGGTCACTTGGCCTGGAGGGAACCTCGTTATGGCCTACAACTTCCTCGTGAGGGGAAGGGGAGGAGCAGGCACTGATGTTTCTGTGGTGACCAGGGACAGGACCCGAAGCTGTGCCAGGACAGGTTTAGGTTGGATATTAGGAAAAGGTTCTTCACCCAGAGGGTGGCTGGGCAGTGTCACAGCACCAACCCTGACAGAAGCATGTGGACAATGTGCTCAGGCACATGCTGTGGTTCTTGGGGCTGTCCTGTGCAGGGCTGAGTTAGACTCAATTCTTCTGGGTCCCTTCCAGCTCAGAGTATTCTGGGATTCCGGGACACTTCTCACTGCCCCTTGGGCCCAAGGAGCAGCTGGCAGCTCCTGTGCAGGGCCAGGGATGCCCAGAGTGGGGCAGCCCCCAAGGACCTGGCTCCAGTCCTGGCCCTTTCACTGGTCTTGGCTGCTCGAAGCCTCCCCAAGGCCAGGCAGGTCTGACCCTGCAGCTGCAGCCACCAGCCCGCAGGTGAGGCAGCCATTGCCCCAGGCTGCTGCTGCTGCGAGGGTCGAGGCACCTCGTAAGGTCTCAGGTAGTGCTCTCCAAGACTTTTTGCAAGTTCCTGGAGTTCCTGTCAGAACATGCACTACAGGACAGCAGCACTCTCCTTGCCTGGGATCAGATCATTCCCAGTGGCATGAAGGCTCTTTAGGCTGCTGGGATGCATTAATTCCCTCGATTGCCAGCCCTGATAGCCAGCAGGCCCAACAGGTTTGGTGTCAGTTTTTCCTTCAGGAGCTACAAACAGAATGACACACTGAACATACTGTAACCCTTTCAAAACAAAGTACCTTCTTATGGCTGAAAACCACTCAGATTTATAGCTCACACAAAACCTAGGAGACACTGATGCTATCTAGATTGCATTGGCATCCAAGATTGTTGGTCAAGTATCTTGAATAGTACTGGTGTGCAGTCACATCAACTCATTAATATAAATTTGATTCAGCACAGATGCAGGCATACAATTTTGTTTTACCCCAAGTATGGTTTTGATGATAATTTTGTATTTTTACAGTAGCTAAAGGAAGATGGGTGATACCTGATACAGTATCATTACAACTGCAAAGGCAGGCGATATCTGATCTGGTGTAAAGCTTACCAAGTTAACCTTGTCAACATTTTTTTTTTTAACAATTGAATTTAAGCCAAAAAAAGAATCAGACTCATCACTCTGTGTTAACATTTTTGATCCAGCTGAGAGCCATAGTGTTGCATTTACTCTGCCATCAAGCCATGGCCTAAACAGGGTGAAGTTATATTCACTGAATAGAGTGGAGAGGAAGGGTTGCTTACTCTTGGCCCCCTCAAAGGGATGGTCTCAATTTCCTTATGTTCTGAAGACCAGTGTGAGCTGCCAACTTTGGCTGTCCTTTGGAATTTTAGCTGCTGACATCTTCCTGTCCTCCTTTTATAGGACTGATCTTTCAGCAGAGCATTATCTTCCATTTTCTGTCTTCTGAAGCCCAGGGGCTGTAAGTGTGGACTTGTCACAGCTATCAATCCACTTGCTGTCTTTGGAGGCTATTGATCAGTTCTCTGTAGACTCCAATGCAAGGAGCCCCACAGGATTGCTGGATAAAAGAATTTCCTGCATTCACCAAAACACTTTAAAATTCTCATATAAAATTATAAGATTATTTTTAAATTTATTTGTAGCGTTTTCCCAATTGAAATGGACTGCAGAAGATGTACTGACCCATAGGGCACAGAATTACAGTGGCAAGCTGCACCAAACAACACTTGCTTCCTCTTTGCTGAAATATTTGTTAATAGAAGTTCAGGATGAGAACTGGCTCAGTGAGCTTTAGATGGAGAAAGTGAGACTGAAGCAGAGAGATGTGCACTGATGTGCACTTTGCCAAAAAACCTGGCCCAGCCTGGGTAGCTCAGCCAGATAAGGTGCAGTCCCAATTTGACATATACAGCAATATGTGTGATAATCACTGTATAGGCAGCCACCCTTTCATTAACAAGATTCAGAAAGTCGAACTAACAGTTTAAAAGATTTGGTTTTATTCCCTGCTTCATCTGGTGTAATGGTTTGCCTGACCTCTGCACTGAGACTTAAAATTAAGCAGACTTGAAACAAAAACTGGGCTCTCAGTACAGACAGCCTCTGTGTGCAAAGGGTAAACTTCTACGTGACATAAAATAAATTATCAAATTTAATTATCAACCTATTTACTTGGTATCGCCTCAGATGGTCTTGATCCAACATATATTTATGGATAGCAGGATGGATACTATCCTGATAGATAGTAATAAGCACACGAGGATCTCTGTGGTTAGAACTATGTAGTCTAAGTAAAAAACAACTCACACACACTTTACAAGTTAAATTAATATTTAAATCAGTGTCTATTAGTAGCTCCGCAGCATCATTATTCTCCACCTCTAAACTGGGAAGGCTATTCTATTGCACAAGTCTTGGCAATTACTGCTTATTAAGACTAATTATTTTAATCTATTTCCATGTTTTATTTCTAATTATGTATCATTAGAATAGAGAATCACTTTCATATTCCTTTAATGCTTAATTTAGTAAACATTCCCTTTGGAAAGAGCACAACTGTGGTTAGCATGGTAAATACTTGGAAATGATAAATGGAAGTTACCTAAAATTCAAAAGCAGGAACTAGCCCTTGACAGCAGACAGATCTTATGGATCTGTTCTTTCAAGGAGGAATTTCATTTCCCACATAAAATGTTATTCTTGGCACTGACCTCTGCTGAATCATATTATGCTAATTAAAAAAAAAAAAAAAACACATCATTTTGATTGCTGGCAAGGTCAGGCACAGCAGCAGACAGAGAATAAGGAATGTGCTCCCCAGGCAGTGCTGGGGATCACCTGGACTCTCCTGCAATGCCAGGACTGACCACCACAGCAGCTGCTGCTGCACACCTGCTCTCCACTGAGGTGCACCAGGTAAATGACATGAAAGTCTTGTTGTAGGAGTGGTCTAGCTTGGTTGTGATACACAATTCGTTTTGGGGTCTGCAGACAGTGATAAAAGGGAAGAAGCATCTTTGAACAGTGAGAGAGGGTGTGCTGGAGTCAATATCCACAAGATGATCTTGATCCACCATCAAGAACTTCTCATACCTAAAGGGAAGCGTTTTCTTTTGTACTTCACTATCATGTGAATATGCCTCCTGATTAGGTTTGCATGGCTTCATTAACTTGGATCTCTGCTTTTGAAGGAGTTTCACATTCATGCTTTCTTCTTCCACCTCTCACTCATCCCTACCCCTTAGTGCAATCAGGCACTTTTTTATCAAAATGCTTTCACCAAACCACAAAGTGTGTCCCCTGTTATGAAATGAGAGTGAGCTGCCTAATTCTTTGCAGGCATGTTGGTCGTTTGCTTCTTCTAATGGTAGTAATAAAAAGATATTTCTATCATTCTGTAGAACAAAATTAGCTAAACCTCTAAGTCCCCAGCAAAGGAGCATCAGCTCTCTCTCTTAATTTATAAAAATTAGACACTGGGGTTTAAGTCAATTCCTGAGGTTATTTGTCAAAGGAATTTCAAATCAGTGATACCTTACGCAGACAAGACAAGAATTTGTTCCAGAATGAAGCAATAATCCCATATTCAGTCATAAGAACTTTCTTTAACAGTTTTCTGTGGAACTATGATACTTTTTTCAAAGCAACAGATAACGACTCCCTCCTTCATTGAGGAAATACATCCTACATTCTTTAGCCTTGAAATATAAGGAAAGCTGGAAAGTAATTGTTTAATTAAAACCTGAAGGAATGTGAGAGGATGACTAACTGCATGACTTGGCTCTGATAGCATCACCAAATTACTCTTCAAAGAGAGCCTCCAGCAAGCCTGGGCTCTCATGACCTAACAAAGGCAGTGTTTTATTTATAAGGTTATTGTGGCTTTCCTGTAACAACACATGAAAATGGGCCATTGCTGCTGGGCATACAGCCCATGTGAACTTGGTAGGGTTTTGGCAGAGTACCAGTGAAAACAATTTCAGTGTATGAACTAATACCAATGTGTGAAATAAATGCAGTAAGGGGATTTTAAAAACAAAGGCTTTGAGCTTATCATCCAAGAGGCCACAGCAGATAAATTTGAGGAGGAAGGCAGAGGCACAAAAGGCTGCAATTCTTTGCTGGTGCAAGAGCCAGGTCTTGGAAAGATGACAGAAGGAGAAATTGCAGTAAAACAGCAGGATGAAAGTCTGACTGAGGACAGAGAAAATTTCAAAATGTCCATCTTGAGACAACATTGTGGGCATGACTGATACTGACTTGCCTTAAGAATTTTAATAGTAATTATGTGGTAGTAAATATGTGCAGTGTCTTAGCATTCTTCAGTGACTGTGACTTTCAGCCATTCATCAGCTCATTTATTTGCTAAACCCACCAGCAGTTTCATTTGCTACAGCCTAAAGCCTAACACTGGCCCAAGAACATCGGCATAAATTAACCTTGTAGAACTTGTAGGTTAGAAATACAAACGTTGCTTGCCAAAAGGGAAGAACTTCTGACCCAGTCTTCAGCTGGGGAAGTTTCAGCCATGTCTCACCAGGACTGTACCTGCTGTCCATGCCAGCAGGGTGGCAGTGCTGTCCCTGACACACTACTGCACACAACCAGCCTTTGAAAGCCTCCCCAGACTTCTGTTTCTCTGCCAGCTGTGGTGTGGGCAGTCTCTGTCCAGGAACTGAGTGAACAAACACATTTCAGCAGGCAATGGCTAGAATTTGTATTCTTTTGAATTTCTGTATTTAAACAGATAAGAGGTTTAAGAAAAAAAAAATTATTCCTGATTGAAATTTCACACCAGGAAAATTAAAAGTTACTCTATAGAATTTAGTGGTATAAACCCCCACAGCTTTGCATATTTAAGGTTCTAAAAATGATATTTCAGACTATGCTGCCATCTGTATTTTAAAAGAGAAGTTACTCTGAAAAGGGATATGTGTGCAAGTTAAAATGGTGTTACAGGTATTGCCCTGCTCCTGCATACTGTGCTGCTTATTGAATTTGGTGAGAGGGGCTATTATTTCTAGAAAAAAACATAAGATACTGACAGAGTAATTTCCCTGATTCTGAACATCTCTTACACACATTAATTTTTTTCTTCAGTTATGCAATTTTATGTCCTTGGGTCCATTATTGTACAATATCAATCACCTACAATTGCAGTGGACTTCAAGTTACTCCTTGTAGGTACAGCAAGATCTAAAGTGATATGCAAAGCTACTGGTTTAAGCTATTTATGTAACTATTTTAAAAACTTATTCTTAGAGAAAGGGCTTCCTAGAGCATGCAGTTCATTGCTTACTGCTCCTTCTATTCATTGGATCTCTCCTGCATCATAGTTGGTTTTTTCCTCTGGAAATCATTAAGGCTTGATTATAGCAAGGATGCACATCTATTTTCATAAAGCTCCCAAGTGAACATGACATGCTATCTTCCAGAGCTTCTATTTTGATCCTGAAAATTGCAGGTGTCGGGTAATCATCAAACATAGTTTAAAAACATTACTAAGTTTAGTCTTGAATAATCAAAATGCTGTAAGACATATACAAGCTGCAGAGCAAACAAGGCTACTGGGAAGAAAACAAGTATCTAAAATTCTGGTGATCCAGAAACCATTTTCTTATACTTTAGGTAATAATTTTAAAAGCTTAAATATAATTTCTCTACGAGTTTCTGCCTACAGTTTTAAGGACTTTTCTACTACACATGCTTCAACAGACATGTTAAATTGGAGTGAACAGCATCACCTGCCCTTCAGCTATAGGACATCATAAGGTAAGAGAAATGATTGATGGGATAAAAAAGTGGGGGAGAAATGAACATTCTGGCTCACAGTGTTCTAGACTGGTATTATTGCACTAACAGCAATAACAAAAATGCATCTGAATATTTTAAGTTTGCTGTTACTTTCAAGTGTATGTATTCTGGAGAAACTGAATTTAAAACCTGCTTTCCTGAAGATCAAAAAGAAAATTGCATTCATTCATAACATACAATATATTTTCCAGATTTTAGCATAGTGGCTCAGCAGTAATAATACACTTTTCAGAATGTAATGTTGATACTGAAAATCAACATCCCCAATGTCAGAAAACTGCCCTTTAGGTCTCTTTGTGCACCCACAAACAGTTGGCAGCACAGGTGAACCACCACTCTTCATGCTGGTTTTGGAGGCAACCAACAGCCTGAGCAACATTATCCTGATATGAAAGTAAATTAAGAGACTTTTTTCTTTTTTCTACCTTGTTCTTGAATAGGGAGCGAGAAAAAAGAAATAAGGCAGAAGTCCCACAGGTCACTAATTCAGGCAAAGGAGCAGCATATCACTACTGATCCATTTGATTTGTGCTGCTTACAGGACAGTCTCCCTCTCATGCAAGACACAGGCCAGGCTTAGAGAAAATAAGATATAAACCTCAGAGTCTAGATTTCAGTTCCTGAATATTGACCTACCTACATTTCAATACAGTTTAAACCTTAATGGGAAGGATGTCTCCTTCTAGGGTTTCCAGGCTGCTGTGCAGCACTGTAGCGCAGTTGTCCTGAGATCTCAGGCTCCTCCAACCAGCTAATTAAATGCTGAAAGCCACGGTGCAGGCTTGGGCAGGAGAGCTGCAGAGCCACACTGACAACCCTGCAACAGGAGCGGGGTGGTGGCAGGGACACCTGAGCTGTAGATGCTGTCAAACTGGGACCGAGTGGGGTGGGAAGCAGGGAAAGGTGCTGCTCTCTTTATGCCACAGGGAAGATCCCCACCCTGCCAGCCAGAGTAGCAATCTGTGCTATTTCTGCAGCTTTCTGCACGTATCTCATTTGTACAATTAAAAGAGGGAGCATGATTCCCCCTGCTTTTAGCTGTTTATCATCAGATGAAAATACAGCCTGGGGGTCCAGATCCACCCTTCACTGATGCAATTTTATTTTGAAATTAACTCCCTGGGGAGACAAGAGTTCTGCTCAGAGCCCTCACTATGGTCCAAGGCAAGCTCTGGATGCCATTTCCCAGGGCAATACCATGGAAAGTGCTGAATCTAATCAGAAAGCTACTGCGATGCCCAATTACCTCACAGATGTTATTTATCTATTAGAAAGTTACTAATATTTATATAAAATGACAGCAGAAAAGCTCAATCAAGGAGTTGTGTGAATCATTGCAGTTCCAAGACCACTGACAAATTCATAGTAAAGCTCATTGCACAGTCTTGATTCACAGCAGCAAACATAGAGATGGTGCTGCTATGAAGAAGTTACATCATCAAAAGCAAAAAGAAGCAATTTAACTCCTCAGCTGAGAGTACCTACTCCAGATATTCAGCCAAATTTGAAAAGTTACATTTGAAAGTGAATATAAAGGTAAATATGCAATTTCTTCACAAAAACTCATCTTGTTTCCTTCGATCTTAGTAAATAATCGACTGGACAAATAACATGAATGCTTCAACACAAATGAAATGAACTGTCACCATGGAAAGTATTAATATACTTCATCACAAAAACAGACTCATTTGCAATTTTGACTAAAGTGATGATTTAAAAAATATATATTAAAAAAATTTCTCCTCAGCATTTCACTAGAGAAATATCAGCAGCTCCAGGCTGGTCACTTTCCAAGCAGCAGTGTGTGCACATAGCTGGAAAAGAAGTTCAGCATTTGTGTCATGGGTACTGTTACAGAACAGCTCTTGCACACTAAACACAACAATATCTACTTACCACAGCTCTCAAATTTTCTTTTGCTTATTTTCTTTGCCAGAGAGCAGAGGCTGCAAACTGGCCCCTATACTGTCACCAGCCCTCTGGGTGCCACAGTTTGGAGTCCTCACCTTAAGGCCCTTTGGCCACCAGCCTGCACTTCCTCAGTGTATTGGCAGGACCTCAGAAAACAAATTAATACATGGCAATGGGAACATTGGTGAAATATTGTGGGGTTTTGACAACTACTCTTTCATTCAGTATTATACCCTCCTTCAGAAAATATCTCAGAACAAATTAACATATACGTATTTTTAAATCAGTCATAAATCAGTTGTGGGAATAAAAAGTGCTGAGAAACAAGTCAGATTCATAAATGAAAATGTATTTCACCTTTATACATGCTATACAGGTCATGCAAATACAGAAATCTACAGGTTATACAATGACACTATAATAAAATATAATATGACATTTGTCAAACACAATGTATTACAGCAAAACAAACTTTCTGTTTGTTTATTATTTAGGAAATAGATGAAGGACTAATTTGGAAGACACAGTACCATGCTACAGCTTACTGCACAGTCAAAAGAAAGTATTTCTTTGAAGTACACTAACATAAATTGAGCTGGGTTGTTGTAGGTATGATTTTTTTTTAGGCATTGCACATTATGTCACTGGTTACTTTCCCACTGCTGACTTTTAAGAGCACAAGAATGGTGCTACAACTGAGGTCAATCTACAATGTGAACTCTTACATGTGGAAAAAAAAAAAAAGAAAAAAACCCCAAAACACCCCCTCCTCCCACATTTTCACATCTTTTGTGTTAGTGTCCAAAGAGAGCTGTATTTATAATTTAGTCTTATGAGGGACTGGACAAAATGTCTTCAAAGCAGCACCTGATCTAGCATAAAGGTTCACCAACAGAAATCAAGTTAACACTGTATGGCACAGGACATCCTGACCTTGATGTGGACTGTTCCATACAGATGTTTACAGAACTTTAAGGGCCCCCAGTGTTCCTGGTGTATATTTTGGCCTTTATCACATATTGTTTTGCTGCTGACCAAATCCCATTTTGTTGAGCCTACAGGAAGACAAAATACTTCTCTGTGTGATAGAAAGCCTGCTGGTATCAGTCCAGTGTCTGCATATTCAAAGGTTATTGTGTCACCCTCCTGATCACTCACTTGGATCTACTACAGCTATACTACATACATAATAAGGGGTTACACTTGGCATTTTGCCTACTTTGCTCACAAGTGTTACACAAATATTATTTTAAACACAGTTGACAGTTGCTCCCAGACTAATTAATATTAACTGGTAAGTGCCACTAGTGACTAAAAGTGTCAACATAATCATAAAGGGATAGTTCCCACACTCCACAGTCAATAAGAAGGCTCTTTTGATTCCAGCAGCTATATGTTTTTCAAGCCTCTTCAGCTACAGTTTTGAATTACACACCTCATAAAAGTAGCCAATAACTCCTTATTAAAGACAAAAAAAAGATAGGCACGAAACCAAAGTACAGTATATTATTTTGTTTTAAAGCACTGTGGGCAAACCTCATCATTATTTACAAGAAAAAGATGTCTAAATGAATGTATGATCAAGCTTAGGAAAGAATTATTTAAAAATAAAATGCACAGGTAAAAATCACAGTGAAGTGTTGAGATGAATTTTAAATTAAAGAAGAAATAAGTGCTTTATTAGCAGCTAAAGCTCAGGTTCTAATGCACACTCCATCTTCCCTGAAACATCAAGGCTCTAGATCATTGGTTTCTACCAAAAGCAGCCAGTTATTCAACATATTCCCTGGGAAGACAAGTTATATTCAGCTCTGATTATTTGAAATCCAGTGTTCAACGACTGCAGAAGCTTTTTCAAGTGACAAGCTCATATTTTACTGACAGTAGCATCACAGGGATATATATCCTCCAGAAAATGTTACCTCTGTCAATTAAAAAGAGAGAGAAGAATATCAAGTCAGCTACACAAGTTTGTAATTTAGAGAATATACTCTTCCAAAAAATCTGACTATGGCTCTGTACTTGAAACCACTGAAGCCTACTATGTGTTTTTACTATGCTGGCTTTTCAGGGTATGTGATTCTACACTGCAAGTTTTACAGCAGCAATAACTACCATGGTCTAAACTGGCCCCACTTTTAACTGTCTTCTTCATGCAAATAGGCTCCAAAGATATATATACATGAAAGATATTGTATTAATGAAGAAATTCTGGATGCCTAGAGGAAATGTTTCCATTTACCAGATACTTGTGGTGGCTATGATACAGTCAATTTCCATATGATGCCAATTTGCAGGCAGTTGCAAATCTCAAAGCTTGTGTTGAATTTCAATACCTAGGAGAACAGCTTTCTCTCTCCACACTGCTGTGTACAACTGCTGCAATATTCTGGGAAGCTAGTAATTATAGCAATTTTATCATACCTAAGATGTTTATCACAATACTGTACCTGTATCTGTTCTGCTGTCAACAGATAGAATTAAGTGTATTTTCCTGTCCTGGGCTGTTAAATCCCTCAATCAAGTTTTTGTTACAGTCATCTAGGCTAAGGGTATCACTGGACATCTTGGAGTAGGTAGCTTGGCCTGTGAAATCCAAGAGGTCTTCAAGAGCCTTGGAATTACTCGTCCCATTTTGGTCCAAAGAAACACCAGGCATGAGTTCATTCATGGGTGAATATTCAGGGATAGAGATAAGTTCTTCTTTTGAAACCGGGCTATACAAAAGATAAAGGAAGAAAGACACAGAATAAGAGGTGCATAACTTTTCATTAAGCAACCATCAAATGAAACCCCTGACTGTTCAGAAACTGCCACTCATCCTAAGGCAGCTGCTGCAAGCTTTCACCTAGAGAATGTGCTAATCCAAAGAAAAGATATTGCCCTGTTCAGGAAGGGAGATCATACCTAACCTGTATCCCTTAGTGATTAAGGTTTGTGGTGGCTGTGTGACATGAGCACTCATCTCCTCATGTCTGATAGTTTACTGATCATTTCAGTCCCTGCACCATTCCTTTACCCAAATGTTTATTGCATCTTTCACATTACTGTCCTGATCCTGCTTAAAGCACATACATTTCAAAACTTAAATAAAAAGTAATTTCTTAAGGTCTTATGATATACTTCAGACATAGAAATCCCATAATTAAACTTGAGAAATGCTGCAACCAGCTGCTTTACTGTAACTAGCAAGGCCAGTCATTTTAGTTTGGAGGACAGAAGGCAGAGGAAGGCTTCCACAGACATTTTTAAAACCATGATGTGGTGCTGGATGAGTTGAGGGCAAAACTATTGTGCAAGAAATCCTACAACACAAAACGTAAGGAGTGTCCAATGCCACCAATAAGAAACTGATACTGCACAGACTGTTCCCAGGTGAGGTACTAGACACAAACATCAACTGGTAAAGAAAGAAAAGGGTTGGATAAATTCACAGGTAACACATCAAACAGTGGCCACTTAAAAGGCCAAGGCAGACTTGCAACCTCAATATCCCTAAGGTTACACTTCAGTGATCCTGGGTGGCAGGAAGTGGCAGGCTCAGGTGCTCTCCCTCACAAGTTTTTCTTTTTGATACTCTCTGAAACCAAATAATGAGCTACACAGTCTTCTGGTTGGTTCCAGCAGGGCATTTTCTATATATTTATGCATATGTGCTGGAAATAGTGAGTGTGAGAGGTTCAACAGGCTTACTGATTAAGGGAGAACAGAATAAAAATTCCATGTTTAAAATTCAGGCCTAGCTTTGACTTAACAGCCTTAAATTAACTGCCTACATATATAACAATATGTAAAGAAAAAAAAAATCTTAAATTAAAATTAAAAATCCTTCTTTTCTGCACATCCTTCCATCAAAATGCAAGAGTATTTAAAACCACAAAGTTATTTACTGATTTCTATACATTTCTACTTGTTAGGTACTTAAAATTTGAAATCCATTATTTTCTTTGTTCTGTTTGTATGGAGGCAGAAATGCTCATGCATCACAGCTATTCAGCAAAATTTAAAAAATGGTGACATCAGAACAATATCTACTGTAGCTGCTTTCACAAAACTGCCTGAAAGATTTGGGCAAACTTGCATGGAATTCCTAAGTAAGGACTGTGGAAGGATTTCAGAGTTTCCTCCCCAGATATGTGAGAGTGAGGTGAGGCTCTGTGGCTCTTGTGTCAAGCAGCCAGGAGCATCCTGGCAGGAGCAGAACACACCCAGTGCACACCCAGCTGCTACTGTGGGGGGACTGGAGAAGGAAAGCAGTAAAGTATTAACAAATAAACCCCAAAATTCTGTGTCTCATAGAAATTCCACAACCCTGTTGGTAGATAGAGTCTGTACCTCACATCCATGGACTGAACCTCATCTGTGGAATCTTCCGTGCTGTTACATTTCCCATCAACAGCTTCCAGCTGAATAAGCCCTGAAACTGACTTCAGTCCATTGGCAACTACATCTTGGGAAGGGATTACAGAAGCAGCACTTTCTAAGCTTTTATTTTTCAGGCAGGTTGCCAATCCATTGATCTCTATAAAAGAAAGTTAGAAAATATGACGGTAGAAACTTTGTTATTTAAATAGTTTTAAGTTGCAGAATGAGTAGAAAGGAAGACTGACAATGCAGTAGACTCAGTTTAATCCATAAGTCTTCACATTGTCATTCCTCTATTCCACTCCAAAATTGTTCTTTATGCTACATCTTTTAAATCTGAGGAAACAGGAAGAGAATGTTTTATCTTTATGTCATGTACTAAAAGCTTTAGCCTGGAGAAGTAAAAAAAAAAATATAGATAAATGTCAGATATGTATATTTTATTTAATAAGCCTTTAAATACATATGCTTTTTTTTTATAAAGTCAAATTAAATGGAAGATTTAGAGTCATAGTATAAAATGCTTGGTTTTGTGCAAAACTTTTCTACCTAAAAAGTTTGAAGGTGGGTTGCAGCAATCAAACATATTGACAGATTAGAAGTTTTCATTTACAAAAATGCTACATCAGGTGCTAAAATGGAGGAGAAAATTTATTCTGCTTTTGCTTAAATGGCAAATCAAAGCTGTCTCCAGTTTCTAACATTTGTCACTGATGCAAATGTAGCTGTTATTTTTGAGATGAAAGCAAAGAACTTATGATAATACACAGTGCTCTGCCTCAGATCAAAAAAATCTGAAGAGATTCGACTGTGAAAATAGGTCAGAAAAATTTGGCAATTTTTACCTGGCTGGTTGAGAACAAGGGCCTTTGGTTGCTTTTCCACATTCAAAGTTGATGGGATCTCCAGTTTTGGCTCTTCTTTCTGAAACCAAGTAATGACTCAGCTGTATTAGAGGGAGGGCTGCAACCTTCATGAAAGCAATTGGACTCAAAACTTGTGAGACTGCCCAGGGCCACAGGGTGACAAAGACAGGAAGACAGGACTTTTTTTCCCTTTTTAGTTAGGCATAGCATTTATTTAAAATTAAAAAAGAAAACATTCTCTGAAAGTAACTGAACAAACAGTTTCCTTAGTAGATTAGAAATGAAAACCTGACTGTCACTTCTTAGCTGGACACAATTGCCTTCTTTTCAAACCCACATTCCTGACAGGCAGAACAAAGAGAGCTCAGTAACTAATTCACTGGTGGTACAAAGCAGGAAGACAGCAGCAGCAGCAAACACCTCAGCTCCAGCATGCAGGAATGGGCTGCTGCCCCTGGCTAGGCAGTGAGCATCCTACCTGCAAAGGCTGCATAAAAGCTTTGTCTCTGTAGCAGTGACTGTGACACAGCAACAGTCACTCTCAGTTTGAAATGCATCTAAAATCTGGGTCTAGAGTGTTCCTAAGTACACTCACTAACATGGACCTATCCTAGAATTTAACTTCCACACATGATAATAAAACAAAACAAAAAAATCCTGCAACCACATACTGTTTCTTACCTTTATTTCTGGGGTTTCACTCTTCCTTGTTCTCTTCATTATTTCATCTATTCTCTAAAAATCAAAATAAATTTGAGGATGAGATGGCAGGCAAAATGTGTAACACAAGAGACGGGGGGAAAAAAGATAAAGAACCTTTTCTTTACTGTCATGACATCCTCTCTGCCTGTCTTGGAAAAGGGAGAACAAATCAGAAAAATAAAGAAAATTAAAGATAGAAAACATCTTGCAGCTGGCTTTAACCTATCAGATCTTACAGAACATGACTTTCTCAGCAGATGCACTTTATAAACAAGTATTTTCATACCAGGTGTTTGCAGCTATGAGTTATGCTCAGTTCTGGAACAAGACATTTGTTTAAAACCAACAGTGGTTATTTTAATCTAGTTGCTTTTCCAACTATTTCCAAACAATTCCTTTAAAAATAGTTAGCCTTTTTGAAATGGAAGAGCAAAATAAAACATCTGAAGTTATTCTTGCTGGAAATGTATAAGGCATTATCCTTAAATACTTTTGTTTTCCTTCTTTCTTCATTAAAAAGGAAATTGAGATGTAAGATATTTTGGTTTGATATTTTAATCTTCAACTGGAATATGCCTCCAGTTCAGTGGTGAACAGGTTAAAACACATTGGAATAACATATATGGATAGATGAGCTTTTGTAAGCAGACAGGGGTTCTGGAGCTGTTCTCTTTCCTGCCTTTACACAGCTGCAAACAGAGCTAATTTATGCAGCTTCAGCCACTTCTGTGTGCAGCAGTGGTCAGACAATCCTGCTCCTCTGCATAATGCAGCCAGAGACAGCCAGGTGGGGGAAAAGCTGTTTGTTAATCACAAACTTTCTCAATTAGTGACACAGAGCTTTTGTTGAGTAAGTTTTAAACAAAGTCACTCATGTTTCTCAGTAGTTAGTGACGTCCTGGGACAGGCAGCAATTGACATTTGCCTTGGCATGCCATTCCTTGTTTGTCTCAGGCATTTAACTTTTCAGGTAGAGGCTGGCTCTGTTTGCTCAGTGTCTTGTAGAAAATCATTTGCCTCAGGCAATTCCACTTTGTTACAAATTTTGATGATGTCCATGTTCCCCTAACAGGCAAGTAACAAATACTAGGTTTGGCATAACCATTCACCTGTAATCCCTCCAGATTATTGTTAATAGATACTACTGGGTGCTTCCTGGGTTATGTGTTTACACAAGAAATGAAATAATGATCCTGACATGCAAATACCCACCTTCTTCCGCTCCAGCCTCTCTTGCTCAATTTGCTGCATGATTTGTTCCCTTTCAAGGCGAAGTTGTTCAGCTGCCTCACGGGCTTTGACTTCAGCTTCTTCCCTCTAATCAAAATGTGCAAAATATGTTAGGGTCATTATTTATTTCAGGCAGAGTACCAAATATTAAGAACTAGTTTTTCTACATGTATAAAAATGTCACATTTCTGTTTGAGATGATACCTGTTTTTCAAGTTTGGCTTGGAGCTCCTTTTCTTGCTTTTCCTTTAGCATTTGCTCTTCCTCAGCTTTTCTCCTGGCTTCCTCTTCTGCCTTTTTTCTAGCTGCCTCTTCTTCACGTTTTCTTTCCTCCTCCTTCTTACGAGCTTCTTCTTCCAGACGAAGTCTTTCTTCTTCTGCCTTTCTTTTCTGCTCTTCTCTTTCAAGCCTGCAAAAAATGAAACAGAAAGTAAAGACTTTTAAAGTGAAGTGACTTAAAAGCCTTCATCTTGTTTAGCATGAATCCTATTGTATGTAATCAGTAACTGGTAACACATTCACCAGCACATATTTTCATGAAAGATGCCAGGATACAGTGAAGACACGGACCCCATGCTCAGAATTCAGGATTGTTTTTACTCCCATATTACTTTTAATGCCTAAAATACTTCATAGAAGTTATAATTTCCATTGAAAAAAACATTTCTGTTCTAATTTCAATTAGAGTGTCAGTAATAAAATTAAGTTTCAAAAACAAAGATAACTGTCTTCCCCCGTACTTGACACCCAGAATGCTGCTATCTATAAACAAGCTTTTTTATATCCTGTGCTTCATTTGAAGATAAATAGGTGGGATGAGTAGCAGCAAAACACAATGGAACACTGGAAGGAGTCTAAATTACACATGTGTTGTTCCCTGGCCCACTGAGGAACATTATGCTCCTTAAGAATTGTTTTGTAAGTGGTAGGAGCTGGTCATTCCACTCTGATTTTAATAAGAAAACCCAAAGCTGAATCTAGACAAGTAGAGTTAGTGATTTCCTATTAGGGGTTTGAAGGAAGTGCATGGTTTGCTGATGTTTGCAACCCAAAAGCCTGTTCCCAGAACAGAGCCAGAACTTCACTGCTCAGACACAGCAACCTTCATTCTGCCCACACTCAGAGCCCTCAATGCCTGCAGCAGAGTTGGGCAGGAAGATGAACTTCAGGTTAATTATGAATGATTCAAGCTTTGCCATTTAATGCATATCCTGCTGCTGCAAGACTGTTTCTGCTACGTGATCTTGCTCATTTAAAGCCACCCCAAATATTTTTTTTACAATGTGAAATACCTCAAGTATGTCCAGACTGCAGTTTGCACTACACTTCAGCATGGACATGCTTGAAGTATTTGGAAAAGTGATAGTTTATTCAGGGCTCTTGAAGAGGCCAAATTATTATTTTCTAACTTCACTAATCATAGTCTGCAAAAGACACTAATGAAATATGAGTCTGAAATTAAAGAAGTTAACAAATACACATAAGTGCCCACTTGATTCCAAAACTACCACAGTTTCAAGCATCTTCAGTGATAGAGGTTAAATTATTAGGTAATAACTTTCCCAAAGCAATAGAGACCTTTCTCGTTCTTCTCTTTCCTGTCTCTCCCTTTCCTCTTGTTCTTTTTGCAGGCGGGCCTGTCGTCTTTTCTCAGCTAGGATTTTTGCAGCTTCTTCTGCATCACTTGTTCCTGCTGTGGTCTTCCCTAGGAGAAGACAACCAAGGGTGGAAAGTCAGGCAGGGAACAAAGAGAGTGCCCAGCAATTGCTGGTTCATACAGAGGCTGAAATGGTTCAGAGTGGTGAGACACCTTTTTAAAAGCCTACTTCAGCACTTTCAGCAAAGAGATAAGGGCCCTGGATGTCAGGATTTTTACATCCTTATTAACAAATGCTTTTGGTACATTAGTGAAAATTATGTATCCACAGGTTCCAGTATTATCTTTACACATTCTCATAAGCCTGTGACTGAGCAACTTCCTGAAAAGAACAGCTCATCACTGTTTAAGTCTCAAAGACCCGTGGTATCTTGCACTAACACCCTGTAGTAAGGCTCACCTTCAGTGTTCTCAGCCTTTCCAGCAGAAGGCACGTGCTTCTCAGGAGCCACCTGGCCCACATCATCAGCACGTGCCCCTGGGGACTTCAGGTGACTGGCATTTTCTTTCTCCTTGTCTGCCTTCTTTTTAGGTGTTTCCTGGCTGAGACTGGAAGTGGCACGATGCTTCACAGGAGAAGCTGGATATTGTTTGGTGTTTTTAGGAGACTGAGGATAAGTCTTTGCAACTGTCCTGATGAGGGAAAACAAAAACCAAACAAGGCCAGATGTTACAGAGCTTGGAATCAAACTTCATCTTCACATTTCTCATTCTTTTTTGATACAGAGGAGTATCACCCGTTTTGCACAATACTGAAAAGAACCACCTGGATGCAATCAGAACTTAAAATGCATGGAACTGACACGGAAGTGCACACAATTACAGAAAATTTTCATTAAAATACAACAATAATACTGTCTAAGGTCGAGGTGAGAGATAGGAAATTGTGGACTACCTAAACCAATGATTTTAGTAATGACCATTCCAAAAGAATTCTGTCAAATTCACTGTTTCTACAGTCCTTCTCAACATGTAAACCAATGCTATGGCTGCTCTGTCTGTTGAAATTATAATGAACTACAGTGTGCTGCTTCATCTGAATACCACCATGTCAGCCATGGTAATGTTCTAATCTGGTGTTCAAAAACAGCACCAAATACCAGTATACACAAAGGTAAGGCTGGGTACTACAGAAAGAAACAGAACTAATCAAACCATTATATTGTCAGCAGCACTCAGTGCATTTTTCAGCACCAACACAACAGACTCCAGACTCCAAACTCAGCCCCTGCAGCCTTTCACAAGCTGCAGCTGTGGTGATGGCAATGCACAGCAGCAATGCAGCCCACTGCTCATCTGGCTGTTGCACACTTCAGGTGAAGTGATAACCCTGAAGTCAGTTCTGGGAAAATGGAACCAGATATTCACTGAAAACAGGTGCACATAAAGACAACAGATTACCAGGAAACCTAAAACTACACACAAACATTATTCATTACTTATGTAACACCAGTAACTAGCACTTGTAATGTTAAGAAAGGCTGGGATGTGTGACTAAGTAGTATAAGAATAAAGAGATTACAATCTTAAGATAATGATTTATGTGAGTCTCATTAGAATAAATTATCTTACATTAAAGTGAACATTATACATGTATTTCTAACCTTCTTCCTCGGTATGCAATTAGGATATAAATGTATTATCCCTTATCACTTTTTTCATCTGCACAGTATAGAGTTTCATACACTATAACATGCTTTCTGCATCATACACTCATTCTGGCAGACCACAAGCATGAAAATCATGAACACCAGCTGAAAATTAATGGACTAAAGCAGCAAACTACAATATTGTGTGGTCAGAGACTATTATAACCAGAACAGTATTTGCATTACAGAGCAGACAATAAAAATAAGACATCTTCCAACTCCTCCCCAAACTCATGAATTCTGTAGAAAAAGAGTACTTTTCTACCATACTAGACTGCATTTGAAAGAGGTTGAGACATTAGAATAGAAGGAGCTCACTCAGGGCTGCCTGCTTTGTGGGGAAGAACACAGTGCAGAGTATTGCACCATCCCTATTTCTTACTCCCACTGAAGAGCCACCACAGACTCCAAAAGCCCCCAGGCAGGAACAGCAGCATCCAACTAAATTTGAAGTTCATCTCAGGTACCCCCTGCCCGCAGGCCCAGGAGCTCCTGTCAGCTCAGGCCCTCGCCCTTGGTCCTTGGCTGAGCTCAGCTGTAGGAAAGCCTGTTCTTGGCTTCCTAACCTGCTGATCCTGACATGATGTCCTGGCTTGGCCTTGTCTCAGTAAGGCCTTTGTTGGCCGGGCTGTTGGTTGACCCTGGTCACTTCTTTTGCCTGCTAAGGGACAGGGTGCTGCAGGCAAGGTCCCTATCCTTGTCTGTCCTGCTGCCACCTACGACTCCTGCTGTTCCATAACAGAAACAGGCTTTGGAAGATGTGAACAGGCAAGTCTGATCCCAGTTCTTGAAAAAACAGCAATGAGAGATGCCAATGAGAATAGTAGTGTTGACCAAATCAGGTCTTAGCAGTGTCTCATGTTCTTCTTTAGGACACAGATGGATTTCCAGGTCCTTCTGAAAGCAAAAGCACATTTCAAGGCCCCACCTACCCGTGTACATCTCACATTGTCTCATCACTGCAGTCATTTCCAACTGCATTTCATAAAAATATAATTGGCAAATAAAGAGAAAACATTTTTTTCTCATGTTTTTCTGCAGCACAGAGGGTGCTTCTTGCTAATTAGACACTTCTTCAAAGCAGAGTCCCTTCTCTCTGTCTTTGGTTCACATTTCCAACTTTACCACACATTCCTTGCAATGCTTTTGATTTCACTTGTTGTGACAGAAGGAGCAAAACAGACTAACAACTAAGGCTGAGTCATTCTCAGTACTAGTGCAGAAGTAATTGTTCTCTAATAAAGACATGACAATCAAAGAGGTTGGTAGGAAGGAGTCAAGTCATGAGAGGCACATCTCTTGCAAGGAGGAGGCATTAGAGCAGACTGGCTGAACAACTCAGCTGGTGGATTAGAAACATGTGCTGAATGTTTCATTTAGGTACTGCATCTTTGAACTTCTAGACCTACAATAATTTTTTTTGTAACCAAAATCACTACAGGCTCTTAGACCAGAACAACAAGAAAATAGCAGTTTAATATAAATTAGCTGATTACATCCTTAGCTGATCTCATCCTTACTGATTACAGTAAGGATGAGAATAGTGCAGTGTGTGGAGTGCAAAACTGAAAAAGTCCATCATGAATGAGAATATTTTTTCAGAATTTTTATATCATTTACTGGGTGCCAGTAGAAAGTATTAAACCAACATTATTTTCCCCTTCATATTTAAAACGTACTCTCAACTTGGCATCTTAAGCATTCATTCATACAGGCAGAATTGTTACTGGAAAAACACTCCCCTAAATAGTATTTAAGTTATGCTGCTTTACACTAGAAAGAGATAAACTTGATTGAGAAGGCAGAAAAATGGAATTATTGAGAAAAAAAATTTATAATCACTTGTATAAAAGCCTGTTTAAGTTTAAACCATGATAAGGAAGTGGGAAACACGGAATATGCCTGATAAGGATTAAAGAATTAAGATGACAAATCACAAAATTCCAAGAAGCAGTAGTATATCAGTTGTCAGACACTTTACTCATTCTCAGTAACTGGGTTTTACAGAGGAATACAGAAGCACCTTCCTGTCTCCAAGAAACATTGGTTTTCCCACTGCCCTGAGCTGACATGGGGGCAGCAGCATGAAAGAAGTTGCTCTACATTGATCAGGTGTGAGGATCTGCTGATCCTTAATTACAGTGTCTCCTATTTAATTACGAAAGGGAGAGTCCTTTCTGCAGAACAGTGTCTCAGAAAGAGCATATGGGGGGTTCTGAGCTTACTTTTGCTAAGCAGAGAAAATAAAGCACATGCAGCACACAAATCAGAGATCACATCCAGCTCTGCCATAAACAGCAGGGCAGAGAGCAGCATGCTCTCCTGAAAAACCACCTACGTGCCAGGTCACTGATTATGGCAGTTCACAAGGCTGACTGTAAATCAGAAATCTTCAGCAATGCCAGAGCTGCATTATTTTCCCCCTTTCTACCCATTAATTCAACAAAAACTCTGCTGAAGCCACACCAAGGATCTGCATGTTCTCAAGCCTGCTTTCTGACATTGCTCAGATCACAAGCTATTTCTAGATTCTGACATTTTTGCTCTGTGACACTTTCTCAAAAGCAGTTTTCTTTCACTTAGTTTTGATCTTTTGTAGCCAAAGACAGATTAATTTCTCTTTTTACATTTCTTAAAAGAGAAGAAACTCAGCATTGGTCTGTAGAATAGTTTTTTGAATAGCTGCTTTACTACAGATATTTCAAAATATTGAACTGGCCTGATATCTAGCTAACTGCTGAAAAAACCCTCAAAATACTCTTGATCCAAATTCTACCTCTTGTTTTTATCTTTCCAAGTCACTGCAGGACATAGAAGCTACTTCTGTGGGGAATTCACCACACGCAGACACCTTTTCAGTAACTCAGTTGTAAACATTTAATGAGTTTGGAGGGCACTTTTTTATATTAGTCTATGTTCATATCCCATCAGTATTCTGCAATTTGACTGAGCATGCACGTTTCTACTTCCCCCAGGCTCCAGGGGGCTGTCACCCAACAGAATCACCAGGTGAGGGGTACACTGAGTGAAAACATGAGCAAAGGACAATGACATGCCTGGGATCTGGAAAGGAAACATGAACCACCACCCATGAGCAGCACCACTCACCAGGCACCTTTCCCTTTCTCTCATGAGGTTATGCTCTGGCAAAGGAACGTGACACAGAGGCTCATGAGAGCTTTCCATTTTTATCCACTGGCTTTATGCTATGGCTCATCTGAAGACACTTAAAACTAAGTCCTAATTCCTTGATTCAGTCAGGTGCCATTGATTTATTTAGGGACTATTTACCCAAAGACATGTGAAGGACACAGGCTATATTGCCTTCCTGATCTATAAGAAAGCACATTTACCTATTCTCTGAGGGATACTGCAAGAATAAACTGATTAATGTATAGATCTTTGAAGATGAAGCATAAGACAAAAAATCACCCAAACTCCTCATCCTGTTATTATTGATCTTGTGAAAGATCTGAAGAAAATAAGCATTTTACAGCATCAGTATCCAATAGAAGTTGAAAAAAATTAAAGACAACTTCTCAATTGTTGAAACTCTCTAATCCATTAACTTTCATCTTAATCAGCTGATCTCCATTAAGATTCAAAATAGTAGTTTTGGATTTCTTTCTGTGACATTTCTTGATATATTTACTTTTCCAAATAACATCAAGTTTTGAATTCCTTCCCTGCTTTTAATTGTTGTTCAGCATATTTTCATTTTTTCCCCTTTTATCCTTTTTACATCTATATCTGTTCACTTGTCTCAGATGTTATGATCTTGGGCTGACCCTTTCGTGCTTTCTCAGTAAAATTTGCCCATTCAAAACATCAGTATTTTATTTATGTAATTACTGCAACTCTCTTCTGCCATTAATCACCGTGTCTCTTTAGGCTGAAGTTTTATTGTCTTGTTTGATCCTGTTTCAGTTACTTCACCATGATAAAAAGAGCTTTTTATTTAATAAATAATGAAATAGCACATTAAGAAGACAAGTTACTGGCACTCAGAAACCAAGATCACAACTGTGAAGAACTAGTAACTAGAACAATACCAAGAAAAGTCAAATGCCAAGTCACATATTCTGAAGAAAAGAAATGCATACACCTAATTGTCATGTAAATCACTGGCCATACTTGATTCTTTCCTCAACAGCTTTGGAGGTTAAGGTGCTGTGCAGGAACACTAACTACTAATGCTGTACAATATGTATTCTTATTTCTTCCAGGGTATTGTTTCAGTCATATAGTGTGCTAGAAGGAGAAAGATTAAACATGTCAAAGATTGTTATGTTTGCAAGGAGAATGAGTATTTGTATACATATTTAGTCAGACTAAAATTATTCTTAAATGTTAGATAATGACCTCACTGGTCATAGATTTAAATACAGACAGTATGGCTTTTGGAACCTTCCTTTAGATTGTAAAATCTTATCTCCTCAAAGAAAATTAACAGTAGGATTTGAGTAGTATGAAAAATCCTACCATATACTATCACAATTATCATCTATAGATAATAATACAACATGGTCATTAGAGCACTTTTTTATTTTAGAATTATGTGGAGAGGTTTTGAAAGTGCTGAAGTAGAATTCTTTCTGCAATCAGTAATAAACATGGATTTAAAGTCTATTTACTGTATCTCTCATAAGGTCAAGAAGAGTGTTCTAATTGGGCCAGGTTAAGATTAAAGCTTGGTAATACATTTCTAGCCACGGTCAGAGTCAGATTCCCTTGAGAAAAAGAAGGAGGGAAGAAAAAAAAAAAAAAGGATAACTACTGTGGCTCACAATCACAGAGAAACACACCAGTAGGCTTCTTAATTCCTCCATGCAGAATCTGTTTCCTCTTCTAAAAACAGTATTCCTTATAGGCATGAAAACATTTTACTGTACAAAGGTTATCATAATTTGCACTTCTGGGAAAAAAAAAATCTCCATCATTTCCTAATCTTTTATGGAAATTAGTGCTACAAATTAAGACTGGGGATACCTTTCTCATGAAGCACTAAAGAGCTGTCTCCCAAGAACTTTTTCTTTTAACTACTGGACATTTCTCTCATTGTTTACACTAACCTTTGCCTGCCCAGCAAGAAGCACTTGACTCAGCTAACTCATTTCCCACCAATCATTTTGCTTAACTAAATGTGTCTCTTGGTTTGTCTCTTGCACTGGCTGAACAAACTGAAAAATGCATTCTGAGCAGGCAGTACCAGTACTTGCAGAACAATATACAGTCTTAGAGCTCAAATTTTTTTTTTACTTTACATTGCAGAGTGCCACTAGACAATGATCTGCTCAGAATTGTAATATGAAAGCTGATTGTCATTAACATTGCATTTAATTCAATTTTTCACAAAATGGATGTAGTTCATACCACAGAATCTGATAACATTACATATATAATATTGGAAGTTTAAGAATTTTAGCCTTATAATATAAACCAAGTACTGCAGTGTCCCAGTTACATGCAAGGGGATGTCTAAATCAGAAAGAATTCCGTGAGTCAGATGGTTTCCTTATGTTGTCTAACATCAGATTCACACACAAAATCATCCCCCACTAAAGGGCTATGCCCTCAGAGCTGAAACAGAAAAGGAACACCAGCTGGTTTTTCAGGCAGAAGAAATTTGTCAGAAAGAGGATCATCAAGCCCGGTTCAAAATATGGCCAGCTTCAGATTAAAACAGATAAATAAATAAGACAATATTCAAGACAGAAGTGGAACCCACAAATAGGGTCTAAGGGAAAAAACCCAAACCAATCAACCAGCCAAATAAACTAGAAGTACTATAGACCAGGACTACTTTAGCATACTCCTACATTAGAGCCAGACTTAATATTCTGTTCTAAGAAACCAGGAGACCCCTTTGCTTAGACATGAGTTGCAAAATGTGGTACACAGAACACAGTTTTCAGCAAAAGACAATCAAGAAAAGCAAGCCAGTTGCCAGTAAGCCCAGATATGCTACAGACCCACAGCTCTGCATTTAAAAAAAAACAACCTCCCCTCCAGAAAACAAGCAAACAAACATAAAAAAAGCACCACAAAACCACAGAAGCCTGGACATGAGCAAAGGTTAAACTCAATGATTTAGATGACACATAGTTAAGTGCATTTATGGCACCAGATGGTCATGCCAACAATAGGAAATGCATATATTAAATTCTGGAATTTCTAGTTAGTATTCATGATGAGTGCATTTCTTCACGTTAGGCAGTTCCTTTAAAATCAAATAAAAAAAAAGCATATTGAAAAATAAATGGGAAGTAAAATTTCATATGAATCATGAAATGCACTGCAATCTCAAGGCTGAGGAAAGGTAGAGAGAACTGTCTCTAGTGGATACTAACACAAAATTACAGATAGCAGATTTGTCATTTACACCTCTCCTCTCACCCACCTGTATATGTGTGTATGTATAAGCAAAATTAACTGGAGTTTACACAACACTTCAAAGGAAGTTCCTCAAGAATCTATGTCTTATTTACAGGCAATGAGAAATTCACAGGATAATAGTGCACTTATAAGAAAGGCATACTTAGGTGTTGCAGGTGATGCAGATCTTCTGGACATGGCAGCAGGAGAGTCAGACCTCCTCAGAGGAGATCCCATACCAGATGGTGAACCAGGTGATCGCTTCTCCTTCTTTATCTTCTCAGTCTAGAAGCACAGCTCATTTTAAATTCCATAATTAGGACCAATAAATCAAAAATGTATTTGATTGTTTTTTTAGTAAGATGGCATATAAAAAGATTTGTGTGGCACACTTGTAAAAGCTTTTTAAACAGCAGCCCTCAACTGAGGTGCTATTAATAGTTTATTTTACACAGACATAGCACACACCCACCCCCGTCTTGCATAGGCAGAGCATGCAAATTTCAGATAAGTAATACACATCAGAGCTTCTGTAAGAGTTCTTGGGAGGGGTGGTGGCACTGGGTGGAATCTTCAGAATCATCCATATGCCCCTGCTTAGATATGATCAGCAGTGCAAACAGGCATCTCACAGAAATGTTGCAGCATGTAACACTGAATCACACCTAAGACTGACACTACACTCCCAGCTTTGGTTCTCTCACCTGCAGCTAATTTAGATGGCATGAATCCCCCTGTCATTAAGTATTACAAGATACAGGACCTTACGTAAATATTACAGCCCTAGCACAGAATTTTTTTTAAAGCATGCCTTAAACTGTAAGGACTCAGTGAAGGTCAGTGACTTGCCTTTTCTCTTCTGGAAACTACGGTGGACTGATAATGCATCTTTTAAGCAAATAGCATTAAAAATGTCCACAGAAAGAGCAAAATCAATTGGTGTAAAACAGAGGCATTATCAATACACTTGCGGAGTTTCTTAAATACAGGAAGCTTGCTCATTAACCAGAAAGACTGGATAGTCATACTCAGGGGGGAATTCTATTTGTCATCCCCATTCTCAGAAGTCACAAGCAAGCCCAAAAACGTACACTTCAGTGCCTCAGTTCTCTGAAAATAGGGGTGTTTGTGTTCCAATACCAGCACTCAACAGATTCCCAGGAGAAAGAAGATATTTAAAATGATCCTTAATAGGAGCACAGAGGCAACAGGTGTTGGCAGGGCTTACTTTTCTACTGCCATTTCTTATAGCAGAGAAAGCACTCAGTTTGTATTCATGCAAAGGGAAAGATAACGAGCAGAAACTGCATCAGTTTACCCAGCAGTGAAATCAAAACCATTCCAAACTCACCTGAGTAACTTCAGCTGCAGCTGCCCCTTTCATGGCATTGGCAGTGGAGGGTGAAGTTGCCTTCTTCCTGTCAGTGCTTCGGGTGGGGGAAGGCTTGTAGGGAGATTTAAGAGGACTAGCTGGTGCTACACGAGGACAGATATGGAATACTAAAGAGTTACAGATAATAGCAAGAGCAAAAGGGAGCACAGATAGAGGAAGTAAAGGAGGGGAGAAAACAGCATACTTTTATGTTATAATGTTCAAAGGTAGTTTTAAAGTGTTTTTTAGTGTTTTAAAACATCATATATAATGCATCCAACATGATCCTGTGTTTAATAAAAATGTCTCAACTGAAACTTTTTACAGGAAAAAATTATCTCTAAAATTTAATACTCTTTTACTCATATATCTTTTGAATCACCTGACTAATACTGTGACTTTTTTCTTCTAAGAAGTCCAGCTTCCTTTGCATATGATAAAAAGAGTAAGCAGATAATGCTAGTTGGGTGGCTTTTGAATGCATACTGCATAACAGGAAAGGTGACAGAAGCATAGGGAGTTTTGTCTTTTTAATGCCTAAACATGCAAGGGCTCCTAAATACATTAATTACTTTGCCAAATAATATTTAATCAAAAAAACTAACAAAAAATCCCCAAATCTAAACTAAATGCTGCTGTAGGTATTTCAGTTATTGTTATTTGAGGGAGACATCAATTTGAGTGTGACACATGCATTACAGTTTACAGGGCAACTTTTTTTTATTTGCAATATGAACAGATTTTTTTTTTTAATGGGATATTTTACTCCTGATTTTGTTCATATTGCCATCTAAGACAAAACTTTCACATACATATAGAACAATCAACAGAGTATATGTTTTATCAATAAGACATACTAATTGCAATCAAGTGATAGCATGTTTCCAATTTCAGTCAACTAAAGTCAGGAGGGACATTGACTCTGAAAAAACAGTAATTATGCACTAATGTAAAGAAAGTCACATTCCCAATTTTTTTATTGGAGATAGCCCTAACAAAATTTTCACGAAGCCTTTTTGAATGCTTTGAAGTTTAATTAGACCTTTGTATTCTTTGACCCACTTTCCAGCCAACTGGCACAAGATCACTGTATATTAATAAAAATGTTCAGAAACTTAAAAGCTGCCTAAGAGAAATAGTTTTACCTCCACTGTTAAAAGAATTAATTATGCATCCAGAAACAACTATTTACCTGAATACCTTGACTTTGAGTGACATTAATAATTTGTTGCTGTAGAGTCTGAAACTGAGGCTCCTCATTTCCAAGCTTATAGAAAATGCAGTAGCAGAGCAATTTTGACCCCAGCATAATGACAGGAGGCACAGTATGAACTCTTGGAAAGGAAGATCTCTTTTCCCTGTTCATGAAGCTACTTCTATTGGAGAAAGTAGATGACAAATGGGAGATCTCTCTCAACTATTTTGCTGGCAATTACTGACAAAATGTCAATGGCCTCAGAGACTGTTGTTTGCAACATGTGCTACAGCCTGATTGCCTTGTGGGGAAATGACAAGAGGATTCTTGTTCAAAAAGCTGTTCCCAAAATCCTATTTCAGCTCAATGAAAAAGCGGTTTGCAGAACAAATTGTACCCTTGTCAGACATGCCAGTGTATTACTTTAAAGATCATGTGATGGAGAGAAATAAACTGAGAGTTTACAAACAAAATGAGTGAGGAAGGACAAAAGTCATCCTTATTGATTTCTTGGACATCAAATACAAGACAGAAAAAAATCATCCAGAGGTGGCCTCAGCAATTCAGCTCAAAATCTTAAGCAGAATGTACTGATCTAATTTTGAGTTGGGTTTTGCTCACTCTTGGCAGTAGTTGGTCCCTGAGCAGTAAGCAAACTGGGAACTTTCTCAAGTACTATATGACAACATTTCTGCTTCCAGTAGAGGCTGTTTTTAATGTAGAAATAAGGGAAGCAATTTTAGAGGCATTCAATATCAATATCAATGTCCTTATGCACTGAACAGAGCAGTAACACAAAAGGGAAAGTAGATTCACTTAGCAATTCATTTTTAAATAGCTTTGCATAAAAAGCAGATGCAGAACTTTATCCTATTCTAACCAAGATGTGTGAAAAGACTCATCATAAAGATGATCAGTCTTTTATCATCTAAATAGTTTAATCCTGGAAAAGTGTTTCCTTTTTGCAGACAGGCATTTGGGTGCACGCTTTGGGGCGCTTTTTTTGTTGGTTCTATTAAAAGTAAAAAGGGCTGTTAAATTTTTGTCTTGTTTCAGCCAATACTATGACCAGGTATGGCTTTGTAAGCAGAAACGACTCAAAATCAGGCACTTGCCTAAGTATTATCAGGACTGGAAACACTATTTTTGTAGATTTTTTACAAAATAATGGCTTTATTAGTCTGCCCTTTACACATAAGAAAGGTAACTATCATACCTTAAAGATCAATAAGTTCTGGAACTGACACCTTCCTATCAATATTCTGTTTTTTCATATGTGTATGTACACCTATATATATAGGTGTCACATCCACACAGTCACATAGTTAAAGGCAAAAAGATATTTAACAGATAGAAACTGGAACCTTGGTAAAAATAATTAAGGCTCAATGGTGAACTGGGATTTTGTTCTACATACTATTCAGGTATGACAGGGCTGACATTAATTAATCAATCAAAGCCTCCGAGAGTCGTCACATCCTTGTCTAAAACCCTGTTTCTTAAATGGATATATTCTTTTTTCTGATAGTCTGCAGTTTTAATGATTTTATTTTTTTTTCTAATATAGATATTCAGAACAGCACAGACAAGATAATGTGCTTTTCAAAGATTTTAGATACACTGCTATCTGAAGCAACTTAGCTCATCATTGATTTTGTACTATCCTGTAAATTACCATTTGTTTCATAGTACTCCATTTCTTCCAGCAGCTACATAAAGGCAGCTAAAAACAGACCTCAATGGTTTCAAACTGAGGAAAGTCACATTTTTACCTGGAGTATTGTACTGCTCAGAAAGCATTAATGTACTTCTGCTTCTGGCTAAAGATGATTGTGTGGGAGTCAGCAGTCGAGAAACAATAAAGTTTTCCATTGGACTAAGATGCATGCGGTGAGCTGAAGGATGGGAGCAAATAAAACAAAATTTAAAATGCAAAGAAATAAAACAATGTTACATTAAAATAACTGATACAAAATGATGAAATGATTAAATGAAATGACAAAAAAATACTGAACTTTCTGAGATTTAAAATACTTGAAGCTAATTTTCATTCCCTCTGAAAAAAACCTAATTTTTCCATTGTTTTAAGTTTCCCACATATATTCCACACAGTAAGGTTAAGATCATGTTGTATTTTGTTTTTGCTCAGAGCCATGTTTCATTCTGCAAAATGGTTGCTTTCATGACTCAGCACAAAAAAGGTTTGTGTTCTTTCCAGGTAGGAAAGGCAGAACACTTGGTAGAACAGCACAGCTGCTCACCAATGTGCCACCCGTGCTGGGACTGCATCTGAAATCTGCCATCTCACCACATTACGTAAGTCTTATTTATACAATATGCCTGCATTACTTCCTACCCCATAAATATAAGTGTCAACTATATAAGACATTTATAGATGTTCCTATTACATGTATATATAGCCATCTGTCATAAAAACCTCAAAGCTACTGATGAGCTTAAGCAATTCAGAAATTAAAATAAATGTACCTTCTCTTTTTCATTCTAGAAATAAGCCTTCATAGTAATTTATTGCAGTAAATGTATTTTTTTCCATTAGAATTAAAGAAAAAATAAAATAGGGTAGAAGAAAAAAAAGCAAACACAAAATAAACCCAAAGAAATCTAAAGAATTCAGAGTGAGATAAACCCTTCAGTCCTCTTTGTTGTGTTTAGCAATCACTAATCCTACAAGATGATCATCTTTTGCAGAGTCTCTCAAGGATCAGTTTCCTAAGAAATTAATGGGCTCTACAACTCTGGTCACTAGATTGAGGTCTCCCAGGTGGCCCATCAGACCTACCCCTGCCTATGGAACATCCCATATCTACTGCCAGACCACACCTTTGCTTTACCTGATTTTCCTTATTTTGCTAGAAGAGTATAGTTATAGGAAATAGCTGCCTGTACTTATAACCCTGTTTGCTGGACTATCAGAATCTGGAAAATAATCAGTAAAAAACCCAGAGCACTTGTTGCTGGACTGTGATCTCCAGCACGGCAGCACAGCCTTGGGACAGGCAGCAGAACCACGCCATTAATACACAATGTCTCAGATGTTTGAGTTCCTTTGGATAACAGACACAAGCCAAGCCCACAGCTACATGGAGCAGAAGTGCTGTAAGCAGGAGGAGAGCTGGAGCTGGCAGGAGCCCAGCAGGTTCACTTGCCTCTGTCGGGGGAATGCGCTATGGCCGCCGTGGAGGACGAGAGGCGTTTACTGATTGGCGACTCCATTTGCTTTGGCAGATTCATTGTAGAAGCTGAAAGTTTGTCACACGCTGCAGAGAAACGCATTGAAGACATTTGTATTCGCACCACAGTGTTGATAAACTCCAAAAATTAACCTTGCATTTGTACTCGTGGCCCTTGCACTGATCATAGCACTGAATTGGCACGAGAGGAGCTCTTTGTGACCGCTGAGGACCAGCACCCTCTGACATATGCTTTGGCAGGCAGCTTTTCTGCTCGTCAATTTAATGCTCCAGTTTCACAGTTTTTTTATACTGACACTGATAAATAATTATACATCATGTCTGAACAAGTAAAGCTATTCTGATACAAGACACTCAATACCAGCTCAATACAAATATAAAGTTACCCAAACAAACTGCACACATGACCACTCTGAACTCATCTTCATTCCCTCTCCCCTCTACCTTCAGTCTGGAAGAGCTGAAGTTCACATCAGACATTACTCTAATAAGAAAATGGAATAACCAGCATTTGTGCATCTGTATGAAATCTCACTGCTTTAATGACCGAGCTGGCATCAGTTATTTCTTTTATCTTTTTGTGCCTGAGAAGAACTAAAAAAAATATATAGCTCAGTTTTTTGGTACATTTTTCTTCTGAAATACCATTTGACAAAGTCTGAGCACAATACCCATTTCCTACCTTGGCATTTATTCAACTGAATGAAAAAGAAATGGTACTCAGGTATTACTACAGACTACTAGTACAAGATGATCGCTGATACTCAGAAGATAAAAGCACAGATGTTTTGTCCTCTACATTTGAATTTTATTTCTTTCAAAACCAAAAATAATTTCAGCTAGAGACATGCATGTGGCCCTAATTCTGTATTTTCTCAGTTACTGCATTCCCTGTTATGTTCATCAGATCATTGCCTTAGTGGGGTTTCCAAGATTTGCCTCCACTGCTACAGTAAACAATGCAATTCACTACATTCGCTTTTTTAAAAAAGCACATATAATGCTGGTATGCTGCAAAACATCAGTTGCACAGGCAAATATCTTTGCACATGAACAATGATCAGTAAAAAAATCGAATCTGTTTGCCCGAAATAATAGTTCTGTGAGATCATAGGCAGAACAACATTTATTGTGAATTCTGCAGGAGTAAATAGCTTAACTCCTCCTTTGAGGGAGAGAAGGAACCTACTTCTCAAAAGAACAGGCTGTGTTTTCTTTTCAAAATGCCAAGTACATTTGCAATCAAGATTAGAAATCCTATATGCAATCCATTTGTAATTTTGGAGGACTCATCTACTTCAGAGTCCTTTTATGGGAATAATTTACAAAACCCCAACAAACCACAAATAAAACCCCACAGGAAAAGAAGATAACTGAACAATATAAAACATGATTGCTTAAACAAAGTCAACCACTTGAGTTTGTTACAAATACCAGCTTGGCCAAAATTCATATCAGGAGACTGAAAACGTAACATGGCTGTTTATACTAAATTTATTTGTTCCTAAAATATTGCAGAAGAACGCCCTTGAGATGGAAGAAGAGCATTGTTTTGATGAAACATGGTCTTCATAATATATTTTCTTACTGTGCAACTGAAATTTTTCTCAACAGCACCTGTGCACGTCCATTAGAACTGTCAAATACACGTGTAATTACACACACACACACAGAGCACCCGCAGAATTAACAACGGTGAGAATCTGAGCGGTAGAAGCCTACAGTTACTGAGAAAACCATGAAATGCCTCTACTGTGCTGGAATGTGAGGCATGCACTGCTCCACCATGGCAAAATTAAAAGGAAATTAAAAGACACTGGTCTACATCACTAAGGGTAATGCCGTAGAGTACCAGACTGAAATGATAAGAAAACAGTGGTTAGGAAGAACAAGATCAGTGGATGGATTACAGTGATTAGAACAGTTATAAACGAGACACGATGGTACTGTGATTCTCTGAAATACCATTGAAGGAATCAGCAGGAGCAGTAGAGGTCACAGGGTCTGGAGGAAGGGTGTTGGCAGCTAAACCTAGAACAGGGGGTGGGGTATTTTCTGATTCACCTACACAGCAGAGAAATCAGAGCAAAAAGAGGTGAAAGAAATTACTGAATAAGTTGGGGGAGCTGGAATTAAGCACAAACTGCATCACAAAGAAAACTGGTTTCTTTCTTAATGTATAAGAGACTTCTTTCATTATTATATATATTTAATTTCCTGGCTTTTTTAATGACGTATCATGAAAACTATGATATGAAACAGAGCTTGTCTTTTTAAAGTTAAGTATACTTACATACTGTTTATAAGCGAGTAACTGTTATATTTCATCAACACCCAAACATGGGTGTTGTTATAGGGATGTTTTTCCCTATAACATCAATTTATTCAAACCTGACAAATTCAAATAAATTGTATAATTTAAAAGAGAAAACATGCATCTTTCTGAAATATAAAAGCAGCACATGACTCATTATGTAATAAAAAGAATTTCCTCTGAAGCCAAAGCAAAAATAGCAGTAACAGAATGTGCATGAGGAAAAAACGCAAACTATTTTAAACTGCACATGGCTGCATAGTCATCTAGAAATTCCCATCAGGTTTTTAGAAGTACCAAACAAAAACAGATCATCTTTTGCAAGCCTTAGACAGGACTCAGTCCTCTGGTGAATATTAAATCTGCTAACTGTTTGCGTGGGAAGACAATGTGGAAGAAGCTACTAAGGGAGACAGTGCATCAATTTTAATTTTAGCATTTAGCATGCTCCAAACAGATTCTGGTTACTCTATTAAAATGATCTGCATTGCTAAAGTTAGGGGGAACCTGTCTCCACAGAAGGTGCAGGGGGAGGAAGCCCAGCAAGCAATTACAAAGCACTTATTCATGCCCTAAGGCAGTAGCCCCTACAGTACCACCCTAACTATAAACCCTCATACTTACTATCTCCACAATCTCATGCATTTTTCACTTCCAGATCTGCAATGCAGGCAGCCTGTTTCACTTACCATCTCTGCCTCCTGAGCCTGCAGCCAGTGCTCCTCCCCACGACCATCGCTTCTGCTTCTGTTCCAGCTGCTGGCTGCGTTCGAGGGACCGGCGCATCATGGCTTCTAAACGTTCCTGGTAATTTGGGTACAAACCCAGACACAAATCTCCATCAGTTCTTTGGGGGCTTCCTTCCCCCGCCCTCCAAAACCATGCCGAAAATACACAGTCCCCCTGTTGCTCCACACAAGATGATTACAGGAGCTCGCTCACAATAAAAGAACAAGAAGTGAATAAAGAAGGTATCAGCATGCTACCTACCTCCAGATCTGTGTATCCTTTGTCTGCAAGCCACTGAGGTCACTACAGAGGCCTAAGTAAATAACACAGGTTGCATCACTGCCTAGCATCTGCTCCTGCTGGTGAGGCTGCTGCTGTGCTCCGGACTTAATTTGTATAAGAATAATGCTCGACAAGCATTAACTCCTTCTTGTCTATGCAGACATCAGGATTCTTTCCCGTCCCTTTCTGAGCAGTTAAATTGCTGCAATGCCAGTGGCTCCACCTAGTCACTCAGATAAATGATCACTTCAATCCAAAGTAGGTTACTTTGCAGGATGCCCTACTTATTTATTTATTTTTACAAAAACTCCCTCCTTCTATTATGTTCTTCAAATCTAGGTGTTTAAGACCTGATTTTTTTTTTCTGTTTATTTATTTTAGTGCACACTTACATTATACTCTTCCAAGATTTACTCCCCCCCCCCAAGCCTATGTTCTTCTCCATGAGTTAGGATTTTCTCCTTCTTAGGGGGAAGAACAGAATTTTTTTCTCTCCCCATATCTTGCTCTATCTTTAAGTTACAGCTAAGCATGGTCACTTTATTCCCTCTCCATCACCTCTTGACTCTCAAAGACCTCCATGAGCTTCATTCCCACCTCCTCCCTCAGCTAGTTTCTCAGTGATTTATTGTTGTGGCAATGATCCCTGCACCTTTTCTTTTTCTCCTTTCAAGCAGATAAAATGTGGTTATTCCCCACCCACAATTCCATCATCTAACAGCCTCTTCCTTTCCTCCTCTCAGTACTTCATTCGCATCTGGCAACCTCCTCACCCTCACATTTCAGCAGCCCAACCCCTACTGTGGAAGATAAGTCTATTCTTGCTGCCTCCAGCTCCTGCCCCAGCGAGTTTTAGCCCTTTGATCCTATTTGTATTTTTGGTGTTATTCCAAAAGTAATAACCTTTGCCATGTCCTTTTGGTCTAGTATAAAACTCCTACTCTTAGCCACTTCAAACTGGATCCTGCAGGCTTCTGTGATCATATCACACCCATTTTGATTTTTATCAATCCCCTGCTCTATCTCCAATATCTTTTGGCAGCTCAGATAAATTGTGTGGAAAATCCTTCATACATCTTTTGGCCAGATTACTTTCTCTCACTGATTAATGCCTTTGGTCTGGCTTTCCTGAGCTATTTTACCAAAATATTTGAGTCTTTGTTCAAGAGTGTTTCCTTCAGGCTCTGCACTGGTGGAGAGCCAGTTGTCTCTGATGGAGCTCCTTCAGCACATTAGACTCTTACATCAGGCACCTCCAGTAATCTCCATACTTTTATACATGTGCCTGTAAACTTTGTCTTACCTTCCTGGGCTTCTGACCCTGGTCATTGACTTTCTACATTACCAGACGTCCCCTCATCATCTTCTGGTTATCTACAATACCCTTTTGCCTCTTACACATTTTTGAAGAATTTCTTCTACTACCATGACTTGCAGTAATTTATTTCAGAGCTCATTTTTTGCACCTCATCCATCCATCAGTATCAATAGCAAGCTACTATCTTTTAATCTTTAAGCTCTGTTCTAATTTTATTACAAATCACGTGCACCATAAAACATTCCATTACCCTCTATATGAAGAGTGAAAAAAGGAAATTCTTTCATCCTCTATCATTCCCAGCTCTCCTGTCCTTGTTACCTTTTGGCCAGGTGACCCACACTGCTGTTGTCTCCAGGAAGACGATCTTTCAGTCGTGTTGTGAGCTCACGGTCTATCAGGTAACATCATTCAAAGACCACTGAGAGCAGGCAGCTGCTTCCCTGCCCTCCCTCCCCCCCTTCATCCCCCTCTCTGTCTACTCAGTGCCATCAGTGTCCAGGCAGGCATGAAAATGAGAGCTCTGCCTCTTTCCTCCTCCCTACAGAGCCGATGAACGAAGCACCACAAGGCTGAAGCGCAGCCTCTTCTGCAGGAGCACGGAAAACCCCCACAGCCTGAATCCCCCGCTGGCTTCTTGCACACACCCTGCCTGTGAAAAGGAAACAATCTTCCACTCCCTGGAATCTGAAGTCAGCCCTCTCTGCTTTACTTTGCTACAGTCTTTCTTCCTTCTCTTGCTACTTGATGATACAAGTTTCACATTAAAATCCTGTGTGTGCAGGCTTAGCTTTACAAGTTCAGACTTTTTTACTTTTAGCTTCCCTCCTCTCTAACCTTATTCTGTTTGAGTTCCTTTTCACAGCCTTTCCAAACCTCACGTATTTCATCACCAGTTCTCTGCAGTGTGCTTCTTTTCACCATTTTCTTCTTCTAAGCAGCTACTATCCTATCCTATCCTTCTACCCACACTCTTTATCAAGGAAAATCATCCTCCCATTTCTTTCTTATTAAAGAGTATTTTCTCATTAAAGCATACTTTTACATAGAACCTTTTTTTTATTTTCTATTTCTAATGAATATTGTTATTAATCAAAAAGGATAGATTAAAACAGTTACATTTCAATTATTTCTGTTTGCTCTCTTGTTGGGTTTTTAACAATGCTTGGAATAAGCAATATTCTATAGTTTGCAAGCCACAGAAAACACACCACCTACTATCAAAGCATTGCTTCAAGAATAAAATGCATGCTAAAACAGATTAAAGAAATTAAATTATGTTTCATATACATTTGAAAGCCCATGATACCTACAATCTAAGGTTGAAATCTTCAGTTACATTATTTGGAGAGGATCATTCATTTCCATTTGCAAAGAGCCTTTTCATTAGAGTTATATAGAATAGAATTATTAAAATTCACAAAACCTCTGCAGATATAGGTCAGATAAAGAATAATATGAATACTGCTTTTGACAAAGGAAGGACAGTTATTAAAAAACATTTTAAGGTGGCACAAAACTAAAAACCCAAAGAAAATAATAAGACATAAGCAAGCATAGCATAAACAACTCATACATTAATAATTTCTTCCATGACAAAAACTAAACCACAAGACAAAGCTTTCCTTCATCAGCAAACAATGTGGAAAACCTTTCCAGTCTATGTTATAGATGAAGCATCTCCTTGAAAACATATCAGACCATGCATGTGATCTTATTTGGGAACTCTAACAGCTACAGATAGAGGAAACACTGTCTACTCTTAAGATATAGTAAGTTTTCACACAAAAAACCCTATAATGTACAAGCACTGCATGTAGGTTAAACTAAGAATGAATAAAATCATAAGAGAGAGCCATCTACTGCTAGCATCTACGATATACATTACTTTCCAAAATCCAGTTACTCATGCGAGTTTTCCTCAGCCTGAGCAACAGAATAAGCATTTGTACTGTCTGAATTAAAAACAAACAAAAACCTGGCCCTCAAAACTCTGTCAAATGACTTGTTTTCTCACAACTAAGTTATTTTCTCTGTGCAAAATACAACGCAGATGTGACAACAAGGAAAAAAAATGTTTCAAGTGTTATGACTTAAAATAGTTTGTGCAAATAATTCTAAACCAATCTCCTTATATCTGCAAGACAAACATCTGAAAGAGCCCCAAACCATCTCTTCCTCCTCACTTTATATACAGCACTGTATGTAAGAAGCTCAGTTTCCTGACATTATCAGTTGGCTTCATCTTTGGAGTGGAGTAGAGTAAGCAATTAAAGCTACAACATCTTGAGAGCTTTTCACTCTGTTGTGTCTAAGCACATACTTTTACAAATGCAACAGAGTGCACACGCACCAAAATAATCTCTTCCCAATAATCTGTGCTCAGCTAGACATCTATTTACAAGGTATTTCCAAGTCACATGGAAGCTCAAGACAGGAAAAGGGATACAAATTATTTTAACTGAAAAAGGGCTAGCTTTACTTTTGTCCAGTTCCCTGTTAAAAGAAACTTAAATAACTTCTGTAGAACAATACACTGCTTTGCTCAAGGCTCAAAGACTGCTTTACTAAAACAAGTGGGCAGCTTTAAAAGTAATACTTTTAAAGTATTACTTAAAATACTTAAACTACTTATTCCCTTCAGTGATACTGAAGACCTCTGTAGGTAAGAGAGATGCAGTCAATGCAGACAAAATGATTTCTAAACATTATTTATTCATTTCCTTCTGAAGAATCTGACACTTTCACTGTACTCTGCAACAAGTTCCAGCTGCCCCAAAGAACTCTGACAGAATACCTCAATTCCTACCAGAAGATTTTCAAACCACCATCTCTTACTTGGCACTGTAGAGGAGGAAAAGTAGGCAAAATAAATTGAATTTTAGCCACCTCTTTAAGAAGCCCTTTGCAAGCAAAACAATCAAGCAGAGGATGCTCTGATATAGGACAAGTCCCCATCAGTTTGCTAATACCTATTCCTCTTTCAGATGCAACAACAATATTTTGTAAAGAGAGATTTATACTACCTCTTCCTATCACAAATGTGCACTAGTTTCTGATCTGTTAAAAAACAAGGAAAAATAATTCAGGGAAAATATAAAGGACAACCAGTAAGGCAGTGAGCAAGGAAGAAAATCTCTCTACTTGTCATTTCAGACAACTGATGAGCAAGTAAAATGGGTACTCCAGTACCCAGCCAGTGTAAACTGGTGTTAAAAGGAGAAATGCTGAGGAGATGCTGCAGTACACACTGGCTCACTGGCCTGGGCACACCCCACACACACACCACAGGTGGGGGAAATACATGTTCAAAGCTCTTCCAGTAAAGATGGTCTTAAATGGCCAAAATTACTCACAAGCAGTGAGTAACTTGCAATGCCCAGGGTGCTGCAAGTTCATCACCATCCTTGCTCAGACCTCCACTGTTATTATGCACACAGAGTTTGAGAGGTTCATCACAAGAGCAAGGGCCAGGGAAGGTGGGGCTAAACTGGCAGATCCTTTAGTAGAATTCAAATAGAATTTGAGAAATGAGGGACAAGAAACTGGGAAGGGAAGCTGGGAGGTGATGATGTCTCTTACTCCCACTTTCCTCCTCTCACACTGCCCTGTCCTATTGATTATTCCTCTATGCAACCTCTTCTCCTTCAGAGGCTCCTGGACTTTTTCCTCCCACAGATTTAATCCATCCCCAAACAAGTAAGCATCCTCTCCTGTCCTCCTGCCCACATAGCCTCCTCTGAGGCTCCTCAGCCTGGGGGAGGAGAAGGGTGGAAAGGAAAGGGAAAGAATCTACACCCAGACGTATTTTAGCTTCCAAAAAAGGCTTTGGACACTTTAGGCATAAAGAACTGGCCTGGTGAGCAGAGCTAGGAGTAGTACTCACATTATGACCAAATGCTTGGAATCAGCCTCTCCCTCACCACTGCAGAACTCTGCCCTCACACGTGCAGTGTCCTGGGGAGCTGCAACAGGCTCGCTGATGCTGCTTGGGAAAAACATCACAGTGTGCTCAGCCTCTTATGCCACCTCTGGGGAGGGCAGGAGGCCACTGCAGAAGATGGGGTCAGCCCCCCTAAACAGACGCCTTGGGTCTGATCTGTCACAGCCTCTCACATCCAACAACTCTGCCCTCATTTCTTCAGCAAAGGCAAACCTTGAATGCAGGGAAAGCTGGTGGGTACTTGCTCTTCCTACACCTCTCCGCCCTTCTGTCCTGCTCTGCTGAAAATTTTGGGGACAGGGTTTTGGATGGTTTTGTACTTGCCTCTTCCCCTTACAATCCTCACAAAGGGAATTGGTTTTGCTTACTGCAAAAGGTAATAACCTTTTTTTATTACAGCAGGAAATGCTGCAGGAGCATGACTTCAATGCTGTTACCACAAGAAAGAGACCTCCTACCCTTTGCTTCTGCTGTTTCCCATTTTTATTAAAAGACTTTGAAACAAACCACATGACAAAATATTTTAAAATTAATTCTCAGGCATTACATAGAAGCCACAATGAGCATGTTAAAGTGCAACAATGAATGACAGGATGCAATCTTCTCTTCAAGTAAAGTGAAAAATCAAAAAATTCTATGAACAGCTGTATGTTATTGTGAAATCATGCAAAAGTGTTTTACCTGTTTTGCAAAGTTATTTTGATGAAAGTACAGGGCAGAAAAACAGAGGTTAAGAATTGTGGATTTCTAAAGCTTTTTTTATATCTAGGAATCGAGGAAATATTTTCTTTTGGCTTTTTGTTTTTTAACTACTGCTTCCTTTTCCAAAAATCATTAATTCTTTATCAGTTGTGGGTAGCAGTGCCAGTATTCTCCACAAAGTGTCATGCAGAGATATACACACACCCAGAATTCAGAGAGGTGTACCAGAAATTAGACTCACTGGAGCAAAAAAACAACCTTAAATGATCACAGCAGGGAGCATAAAGAGAGGAAGGGTATGAAGATGCTTAAAAATAGGTGATTCTGTTTTATGTTAGAATTTGAAAACAGCCTAGATTCTTCACTGCTTTAAGTACAAGTTTCTGAATTTCTGTCACTGAGGAAAAATGGAAGAACACATTTTCACAAACATTATTTCTGTTTCATAGACAGTAAACAGAACAGTAAGAAAAATCTTTCCCTTTTTGGAAACATTCATCTTTAAAGACTTCCTTCCAGAGAACTGGTGCTTTATATTTGACAACCAGAGTCCCAGATATGTTAGCAGTAGATGACAATTCCAGGAGATCAGACAAAAATTAAAAAAAAAACGTTTTGGAATGTGTTTTTGATGTGCAGTGGTAGACTACTCACAGCTGTGGTGATGTGGTTTGCAGTTCCTGCACTAATTGCTCACATGTCTCCAGTCCTGCCCCCACCCCCAGTCGTTTATTGCATGTCAATATCCAGCCATGTTCAATGCTGCCATACATCTCCCAAAGGACCTCACCTCCTCCTCTTTAAGCTTTTGTCTCCGTTTTTCTTCAACAGCTGCTCTCTTCTGCTCCTCTCTCTGCCTCTGCTCCTCCAGTCTTCTCCATCGCTCTTCCATTTGCTTCTCATACTGAAGTTTTGCTCTTCTCTCCTTCTCCAGTATCTGCTGCTCCCTAGCAGCTTGTGCAGGGAAAAAGGTGCATTTCATGTCATGCAAATTTTCTTCTATTTTAAAATTATTTGGTAACATGGAACAATAGTGTAAAACAACAAATACAAGTACACAGGGGTTTAGTCCACTAAGATTAAAAATAGAGTGCACAGAAGTGCTGAAATGATCTAAGTGATTTGCTCAATAAATAAGGAAACCCTTGTACACAAAGTGCCAGGTTGTACTCCTTACCTATGTAAAAACAGTGTGCAGAACAGTTTAGCATTTTTTTTAGTGTCTCAATCCCACTGTAGCTTAAAGCCAAATTATTTTTTCAGATATACTTCCTAGTAAGCTTTGAATGAAATCAGCTGTATACGTTGAAGCAAAAGCCTTTGGGACTTCTTTAAAACTGCACTTCTTGTTACAGAGCTGCCTCAAAAATAGACATATATAAACAACATATGCTAAGTTTTCTATGAAGTTTTGAAAATACATCTTTCAGCTCATGATTTGGTACTACATCTTTACTCACTTCTGCCTCTTCACATGAAAAAAAAAAAATTACTTCTGTTACTAAGATTTCGCCCAGCTGTTTATTCCAACTAGAGTAATAATCTTCATGGGACATTACCCTGATATTTCAGAAACTCAAGACTGCAACAATACACACTGGACTGTTGCTTCAGATGTACAAAGGAGAACAAGTAGCAGGAATTAATGTGGCAAATTGAGAAGAAAAGTCCATTTCCCATGCAAGTGTATTCCATAAAAAGGCAAGAGTTCAGTAAGCATGCCTATATACACACAAGCCTGTAGTGTCACACACCAACACACCATCAATATGAAAGAAGGAATATTGCCAGGTTAAGAACTTGAAAGTCAGGGAAAGCCAGAATTAACAATGTTTATACAAGAGCTAATCTTTCTTCCTGCTCACTTATTCAGCCTGTGTTTCTTCAGTTCCTGTTTGCTTGTGCAGCACATCATCACCCTTGTATTATCTTCCCATTGTTCCTAGGCTCTTGCCCAGCCATCTCAAATGCCTCTTCTCAGATCAGTCTTTTCCCCCCAGTTCCTGTTCCCAGGCTCTTTAACCACAGCTGTGCCTTTCGGTCCCTCTTAGCTCCATTCCATCCTCACTCCCTTGGGTGAAAGTCAGAGCCCTCTCAACACTCAGATCCTTTTCCAATATTCCATTGCTTTCCCTTGAATACAGAGTCCTGCTACAATACTACTTCCTCAAATTCAGTCTGCTTTCCAGAATACCTTCTTGCTTATTATTGTTAGAAATACAGTTGATGTTGTTTTCCCCTTTTGTCTTATGAAAATCCACTCATCTTCCCCACTCAGGGCAGTATGAGGGCAGTGTCAGTGATGCAGTGAACCTGGACTGAATGCACGAAGTTCAGACTTGCCAACAGAAAAAGTTACCTCAGAGACAGTGGATAACAAGTGACCAGGCATTAATTGATGCTAGCCACACCAGGTAAAGCAGGTGAAAAAAGCATGCTGGAGTTTATAAAAAACCAAAAATAAAGTGAGATGTCCAGAGATTGTGCTAAGATTACCTTCTGAGGAAGCAGGTGGAACCTGGGACTGATTCTGGACAGAGAAGTAAACAATTCTGTCATCATGGACACACGTACAATTCTTCTTGCTTAATTTAGGGGTGCTAAACCACTGATTAATGAGTTTTGGTTTGGGTGGAAAAGTTAGTTCCCATTGCTACATAGTACCTGCTGACTGCTTAAAGATCTGACCCTTGGAGAATATGCTGCTTTTTTCTGAACTTCTAAAAGAAAATTCTCACAGTCAAACTGTGACCAAAAACCAAAGCTCCTCATTACAGAAATGGTCTTATCTCTAAAGAAATATGTTTCCAGGAGGTATATATGATGTCTGGGAGAAAGCTGCAGACACCACCTCCCAGATCTCCTCAGCCAACCACTCCCAAAATCTCCAGGTTTCAGTTTTCTTCTCATCTCTTCTACTCCAAGTCCTTTCCAATCTAATCATCATCTCACTTTCTTGGGAACCAGAAAAGAAGGGATAATTAGGAGGAAAGAAGAGATAGCCTACACTGAGCATACCTGGAAGAGAAATAAGTCCCATATAGACAGAAGTTTGGGAAAAATTAAGTACTAAAGAGAAGCAGATTTTCATCACAACTACCAAAAGGAATTGTGCTGACCAAGCCCATAGTAATGAAAAATGTCACTGGTCTCAAACTCCAGATTTTGCAAACCAACAGTCAACAGTTTATTCAATGCAAGAAAAACAGCATTTTCCTATGATTCTTATGGCAGGTGCCCATACTCGTTTAGTTGACACTTCCTCAAAACATATGCTTATCTTAAATTTTACAAAAATCATAAAACACTGACAATTCCTTCTGCTAAATATGGTCAGGTAATCTCTAGGAACAGTGCTACTGATCTGTACTGTCATTATAATGAGGAAAAGTGAAGTTAACTGTTTAACACTTTTTTATAAACAGAGAGAAATACAGGAAGTCCAAATCAATGCTGGACAGAAAATTTCATATATATATATAGATACATATATGTATGTATACACAAACACAGATATTTTAGTTCTGTATACACTTGCTCCTCTTAAATATATATATTTATATTTTTTACATTTATATTTTACAACTCTCTCAACATTTCCCTGGTCATATTAATAGATTAAAATTAACTGATTGTTTTAAACAAAATCTGAAATCATTGCCTATTGTTATTCAGGAACTGAATGTTTTTTATCACTCTCCTGAAAGATTAACCATTTTACAACTAAGAGAAAAATACACACTTTAATGCTGTACTTAACAACTCTATTATATATTTCAATATGGCTAAAACCAAACAGATTAAAATTGAGGTTGCTTTATCAAATAATCCTATATATTATTCTGAGTATTATTCAAGGCTTTTTTTTTCACAAACCAGAATCATAACAGCAGTATCTTGAACATAAATCTATATTCAAAGGCACACAAATCAAAGAAGAAAGTCAACTTGTAAATATAAAATATTAAATATTTGACTGGAAATCCAGAAAGACAGATTGTTTTTTTATAATTTAAGTTAAAAGAAGGGATAAAGACTAGGAACAGACTAAATGAGAAGACTTTAAATTCAGAACACAAAAAATGTTGTTAGTTAAGCCTATTAAAACATATATATAAATAATACATACACCTCCTGCTAACTTACCAAGGTATTTCTCCCTTTCTTCTCTTCTTTCCTTTGCCAGTCTTTGTCTTTCATCAGTTTTTAGAAATCCATCAATAGCTGAAGACAGAGGGAGGGAAAAAAAAAAGCCTTAAAAAGCTGTTAGCAAAAATATAAAGAAGGAGCCAAAATAAATTAAAAGAATCCATCAAAAAGAAATCATAACTACTGCATTTAACAATACAATAACACGACCAATAACAAAACAATAACAAAATAACAAAACAATAACAAAACCAATTTTGTTCTTATTTGCAGGCAGGTTAATGAGCTGGGATTTGGGTACCTCTTGAGCACAGTCCCCCACCTACAGCTGAACTCCAAGCACGGTTCCTCAGTGGAAATGCCTGACTCCTCCTCTCAGAGCCAACAAGCATGCTGTTAGTGCTTGTTTCAAAACCTGAAACTTCCTTGGGAAAATCCACAAGGATGTGATTAACACACATTTATCTTTGTTAATAAGTTCATTTTAAATTTTTTGGCTAGAAAGAAAAAGGCAGCTGAGAAAAGCAGCAAGCAGCAATGTGGAGTCCCAGCCTTCGTATTTATGGCTGACAGCAGCCCCCCAGTTTCCTTGCTCGCTCAGCACCAGCTCATTTCAGCAACCAGCAATTACTGCTGGATGAGGCTACAGGAGCAGCCCTCCTGCCCTCTTTCCCAGGCAGGAAACACTTTGTTTCCTCCTGGAGCTGGAACCTAAAAGTAGGATACATATTTAGGAGGAGGTTGCCTAAGGATGTTTTGTACTGGATCCAGACACCCCAGTTCTTTGCACAGCATGCACAGCTGAAAAGCCCAATTTAAGGAGGCAGGAAGGCAGAGCCTGACACCCCAGGTGCCATGGGGTCACCTGCCTGCATGCCCTGGAACAAGCACCAAAGGGACCTAAGCAGGAGTAAGGCCACCAAGGAGTGCCCTGACAGACCGTGCAGGGGATGGGATCCTCTGCAAACAGCTCACAGGGCCTCCCCCGCCCTCCCTTCCCTGTCTCCTCAGGATCTCCTGAGGTCTCAGCAGCGCTGCAGTGCAAACAGGCATGGTGTCCCACAGCACAGTTTACATCATTTGCAATCATTATCTCGGCTCCCTACTGAGTTACTGAATTCCAATTAAGTCCCCTTCCTTTTGCTCTGAGAACTGCACTTGTTAAATTTACCAGATAAATATGAAAGGAAAAACTACATAGACTGCAACCCCAACTACCTTCCTGAAAAGACACACTTGTAGGTTCCTTTCCAAAGGCATTCTGTCTGTGGGAGCAAGGATTTTGCATAGGAAGTACTTTTCTATAAAATACACAGTTCTTAGGAAGGCTGAAAGCCAGCCTCAGTGGCCCCTGGTGATGAAGCTAGGGTCTCAGCTGTCCCCCATTACAGTAACAGCTTGCTTTCTCCCCAAGGAGCACCTTCAAAGACCATCTCTAATCCTCCTCAGCACACACAGACTGTGACTACCTGAAGGCAGCCAGGGCCCTGGAAAAATGTGATTATAGCTCCCAGCTGGTTAATTACAACTAAATTTGTGGGTCAAATACATATTTATTTATTACCAAAGACTCATCCTACTTCCATACTAGTCCACTTGTTTGCTCACTTGTCTGACATTTATTTTCAGATTTAACAAGGAAGAAGGAGACAAGAGGTGGCAGCTCAATAAAGCAACCATGGTTTGTAAAAGGTTTATAATTGCTTTGAAGGGGCCTGCAATAAGTAGCCAAGAAAGTGAATCAGCACAGATGTTTTACAGCTCCAATGGAAAGTTTTTCAGTGGTCCTAAAATCAAACAAACATGAAACCTACAGCTCAGGCTAGAAGCAGCAGAGGGAAACAAGAAGGCTGGAGAAAGGGAAAGAAACAAGAAGAGGCACAAGTTAAGGTCTTCTGTGGCAAAGGATTTAACTCAGATGGAGAGGCGGAACCTAAAGCACAGAAACCAGAATGGGAATAAATGAAGGGATAGAAAGGAACAGCAAGAGAGTTCGTGTCCATAAACTATGTTCACAAAATCCTGCACTGATTCTCATCACTCTCCTGGCTTACAGTAACTGTCTCAGAAACCTGCCAGCAAAAATGTATCCATTATGCCTATCAATAAAATCACAGCTAACTCATCTCTACTTAGATTGCTCCACAAACACAACCGGTGGAAGTGGATTTAAAAGCCTTCTTGACAACCCCATTGCTATAAAAGTTGATGCATAATTTTTCAGGTTGGCTTTCTCAAGCATTTGAATATCTCAACCCAATTCAGAAAATACTACAAGATGATCAAGGCTATAATGTCACATATTTAAGAAATGAGAACATATTCAAATTGAAACAGTCTGTACAATCTTTATTGTGCCTGTTTTTACATATATGTAACTTTTTTTTTTTCTTTTAGGTCCCTTTGCTTATTCATTCAGTGCATAAGGTTGGAACCAAGTTCAAAGTTATTAGTGCTTCTTGCTTTATTTCTTTCTGAAACTGGAAAGTGGACAGAGCTATACCTGAAGGCTTTTTGGAGAACAGCACTCCACACGTGGCTGCATCACAGGTGAAACTACAAATATATGTAATTCCTGTTCATTACATATGCAATACACCAACATGAAAAAAAAAAAACCCACCAAAAATCAGTGCAGGAAAACTGCATTCTAATACATACCAGCATCAAACACAAGATGGCAAGAGTAGCATTAAAATAGCACAGGCATCCTCAATGCTGGTATTTCTTAACTCAAGTACCTGACTTTGCAAATCAGCATGCCTGCCAAAGTCAGAAACTTGCTAGCCTTCAGAAAGTAAATATAGTTTTGAAGGACAGACAAACTGATCCCTGGGCCACAGCTTGTACCTTGGCATGATTTTCAAAGCCCAAAACTACCATACTTTACACATCTTCATATAATGTTCCTATAACATTATAAATGCCGAGGACACAGCAGTTACCTGTGGCAAGGAATTTCATTAATGACAGGAATTCAAATTCCGTTTGGCAAAGCAGACTGCAAGCAGCAAGCTGGCACAGGGAATTATCCCGGGAATAGAGTAAGGGCATCCCTGCATGCCTGTCCCGGAACAGGGAACTGCCGGCAGAGGGCAGGAGAAGGGCTGAAGGAACGACAAAACCCCGCGGCGAAATCGCTCTCACTGAGCTGTGACCCCGGGTTAAGTCTGGATACGCAGCTTTATCCTGAGCCTTCCTCATATTTACAGCTAAGCCTCTGATCCCTCACTTAGAGAGGCACGTAGCAGCTAACAACATGTTTAAGAGACAGGACGCAAATGCAGGCGGGTTGTTCTTCTGCCAACCAGAGTAATGAATACAAGGGGATGCTGGCAGAAAATTCCCTAAAAAACGTTTATTCCCGGATCTGCAGAGGAATAAGGAAACTGCTCAAATAATAACAGCGAAGATTTTACTCTCGGGAAATGCACACATACAAATTGCTTCTACTTCTTACTCTATTCTCCCAGCCCTCCCCACAAGTCTCCTTTGCACAGTCCCCACTCTCAAAGGTTTGCATTCAGGCACTGGGCTAATTCCTTGAGATTGTGCCTCGTTTTTTGATTGAGGAGGGCCAGCTGTTCATTCGGGACTTTGTTACAATGAGCATTTCTAAAGAAAAAGACCATAACATAAAATCAGTTCGAATGTCAATAGCAGACCTGCACCAATAATGTACCAGCTAATGCTGCAGGACTCCTTCAATGCTTCTATGTTACTTGAAAATAAATATTCACAGAAGTAAACCCCACCTGTTAATCACTGCTTCAACCCTTTTTTTATGGGCAAGGCAAACCTATTCAGCCTAAGGAAACAGTGCCAGAACATATCCACACACACTGCTCTGCTCCACATACTGCTTGTGAAAGCCTCCCTGTGGTTGCTCAAGACAAAGGAAGGCTGTCCTCTCCTGATGAGACACAAGGCAAGCTCTGTCTTTTGAAATCCATATCCTGGTTTTGGTGAGAAAACAAGTACTTATGCAAGACAATTAGGTTATTGGAAGCTGAGACTACATTTCAAAAGGACCAACAGGCTGCCTGGGCATCTCCTCTCTGGAAATTCACACCTGAGTAATTGTCAGTAGGTAAGGTCTCTATTCATTTTTCTTTTTTTTCTACTTTGTTATTGAACCCACACCCCCATCTGTCCCCTCTAATACCCCACGGTATTTGGTTTCACAATGTATTTATACACAGCAGATATTGAAGCTCTTGTTGGGCATCCTGACAGAAGAAATGTCAGCTGGGTATCTGAGACCAGCTCTACATAACAGTGCTCCACACACCTTTGGCCATCCTGTATGACCACATCCAACACATTTAGACCTCTGTCTATTCTTCCTGACACTGTCCAACACTTTTAGACTTTTGTCACAGTTTGTGTCATCTACACTGATGCTGCTGAATTGGTGTTACTCCCAGTTTGGATGAAGTTCTGCCAACGGATGGCCTTGCCTGGAACATTACTGCACTTACATCCACTGCTCTGCTGGCAAACTCTGCTGTTTCAAATAACATAATCATCCATAAAACTGATGCTTTGCTCCCTAAAACCTGCTTTGTCTCCCTTGGGACTGTTCTTTGAGACAAAAATGAGCAGACTTTTCCCACCTGTCACCGTTTCCCTCTGAGTATTTCCAAATGAACAAATGCTCAAGTTTTCAGCTATTGACTATACTCTGAAGGGAAAAATAGTTACAAAGCTGCATGTGACTGCACCTGGATGGCACTTTCTACTGGCAAAAGGCACTTTTCCTAAATTTTAATTATTATATAGCTGAGAGGCTTTCAGGTAGAGGCAACATGCAAACACCACAAGAGTTTTACAGGTAGTTTCAGTAAGATTTAGTGGGTAGTAGTCCTTTTTGATATTTTTCTACATTTTCATTAATTAAAAAGCTCTCTATTCCACTGCATTCAAAAATCCTAAAGAATCAGAATTTCCCCAGTTTCAGACACAGAATTTTATTTTTACATTTGCCAAGCTGGATTTCAAATATAACCTGAAAGAAACAGCATTTTCCATTATGTCTAATTAAAATACCAGGATGGCTATTTGTCGTTATAAAGATGTTAAGTGGATGAAGTCATTAAAGACAAACAGTTGCCAAACACAGAGACATTTCAGAACCTCAGGCTAATTGTCTCCGAGGTGGCCTGGCAGATAGAACAGAGAAGCTGTCAGGGACTGCACGCTCTGGTTAAACAACTAGGACATCTCTCTTATGCTCCTGCTCCCCACCCTGGATTTTCAATTTATCCATTTGAATCAAGAATTTCAGCTGTAAAACACACTTAAACAAAGACTGCAGTAGCAAAATATATCCTACTGGCATGTTTTTTTAAGTTTAGGGTGAAATTGCTCCAAAATGCTGTGTATCATTGAAATGATACACAGAGTATATATAGGTCATTTTGTGAACACACATTTTAACAGACATATCTTAATTATTGCATGAGGAGAAAAAAATTGCTAAAATATAAATGGCAGATCTTCTAGGTTTTGCATGAGACACCTAATCAGCTCCATGGGATTGTGTACAAATGTGTGTGCAGCCCTAACAATGCCCCAAGGAGACTCCAGTATCAGGCAGACACAGCAGATGCACCTCAAGAGCACTCAGAGAATGGTAAGATACATTAGCAGAATGTTTTTACTTATGAAAACACTAGATAATTAATCTTGTGTTATTATTTATTTAGTTTACTGAACAGGTCCCTGCTAGACAGCCTCCCCACAGCCCACACCAAGCAGCAGCACTGTGTCCACATTTTCAACATTGATGTTTTATTCATGGGCTTCTGAAACCTCTCAGGCAGAAAGGAGTCCAGAGGCTTAACCAGCTTGGCAATGTCTTTCTCACAGATTGTTCATATGTGAACATTTACAGCTGTATTTTTCAAGCACCACTAGACCCCAGACCCATTTGGCAAATACAGGTAGGATCTTCCCTTCTATACCCTGTCCAGCAACCTTCTAGAAGGAAACACTGTGCACTCTGGAAAGGAAGAAAAACAAAAACCCCAAATAAACCGAAAACTCAAACCAAACAAAAACCCTCAATCCCAAAAAAACAAAACTACTATTTCTAATTCACAATTAACATTTTGAAACTTCTAGGGTTTTCCAAGGTGGTACTATCTGGAAGTTTTATACTAAAACAACAAGCAAATCCATGAACCCCAAAGCTATAAACATTTCAAATACACAATTTTTTCCCATGACTTTTCTTCATTTGTTCACTTACTGCCTATCTCCTGAATCAGCAATAGTCCCAACATGTATTTACAATTTATGCATTGATAAACTTGCACAGACTAGTTTCACTGACTTCAGCAGAATGACTGTGTTAAAATAGAAGAAATGGAAATACCTTGTTAGGATCAGGAAGCCCATACTTACCACACCTATGTCTGAAAAAAAAAGGTCCTATCATTCATGTACTAACATACTGAATGGAAAATTTACTTTTTGGTAGAAGAGTAACTATAAATACAGTAGACACTGCTTGCCTGGTTTACTTTACTTTGACTTTTGCAAGAAAAAACCTCAGTGTTCAACAATAAACCTCAAGACACAGTTATTTTGCCCAAATTATCTAAGGGAGACTTTTAGGATGAGATAAATTTGTTTCTCATCACAGTAACTTCAACGTGAATAGCCTCATTTTAGGAACATATACATTAAAATGAAAGAAATTCCACTTATTGGTAACAAATTTTGTGACCAAAATGAGCAAGAAAGTAAGTTTTGGATCTATAGTGCATAGATGTAGTCAGCAGCACTGTGTCCAATGTGCATTCTACACCGCTGTTTTATTTATGTGCTTCTATAATCTCTCAGGCAGAAAGGAGTCCAGAGGCTTAACCAGTGCTTGACAGTATCTTTCTCCCAGATTGACACATATGAAAATTTATAGCTGTAGTTATGTGTATAGTGTAATCTAGCACAATTCAATTTTAATTAAAAGTTTTTCTGGACTGACAATACACATCTATGTGTAACATCTGCTGATGTTATATATTGATTATTAGGTATTAGATAACCAGAGCTTAGTGGAACACTAGCATCTCACTGAGAATTTCAGATATTTTTAGCAGGAGCAGACCAGTTGGGAACTGTAGGTATCCATTTCTCCCACCTCCAGCTAGCTTGTAATCCCCAAATGCACATTAAACCCCCCTTCCTGTTCAAGTTAATTGGCTTTGCTGGTGTGTGGCACAGAATAGTGACCTTATGCTCCGGTGGTTATACAAATGTCATCACTGCACTCTCCAGTGACAGCTGAAGGGCACAAATACAGCAAAAGCCAAGGGAGCACGGAGCTGCTTTCCTGTGGCCAGGTAGGAAGAGCTTTAGCAGAAGCCTTGTGCAGCCCTCAGCTGGCAAGGAGCTGACCTGCACCACAGTCCTGCTCCTGCTGAACACTTCAAAGCTCCAAGCAGCACCCCAGGCTGCACATTTCAAACCGAGGGGTGCAGGAGCCACTGCCTGCAAATATTATCTGTAGAAAACAGAGAGCCTCCCAGACGTGGGCACCCAGGGAATCTGGAACACACTGGGCTGAGCTCCTGCCTTCATGCTCAGGCTCTATGGCCACACAACCCCAGACACCTTCTCCTCTGCAAGGGGAGGCTGTCCTGCCTCCAGACAGGCCAGACACCCCCACAGCCCCCACATCAGCACCCAGCATTAAAGTTCTGCTCCATGGAGAAGAGGGAGGTTGGAATGATTTGCCCCCTGTGGCAGCTACCTGGAACATGCCAATCTGCCCAGTTCAAGGCGTTAAAGTGCATTGCTGAAGGCCATTCCTGTGCTGCCACAGCTCCTTCTCACAACACCAGCTGCAAAACTCTAATTTCAGCTGACTCAGGGGTCATGGGACAGCATTTTAGAGGAAGCCCCAGCAGTTTCTGTACATCCTGCCTTCCACTGTGGTCTTTTTGCAGGCCATGGATCTCTGCAGCAAAGTAACTGACTGCAGATGAGGCAGCCAATAAAGGCTTTTAAAAAATACAATAATCAAACTGTTAATTAATCTCTATGCCTAGGTACCTAAACAAAAGTATGACAAGAAATTACAGCTTGCTTCTAAACCAACTTCCACCAGAAAGTTTTCTTTTAGAGTCTATTTTTGAAGTGAAAATGACAAGGATTTGTCAATAGGCTCTCACAAATAGTCCTTTAAAAAAATTTTAAAAAATTTTAAATATAAAATTTAAAAGAAATTTAAATCATAGAAGAAACGATAAAACAAAACAAAACAAATCTACAAATAAAAGTCTCACACTTGGATGACAAGAGGTTTTGTGAACAAGCATCTCAGAGGTGGCAATTTGTATAACACAGCACAGACCCTGAACTTTCCACTGCACTTGTACGTACAGGGATGGTTCTGCAGATTCCTTTCACCAGCTTTGTTTTCATTTCAAGTCTAATTTAATAGAAACTGCAAAAGAGACACCAGTGCTTTGGGATTTGCTCTGAGTTGCAGCAAAGGTACAATTAGAGAACCAAGAAAACACACTTGGCTCCTAACAATGCTTACAGAGGTGCTGCCAGCATGTCCTTTATTACCACAGCAGGTCTAAATGCTTTTTCCTCAGATAGGAAAATTAAGCTTTAACATTACCTTCATCTACCACCATATTCTGTCCTCCATGAGGGAAGATATGGAGAAAGCTTCAGGATGTTTCTGTTCTGTTCTTCGTGGTGAATAAAGTGAATATAAAGCAATTAACAAAAGAAGACATAATTTGCAATTTTCTATTTATATACATCTCTCTATCAAAAAAAAAAAAAGTGTTGATGACTTATTAGCATGGCATGCAGCTATCAAGGACTAACCCAAATAACCTCCATTTTGCTCTACCCACACCTTTATTGCTGAAACAGTGTAGTGTTCCAAACAGAAGCAGCTAACAGCATCAGATGTAGAAAGCACATATTCCCTGTGCTTTTGCAAAAGCTTCCAAAATAAAAAGAAGCAAAGCTGATTAATCCACAGCACACATGATCATCCTCTGTGGACTTGGCTATGTTCAGGAGCAACAGTTAAAACGCTGCTTTTGATGTGCTTCACACTAATTATATTTCCCAATCATTTATTTCAGGGAGATCACCCATTGACTATTAAAATCAAAATTATTTATTCTAGGAACATGCACAGTAATTCCTCATAGGGAAGAAAAGCTTTAACAATTAAATGTTTGCTTTAAAGTTTTTCCTTGCACTTTAGTAGATGACCTACACCAGCATAGTTCATATTTATAATGTTATGTATGGACATAGAGTTTTAACTATATTGGTCAATGCCAATTCATCAAAGTGTATTCCACACAGCCCCTGGTTTTGCATTCCCCAGTCTTGACTCCTATGTATAATTCTCAATAAAGGATATAATTTACTGGTGGGATCCCAATATCCTTTTAAATTCAGAACATTAACTTTTCTGTCTAGCATTTATGCAGTCAGTCTCATCTGAGAATCTAATCATCCTAGGTCTTCCATCAAGAGCTAACACATCCTTGTTGGGAGTTCTGCTTACTTTTCTACTCGTGCTTTAGCTGTGAGCCTCTGACACTGCAGGAACTCCAAGCATGAAGCTTTCAGTGCATGCAAGTCCACCTGCAGGACACTGCTGAGACCTGACCATGTGCTGGCAACCTCTGCCCCAGAGAACAAAAACATTGCATTTACATACATCCTTTTGAACATAATCTATGCATTTCTGTACTATCATTTATGATGACTGTTCTTGGCCAGACAATTTAATATTGGCCACTGTGCATACAAAGTGGTAATTGCCTCTGTTAGAAACCAATCAAGCCTCCTGAAGGGCAAGGCTCCAAAAGCAGGAACCTCATTCAACTCTTACCCTTGAACTATATTAAAGGGTCTGAATTTCTTGGAGCTTCTAGAAGTCTAGGAAATATCCCATAGCAGAGGCTGCCTTAACACTGACCCAGTCAACCTCATTTATGCACGGGGCTGGTGCAGGAGTCCAGGTCACTGAGGGAACAGTGAGGACTGTGACAAGCTGGGTCCCACCCCCCTTGCCTAAATCCTGCTCCATTCTGACCATGGAAACAGAAGACCTTGGACCTATTAGTTTAGAACTTAGAAGATCATTTTTCAAGGGCAAGAGACAGCATGGAGATGGATGGATACACAAATAAGGCTGAACAATTCTGCATCCCTTGAAAGAGTTATGTGAACTGATGTTCTTAAGTGGAATTTATTTGGAGATTCAATATCTTAGCAAATGTAAAAAAGATTAAGTTTGCCTTTTTACCACTGCAAAAGATAAATCTTTGTTTAATCTCTAATTTCTCAGAGGATTATTCACTGAGTGCCAGCTACAAATTATATTATTTATGCAAACTCACAACACAAATCACATTATTCATGAAGCTCTTAACCTACAGAATAATAAAGATAATTTACCAAACTCAAATTTCCCACACAAGAAAGGTGAGTGGATTATGCATCCACTGATTTTTCAAATCTCAAAAACAAGGTTGAGGTTTTTTCCAGGTAAGAATTTGGAGCGTTTACAAGGATTTACAAAAATCTCTAAAATTAAAGGATAAATCAGAATAAAAAGTGACTAAACTGCATGCAAAGTGCTTAAATGATATGCTGAGATGAAAACACACACTGAATATGTTTTCATGTGTGTTTCACACACATGACTTATGCCAGCATGAAGAGGCCAATTAAAACAGAGCAGGTCACTAAGCTTTGCAGTAAGGAGAGCTTAGCACAGAGATCAGATCCTGTACTCAGCATTTCCTGCCAAAGTTCATCTAAACTTTCACACTAACGTATGGCAACCCTTCCCAGGATGAAGGGAAACTCCAGTTTGCACTGGTGTCTCCTGCCTTCTTTTGAGACCTGAGTGGCCCCCAGAGGAACAAGTGGAGAGACAGAGCTGACACTGCAGCCAGCACGGTGCAGCTTTCCCTGCTGTGCCTGGAGAGCCTGTGCCCTGCTCAGAGCAGGAGCAGCACCAGGACAGAACTACGGACACACACCTGCTGCTCCCAGGGCACGAGCATTTCAGAGCCTTGAGACACACACAGGCCCCTGCACACACACGTGCATTCAACAAGCACAGAGTTTTCTTTTCACTGTGACCAGAAGGCATTTCAAACACCAGGGACACTGACTCATTTTGTAAGAAAATACAGGTACTTATAGAACAACGTTTCTTGGAGTATTCCTGTTAATCCTTCAGCCAGTTGGAGAAGGCTGACTGGACTCAGGACAAAGTCCAATGCTGGCATGTAAGTATCAGTAATTCAACATCAGTGTCTAGATGCTTTCTGAGCACAAAACAAGTAGAACATGATTTTAAAAGTTTTAAGAAAATAAATGTAGTTTATATTTGTCCAAAACAACAGATGTCCATTAAAAAGCTCATATGATCTTCCACCACAGTATAAGAAAAGCTATTTGATTCAAAGGCAAATTTTTTTTATTACTTTATTCCTTCTGCCTTTGTATACTCTTGCACATGATTTTGTCACACTTGGCAAAGCAAATTTCTTTTCTCATTCATAAATAAGGGCAGAGCTAGAAATCTGTCCCACAGATTTTTATTTTTCTGGTAATTTAAATTCTTCAAACAAGTGACTTCATAAAAACCTCTCCAGTGCACTGAAAAGCCAAATTTCTTACAGGGCCGTGCCTTGACACCAGGCTCTCTATCGAAATGCTCTCAAAGGTCAGGGTCATTCCTAAACAATTCTCTCCTGAAAGTGGTGAATTTTAATCCATGTTATATAGACCTAATTACTGCACTCTGTGGCATCACATGGCTTTATCATCATTGCAGGAACATAGGAACATACTTCAGACTGTCATTTATGACAAATTTGGTTGAAGTTGACTATGGCTTCAACAGCTAATTATTGGTGAGAGAAAAGAAGGATAGACAGACAAATAGGTGTAATCCTCTACATTTAGTTTCTTTTTGAAGAAATACAGACAATTGAGTTTTTGAAATTGTAGCAAGACACTTAAAACCTGCATCTAAAATCCTTATTCATTTGTATGCCTCAAGAAATACAGCTTATTAAGTATACAATGCCCTACATCAATAAAGGCTTTCTATCTTCAAGGCCCCAGCTACTCAAAACACAAAGGCCTTGAGTAAAAAGAAAAGCCACAATAACTCAAAAAAAATCTATTAAAACTCATGGAAGTTTCTATAAAGAACAAATACAGACATCTTCATATTATGGTTTTTGATAACCTAATAGTCCTGAGAAAAATGTCTAACTTCTTCTGCACATTTTCTGAATAACTCACCTACAATAAAGGTAACAATAAAAATAAGAGGACGTAGACTAGTCAAAAAGCAAATTTAAACACACAGTTTAAATATTTCAAGAAAAAGACATATGATGTTATGCTATACTGATATTCATCTAATTAGCTGCCTGACATTTAAACTGACAGGCTTAAAGCAAGGCAGAGACAAAATATAAAATAGGAACTGTAAAAGAAGCTTAATCCAGTGTCACAATGTTAAACTGCCAAGAAAAACTGACCAACAATAATGGCAGGATAATTCTTGTTGGTAATGTCTTTTGGGTTATTTATAAAAAGCAGAATGAGAAACGGAGTGGTTGCAGTTTATCAAAACATCACTATTTAGCTAAAAAAAAGTGGAGGCTGACAAGTAAGATAGAGAAAAATATTTGCTGGAAACATACTGAGCTCTAAAAGGAAACAAAGATAATCATTTGCACAAGTGAAGAGCAGCATAAATGTATTAAGGTTGATGATGCCTGAATTTCCACTCAACCTTCTCCTGTGTGAAATGCCACACTGAAGCCACCAAATCTAATCAGGCAGCCTGACTCTTTTCTGGCACACAGATTTATTTCATGCTCTGACACAGTCTAGTAACACGTGGTGTGGATGAGTTCGTGGGGATACAAAGAAAGCTCTTCAATAGAGATAAATGCATGATGAATGTGAAGAATTGAAGGTCGCATACACTTGGCAAGCAATACTTGGTTCTAATTCATTTTGAAAACACTTGAATGATGATTTAGCAATTAAATTATCTACTCGTAATACAATGTAATTATACATTTTGGAAGATGAAGACTAGTTGGCTTAATTCCTTCTAATATGTGTTTAGACTTTGTAAGTCTACAATTAGACTGTATATGGGTTAGCTGGTGTTTTCTATTTAAAATTTGCTTTTTAATTTTCTCTCATTCTTTATTCCTCCCTTTCCCCCTTTTCAGATGTGTTGCAGTTGTGGTTTTAATAAAACAATTACTGGCAGAAAATTTAACCTGACTGATCCTGCAAATAAACAGCTTTATTTAGCATCAAAACATACAAATTTACAGTCAAAAGCTTAAAACTTTGCACCAAAAAAAAAAAGAAAAAGTAAAGTAATCCTGGTTTAATTATTGCAATGACCTCTCTTACCATCTTTCCCTACCCCAATATCAACACCAGATCCCAAACTATGTTCTTTCCTATCTGATAATTTTTCTTTTCATGTCACAAAACCAGTAACAAAGTTCTAGTTTTATATGGTATACTTCAGTTCTTGACATTTGCACCATTAAATCTCACATGTTCAGTAATTCAGTGTCTGAATAATTTATCCTTATCCTTGCCTTCAACATCTCACTGTGGTTTTCAAGTGAGACTGTTCACCTCTCAGGCTGCCAGAGCTGACATGACAGCTATGGAGTAGAGACACAAAACTTTCCTCATACCAAGAATGTAATCAATTTTAAAAAATTCCTATTCTGGATCCTACAAAACTTTTTATTTAGTTAGTTTTTATTTAAAAAATATCTTCTCAGCTATACCTCAGGGATAAACCAGTGCAAGTCTGCAACACAATTACAGAAATACCATTCAATTACCAATGGACTAACTTTATCTTCCAGCAATCTACCAGGTTTATTCAAGTTAGACTGTCATTTCATCACTTTTTGTTGCTGTTTGTAATAAAGTTATTTAGGATTTACCACATATAAACATGTCCTACTGCTATGTTCTACCTCAAAAATAAATGGGCTGCATCAGGTAAGTTTCATATGATTGACTGAAATAATTTCCCATAATTATGCAATCAAAACTAAATTACAAACTCATATCCCAAAACCTCCTTCATAGCACAGGGAGAGCACAGGCTGCACATCATCACAGAACAGCCCTGTAAAACCATAGCACCAGTAAACACTGACTTTCTCCCAGGCTCCTTTCTATTTCTCATTCCTTTTACTGCAACAGAAACCTGCACTCTTTCCACTTCTGGCGTCCAAGAATCACTAACTGGCATAAAATAGGATGATTTTTTACCACATAAAACAACAACAAATTAAACAACACAAAAAAGGTAATAGGGTGATAGCTAGTCAGCCCACTAGATAACAACTGAGCAAAACAATAGCTCTGTCAACAGCAAGTACTGCACCAGGTTTTTAAACACAAATGTCTCATCAAGTCCAACTGTTATATGAATTGGTTTAAAACAAAACAAGCTTTGTATAGTGATATTTTCTTCTCTTGTTTTTTTTAACAGATGATTATGAAGTATGATGTACTTCTGACAGAAAATAAACTGTTTAAAACTGGTATTACTACATTCTTCTACTTCTATCTTAATAAGTAACACATGCCCACTACTCATGCCTGTGATCATGCTGGGTCAAATACTTTATACATAAAAGAGGTTCATCAATAAACAATTTTAACACACAGAAATGGCTACTGGTGCACAAGTAACAAGAAGCCAGCAAACCATCCATTTGCTCAGTGCACAGAGGCCACCAGCTGCTAACAGAAGGGAAGGAAAAGTTATTCTGCTCCATAATACACATTCCAAGAAACCAGCAGCCACTCCTGCTTAATAAATGAGAATGATCAGACAAAAACAGTTTCAGGGGTAAGAAAATGTTAAACATACACAGCTATGTTTTGAATTTCCCCACCTCACTTTGTATTAACCTCATCAACATTTCCCCAAACTAAAGGCTGGAATGTCAACGAGAAGCATCAGGTTTTGAGCAATGAAATGAAGAATTTTTATTCTGCAACCTTAAAAAGCACGACTTAGGATGAAGGGTGTTTTGAACACACATCTGCTGAAGGGCAGATTCCTACCCTATGTAATCCATCAGTTCAGTTAAAAGATATGGGCTACTTGCCTAATAAAATCTGCAGCTCTAAAAGTTCAAGGTGATAAGTCTATCAAAACCCAGTTAAAGATCCACATATTAATGGAAACAAAACAGGACAATTCCGTACAAACACAGCAAGTTCTGAAATTGATAAAGGTAGAGCCAGGAGGAAATATGAAAGGTTTCAATTTGAAAATAGGAAGCACTCAATGTGAAAATGAAATCAGTATGCTTTGCAAACAACTCTCATTCTTAATATCAGAAAGATCTATCCAGATGGGAGACAATATCCTGCACAGTGCAGCTGAGAAAAACAACAGCAGGGAAACAAAATCATTCTTCAACTGTAATACCACGGCCAGCACTAAGAGCTGTTTTCAGAAAACACTCTGCAGGGTCTACTTTGAATAAAAAGTAAAGTACAGCCTCTCCTGAGTCTCGTCTATAACTGCTACTGCTGCAGACAAGCCACAATGATTTCCTTCTCTCTGTTGAAGAGGAGCTCTTAAGGATGTTTCTGACAACCACTTAAGCAAACAGCATGATAATCTCAAAGACAACATTCTTAAACACTATTTGAAGAGATCATATATGTTTCTCTCCTCTCATGAATATAAAAAATGTGTGAATAGAGGCTATTTAGTTGCATTCAAAATTACTTTGGACAAGTACATCTGCAACTAGTGATGTTGGCAACTGAGCTTCCTTCCTCTCACTGGAAGTGGATGCAGTTTTTTCTAAGCACTTTCCACACTTTGTGAAAAATTAATAGGTCGATTACTGTGATTTATACAAAGCTAACATCTATAGAAGAATCAGTGAGTAGCACCCTGTAAATACTGTCATTCTAGGCAAATATATATACCTTATATAGTGAGCATATAATTAAGATTACTTTTCTTGATGGCAGAGCTCTTTCAGAAGTGTTGACTGTTATATGAAGAGCCAAAGACAGCATTAGCTCTTACTCAGCCATTTTAGATTGATTTACACCATGAAGAGTAAATAGTAAGATTTAGAAAAAGATTTATGTGTGACTAGATAAATAGGATCCTCTCACATACATATATAAGGTCCAAGGGGGAGGACAGAAATTGAAAAACAAAAACCATGAAAACTGGAACAGTTTTCTATAAGCAGAGTGATAGACAGTAGTGCTGCATGAACATCTATCTTTTCAAACACCTCTTGTGTTTCTTTATTCACTGAAGACCACACGGCAGGCTTATTTAACCTTGAAAATTGGTGAGCATCCTGGCTTGGAAACAGTCTCAAGGGCAGGAAAGTTCTCTCAAGTATCAACAGAAAAACTATTGCCACAACCTCCTTGTGCAAGGCAGACCAGGAACTGGCCAAATGGGCAGCACTGAGCATGTTATAGCCATGTTAAGAATTTTGATGTGTAAAGAACAATACACATATTAAGCTTCAATGCTGGTGAGTGTTACCCTATGCTTAGTTTTTAGAATTTATTTAGCAAAGAAAACAAATTGTATTGAAAAAGAGAAATACAAATATGTATTCAATGCTCCTCAGAAGACACTTCAGTGTCACTAGGATCATTACCTGTTTCCATCTTTATGGAATTTGGCTGTAGAGAGTACCAGTATGCTGAGTTCTGCAGTTTCTCCTCATTCTAAGCAGTTTTCTCTCTTACAATTAAAGAGAGAACAAGAAATAGATAAAGATGTCCTCTCCCTACCTTTCCCCTTCTTCTGTGAAATAATTCAAGTTACATTAAAAGCAGCTCCCTGCCTTCAGGCTCTGCCTATACTTATACACCCCTTCTCAAGCACACCCTGCACCTTCCCACTCCTCAGCACAAATCTGCAGGAGCTCCTGCCTCCCCTCCAAACCTTACCCCTCACACAGAATGCCACCTGCAGCACCCTGTTCCTGCAGCCCTGCAGCTTTCAGCACAGCTGTCCTGCCCCCACCATCACATACACCTCCCCTGGCTCACAAACTGCCCCAGGAGGCTCCTGAGGGATTCATGAGGCTGGTGTGACATCCTTGGCAGGGCCAGTGCCAGCAGCACTCTGCTGTCAGAGGTGGCTGGCACGCTCCAGCACACCAGATGCAAGCAAACCCACACACCCCTCTTGTGCTCGCTGTTTTGGGAAGCTTGAGACGCCCACAGCCAGAAAATAGACATTTTTCAGGACCATAAAGTCTCTCCTCTGCACTCAGCCATTCCATTCACAAGGAAAGGTGGTTTGGACACTTCTGTGGGCTTTGCCACAAACCCTGCCAGTCAAGAGGCTGCTGCTCCTGGCCCAGAGCAGCCCCAGGCCTCACAGAGAAACCATAATGGGCTTTGCTCACAGAAGTCACACATCAGCTCTTACTCCAAAACTTCATTTTTGGTACTGTAAATATGTAGTTGGCTTGTTACTTTCTCGAGTTTGTGCTCTGAAGGGTTGTAGGTTCATACAACCACAGCACTGTCCAGGGAGGAAAGGACCTCAAAAGATCACCTGGTCCAATACTCCATGAGAGAGGAAGCTCAGATGAGATTATGTAACACCCTGTCTAATCCCATCTTGAAAACATCCAGTGATGTTTCCACGTCTCTCAAAAGCTTGTTACAGTGATTATTGTCGTCACTATAAAATAAAAATTTATTTCTTTTAACAAGCCTCTCCTGGTACCATTCCTTTTTACTTTCTCCACGTACCTACTTGAGAAGACAGAGCTTCCATTCTCTTTGTAGCCATCCTTTAAGTATCCTTTGAGAACTGGAATATGGTGATGAGGTCTTTCTGAACCTTCTCTTCTCCAGGTTAAATGCCTGGTCTCCAACAGGAAGAACAGAAAAAAACAAAAAAAAGTGCCTGCTGATACCCAGTGGGGGAGAAAAATGATGTGAACAGAAGCCCAGGCTGCATCACAGATGAAAGGACAAAACAAAGAGGTGGATGTCCTTCTACTGAAACTCTAGGAACAGACCTGCAGCAGGGTTCTGGTGTACTGTAAGCAGGACAGCAGCCCAGTCAGGAGCATCAAAATGATCTGAGCCAACTGTGCTCATATAAGCCAAAGAATTCTCTTATGTTTGCATGTTTGGACCACAACACAAAAGCACACTGCTGGATTTTTCATCAGTGTGCATTAAGACAGGACAGACCTAAAATGACAGTAGAAAAGAACACTTGTTTCCTCACAGTAGCTGACTAGATTAGGTACTATTGTCAATTTTATTTAAGAGATGTGCAAGTATAATTTTCTCCAGTATACCTTACACTAAGAATCCCTTTGTTTTCCAACAGAACAGAGAATCGATGCAAACAAATGAATTGTATACAAATGAAGTATTAGAATATAAATATTTCAAAGCTCACGTTTTATAGAATTTTGTCTAGGTGCTCCCTGACAAGAATCAGAAACATGTTTTGTACTCACCTGACTGGGGAAATAGGTTTATTTTTCTTTTTGAACCAAATTAGTCCAGAAATACTTGATGAAAAAAGTCAGTTATTAATCAGTATCCAGATGTCAATATAGAGCTTTCAGTACTACTTTAATAATAAAATATTCAATAAAAATAGCCTAAGTTTAGAAATGGGATATAAATCCTCTAGTGAAAAACTGTTCTTACTCTATGTTTAAGAATTCTTCTTATGATCCCTTCATCATTCAAACTTCACTGAGGGATTATTACTCAGCTACAAAATTAAAATCCAAACTGATCCTAAATCACATAGGGCTTTTAGAAACCATCTGTTGAATTTTTATGCCTCAAAATTCTAGATTACATGATTTCCTATATAAAAGTGCACACCAATATTTCAACATCACAATTCCATAAAATCAAGTTCTATTGGATTTGAAAATACACTTATGCCTCTATTTTTAAACTTCTAAGTCATACCTTAACCAAAATATACATAGGAGGATACTTGAAACAACATAATTTGTTATACCCAGTTAAACACACTTCAGTAAACAATTCTCTTGTAACTGTAGCAGTTAAAGCTATTAAAAGGGAATACTAACACCATCTCTTCACAATCATTTGAAATGGTTTCACTAAAGGAAATGTGGCAATCAGAAGAACAATTTAACAATTGAAATTTAACTTGAAGTGTTTTCTGCAAGCCTTGCCTTACACTTCACGCGTATATAAGCATTGATATTTGATTGCTTAAGGAACAAGGAAACGGTAAATTATTTTTTTTAAATTTAAAACATTAGAAAGCAATGTCAGTCACACCAGAACTGCCTTAAAGCAAAGACTGAATTAGTTTTTACAAAGTATTTTTGATTAGTTCTTAAAATTGAACACATACCCCAACATAATATAGAAGTAATCTGCAAGTATTTAGCATATCTGAATATCCTTGCAATGACCTGACCCAACTAGAACAACATCAGTATGTTTTTATCTAAAAGGACTCAAGGATACATAGACGATGTACTGGGCATCCCTTTTATTATGACTAAAGTTGGCTTATCTTGTGGCTTTACATAGAATTCTCACTCTATCTGGTTTTATGTTGTCCATGAGAGGTAAACAGGTACAGATGACTTTCATTTTTTTAAGTGAAAGAACTATAATCTTAACTTCAAAAAGATCTCAAGTTTGCTCATTGCTTTATTGGACAGAATTCTTAATTTGTTTCCGCTTACACAACCAGCAAGTCCAATATGTATTTCTAAAGTGTATTTCATAAAATAGAAAAATCATTGATAACAATTTTGAGATTATAAATGGAAACTATCAGTAAGTTTATAACTGTGATACACTGAAAAACCATCTCACTTTCTCATCCTTGGCTAAAGCTGTTTTGACTTGACAATCTCTGAACCCCTTTTAAGGAATATTTCTTTGCTTTTTCACTCTACCTATACTCATCTGCAAAGATATTTAATTCTGTGAAGTTACCACTTCTCAGCCCTCAAATCTCTTTGCCTTCAAGCTTTAAAGCCTTATTTGTCACCTTCTAAACAACATCTTGCCATGCTACACAGACAAAACAACCATCATTTCTACTTCATACACCACTTTTCAAAGTAACTCTTTGGATACCAAAGCCACTTCAATACAATGCTCAGAAACTGAGGGTGACAGGCTTGCTTGAGCAGAAAAGCTTTGTAAAGATGTAAAAAAACTTCCCCCTGCTAAATGGGATCAGGAGAGGGGAATGGCTCAGGGGTCCTTGCAGGCAGGCTGTGGGCGCTGCAAGCTCTTCTTGTCACTTGTGAGAACTGAGCAAGCAGAACGATTTCAGGATCTTATTACTGGTTCAGTGAGCAAAAGGAGCTAACACACATGTAGTAAAGTCCCAACTTACAGGCCAATTAAAAGCTTCACATTTCTGCACTACATCACTGAAAGCCAGACGAAGGAACACAGTCAACCTTGCAGATCTGCTCCTTCTTTATAAATAACATCAAAAATAATTTTTTTTTTAAAAAAAAGCAACAAAAAAACCCACACCGAAAAGCTCACCCACAACAAAGAGTTCTTTCAGTTATCACTTCTGCAACCACCATTTCAATACGAAAGGATGCCCTTGAGCATCTGTACACAAAATGTACACTGTTTTTACTTGGTGAATATTGTGATTACCTTAATGTGGCTAATTTGCAGTGAGCCTGCACACAGTCCTTTAAAAAGAAAATTGCCTCTTTGCTAAAGGAATGTTTTCATAGCACTTTACAGTCAATTTCAGAACAAATTCGATTTTGCAGTGAGTAGTGCTAGGCTCTCATCTACTATACATAATTATAAGAGAGAACATCATTTGGAGGCTATTGCTTCTATGCTACAGCAGCTTCAAATTCAGTAACAAAAATAACCAACATACTGGGGCATTATTTTCCTGGGGCAATAGGGCAATCAAAACCAGGCACATTTAAGCAGTGATAATCAGCATAGCTACGTATCTGATTGGAACCACAGCAGTGTGAGAAGTAACTCCATTAACTTTCATTTCAAGATCCAAGCCACAGGAGAGGAACTGGGCCAGCTTACAGCAACCAAGCAAATGGTATTTTTGATAACTGCCTTCTGGTGCTCAGAATCTAATTTCCATACAAAAATACCCAATTTTTTGCAAGTGGAATGGATCGTCATAATTTTATATATATGCCCTAGTCAATTGGCTTGAGGAAGTGTGGAGCACACCTATTTGTTTCACAACATACAGGATACTGATTTGGGAAACAGGAGCTTGTCTCTGACTTCATAATTATTAAAATCTATCGGGTTTATCAAATTATGCAACTAAAAAAACAAATCAAAAAACCCACCATGAAGTCTCCTCCAGTTCTTCCATTATTCATTAAATCACAAATAAGCAGCTCAACATAAGGCATTCAAGCTGTTATGAAATTCACTTATTTGTAAATGACAAATGAAGCTCATTCTCAGTATAACAGCTTTTCCTGGGGAGTCAATTTATTTAAAAGAAATTAAGACATTACCATGCCAAGACCTAATTATGGGATTTTGTAAGTAGTTGCAGCCTGAAGTATAACAGCTCTGCTTTTAAACCTCTACAGCAAAAAGACTTATTAACCACTATATTGTAGGCCTGACATATCAGATGTGCTCCAGGAGTGAGGGAGGTCCACAGGATCACAAAGCCACGTGCCTTTATCCTACAATGGATCTGAACAATTGGATTCCCCCAGCCCCAGTCAGGAAGGCTCCGTGCAGGTGCAGAAATCCTTTAATGGCCACATGCAAGGCTGTGTGTCCAAGAGGACTGGCTTGCTGCCTGTGACAGCTGGAAATAGCTCCACACTGCTGCAGCAAGGCTCATGCTCAGACTGCCCCTCTGAAATCTATTTGGAAGAATTACCTACCCCATTTAATGTCCCAGCAGAGTGCAGCTACGCTGCAGGGCTGCTGGCACCCGAGAGGCAAAGAACAGAACAAGCCAGAGTCCCTGCAGAGCCTGGGAATCTACAGCACAATGATTTAGTATTCCAGTACCAAGGTGATGAGTATTCTACGGATAACTCATGTAGATTACTCACCCAGCAAGTCTGTCACACACTCAAGCGTGGTATTTGAAAATACTAGGCTGTTTTCTGACTACTTTTTCAGGCTTAGTAAGAAAATTTTCATCCTACTCACTGTACCAAAATAGCTTCAAATAGAAATATTTGGCCTTGGGAACAGAATTACTAAATTGTGTGTAGATACATGCAATCTAGAGTGTGCCTAACCAAAATAGCTCAAGCCTGCAAGCAGCAGATCCTATTTGGAGATTTCTATTTTACTTTTGCACAAAGGCACAGCAGATCCCTCACCTTCTTGCCTGCCCTGGAAAGGTTGACTGTACACTGACTGGGCAAGGCAGAGAGGTGTGGGAGAGTCACTGCTAATGCAAGGAAAGTAAGAGACAGCCCAAGCAGCACATCCAATGCCCACAGCACTTCTGCACCATCACCTCTGCCTTGGAGTGCTTTGGCAGGTTACAGCTGGAGCAGGCAGCTGTCTGACACAGGGAGGTCACATCACAGCTCTTTAAAGCTAGGAGCTAAGTGTTGACCTGCCCAAATCAGTGAATTTTACACCTAAGCTACACAACCTGATGTGCATGATTTAGGATTTTGTTTAAGGCTTGAATTTCTTTAATCATATGCTTAAATACAATGCTATGCCTGAGTATGACAACTAGTTTCTTTCAGACTATTAAATCTGTTGCAGTGTTTTAACTTTACCTATCCAAATCCTTTTCATTGAATCATAAAATTGTTTGGGTTGGACTCAATGATCTTGGAGTCTTTTCCAATCTCTGACCAAAAACCACCCTGTTAACTAAAGCAGTCATTCCTTGAACATATCCAGGAGTCATGACTCCACTACTTCATGAGGAGTCCATTCCAGTGCTCGACCACTCTTACAGTGAAGAAATTCTTCCTAGTATCTAACCTGAACCTCCCCTGACACAGCTTGAAGTCATTTCCTCTACTCCTGTCACTGGTTGCCTGCCAGAAAACTCCAACCCTCACCTGGCTATGACTTCCTTTCAGGTAGCTTTAGAGAGTGATAACATCCTCCCTGAGCCCCCTTTCCTCCAGGCTAAAGAGATCCAGCTGCTCCTCACTGACTTGCTCTCCAGACCCTTCCCCAGCTCTGCTGCCCTTCTCCGAACACACTCCGGCCCCTCAACGTCCTTCCTGTAGTGATGGCTCTGGAAATGGACACAGGACTTGAGAGGCAACCTCACCAGTGCCAAGTACAGGGGGACAATCACTGCCCTGGTCTTTGCTTAAGAACATCACTGAGTGAATCAAAATCAAGGGCACAGATGGCTCTACAGGGCAAGGAGGAAGGGCTTGGAACAACTGAGACTGCTTTATTTATCAATTTTATTTATTTATCTTATTTGTTTGAGAACACTGAGGAGCATATAATAAAACAGCAGTATCCTCCATCATCTGCACACAAAAAAGTCCAAACCAAGCTAACTATTTTGGCATATGGAACCTAGAGAACAAACAGCATCACTTTGAAAGCCTCCAGAGGCAAAAAAAGCTTTTAAAAAGAAAAACAGAAGCAAACAGTGTATGTGGGAAGACTTAGTTAGGGTATTATGAGGATTTAACTACATGCTCTTCTAGTTTGTATTCTCTGCAGCCACTAAAGCCCTAGTTCAGAACACTTTACAAAGCCAGTCAATCTTTCAGAGTAATCCAGTGAAAATTCCTTTAATGTGCACATCCCAAAGGCCTAGAGGGGTTCAGAGCACTGTGCCCCTTTTCAAGGGTCAAAACTTCAGTTCTTTGATATCAATGTACTTTTGCACGTTGTTAACAGTAATTCTTCTGCGGGTCAAAAAAGAAAAGCACAAGAAATAGTCTGCATCATCATGACATGAGCCAAACTTAGAGTACACTGTACAGCTTTAGGCACAGGTTAGTCAGAACAGGTGTAACAGGCAAGCTCAAGGAACCAGGGCTAGGCAGAAGGCTGTCTCAGGGTGGCATGGGGGACAAAAGGGACACACCACCAGGAGGGGGCAAAGAGCTGTTTCCTGGGATGTGGCAAAGCAGATAAGGGATCTCCCCTTCTCCTTGTCCTTTCTGCACAGGCATCCACAAAACAAGCAAAATGCAATCAGGGATGCCAGCATTTTAGACAGTGTTCCAGTCCTGTCTAATTGATGCAATAACTAACTAATAGCTAATTTCTGTACTCTACACAGCTTTTTGAAGGAAAAACAAGGTGTCCATATAATAGACACATAAGAATGAGATTTCAATAAGATACTATTTCATCAAACAGTTCAAAATTAAAGGGAGCACATGGATTTGTAGCACAGCCAAGTAAATGCTCTTAATTTGAACTTGAAACCAGTAGAGTCAAGCAAGGAAGTGACATGCATGGATTGCTTTCCTTTGCAGAGACCAGTTCTGGACAACCAGGACATATATAACAGTACAGAGAGGAGATAAAGATGTGAACATTCTGACAAGGACAAAAAACAAGCAAATACAATACAGTGATTTCATTCCTGAAGATGAGAGACAGAGAGAGAAAAAGCATATTAGGCCATGTGTGCAAATTTGCATACAGGAAACTGATGGGGGCGAGGGGGAATCAAGAATGGAATATGAAAATGCTGAACTGTGTTAAGTCTTCAATTCACTAGCTCCACTCACCTTGTTTTCTACACTAGCTTCACTTTGCTTTATCTCCACTTACAGTAAAAGCCATGATCTTTGAACTCCATCAGAAACACCATTTGCCTTATTTAAAATGTCAACACAGTAAGAATAAATAGCCTTCTAAAGCAAAAACAGGACCCAAGAACTCTGACTTGACTTTATAGCACTACACAATTACAAGATCACCTGATTATCTACAGGACAAACAAAATGCTTTTCTGCTCAGTAGCACCAGACAATATATGTTCTAGAAACAGCAGATGTTTTGAGATAAACTACTAATAGTAACATCATCATCTTCAAAAAACAAAAATATTTCTGGCTCCTGGGGAAAAAAAAAAAAAAGTTGTTTAATCTTGACTGAAACCACCTTAGGATTTTTAAAGACAACTTTAAAAGTCCCTTTGAACATAAACCACTAAGAAAGAATTCATTTTGGTATGGAGGATTACATTTATATCTGATTAAACCAGAAAATACTGAATAAGGAAAAAAAGGCAATACTCTCTATATAATTAAATTTTCATTCTCAAAATTACTTCTAGCTTTAACAGATAATTGAAAATCTCTACAATTCTACACTACAGTTACATATTTATAAAATGGGATGCTTAATCTGTACAACAAAACAACTCAGAAAATACAGAGTAGATACATAGATTTTACAAGAGGCAGGCTTGACAAACTTTTCCTTGTTGCATATATTCAGTTACCTTTCAAACAGATTTGAGACTTTACAGTACAAACAATGGCCAAAGGCATTTATAACAGGCAATCTTTTCACATATGCCAAATTCTGTAGAGATCAAGTTTTAAAAATTATTTAAAATTAACATCAATCATTTTAACATTACCAATACATTTTCTCTCTAAAAGTAAATCATGCATAATATTTAGGAAATACTTCTAACACAAACCCTTAATTACTGGTATTAAAAAAAAGTTTCACTCACATGTATTGCATAGAAAACTTCCACAGAGAAGCAGCTTCTGAATGATCATTAATACTACTCAAACAAAAGACTTTTCACAGCTATAGGCACTTCACTAACTGTGAGGACAGAGGATCTGAGAAGATCCCAGGCAAACCCCTCCACACAAGCTCAGGAACTTTCAGCAGGGGAGGCTGTCACCTCCAGGAACTGGCCCTCCTCCAAGACTGCCTCCCTCAATGTTACCGGGTAATTCAAAATACCTCATTGTTTATAAATTATCTCCCACAGGAATTACTCCTGACATCTGTCTGTACCAATGGACACTGAAATTTATCTGCTCAGTCACTTGGTACTCATTTTTCTAACGAATTTTAGTGAATACACTTTATGTGACTATTCTTAAAACCTTATCAACAGAAAACTCCATCACAGTATTCACACATTTTTCCACATCAATCATGAAAATACCAGACAGTAAAGATGTTTAGTGTCTTTGATGAAGGTTTCTACAAACATCTTTTATAAAAGCCAAGCATACTCCTTCTGGATCACTCCACCTTGCCTATCTGCTGATCTCTTGTGAGAAGCCCAATTGTACAAAATATTTTCCCTTACAAAAAGCTCATGGGCTCTTCTCAGTGTATCATATTTTCACAGATTCAGTTTAATGCTTGAAAACTTTCATTTTTCATTCTTCACTTCTCTAGAGTTTTTAAACCTTTCTATTAAGGCTAATTTTCTCTAGGATCAAATATAATTTAAGCAATAGATCAGGGTACATTCCATTTTAAGAAAGACTTGGACAAGCAACACCCCTTAGCTCCTCCACATACAACACTAAAGCAAGTGATACAGCCTTATGTTTCTTGACTGTTCCTTTCACACATGGACCATTTAGCAACCTACCACAAAGTCTGGCAGGGTCTGTATGAAGGGTGACATGTTCACTGTTCTTTTTATGTCTTTGCCAGTTTGCTCCTCAAAAACATTTGCCTTGCAATTTTACATCTTTTAAAACTTTCCAGAGATTATGCTCTCTTCCATGGTCTCATTTGGCTGTATTTCCCCCTTTTTATTATCAATATACTCCTTTACTCTGCTGTTTAACAATGTTTTAAAGATTCAAAGAAAATACTATTTTGATGGACTTTGGGTTTTCTTTGGGAGAAAAAAAATATTTTTTTCTGTTGTCGGAAAAAAATGCACGAAGTCTTTAATATTTGGCTCAGAGTCGCACTGTGCATTAGAGGCACAAGATAAAAGGCAGTCCCTGTCCCCCAGTGATTATAGCTATAATAGTAATAAGGCATTGAAAATTACATAAGGCATCTCTGGCAGGAAAACTGGTCAAAGACTAAATACTACCTGTATTTAGCAAATGATGCAGAAAAAGAGGTTTCATTTATTTAGGGTTTTGGAGTATCAGTAGTGGCTTCAACTCCAAAGCAAGGGGCTACAAAATATGCTAATTATGTGACCTTCTAGATGTATCTGGAAAGCAATCTTACATTCACCAGGAAGAACATAATAAACAAAACATGTACCCAATATCAAGGTCCAATAAACAGAATTAATACAGTAGGTTAAGTCTTGGTCTTTATGACTAAATATCCTACATGGATTAAACAATTTTTATAATCAAAACTCAAAAAATCTGAATCTTGATGATTTTTGAGGTTTTTTTAAGATATTTTCAAACCTCATCTCAAATGCTTTGCTGAATGACAGACTTCACAGGAATCCATGTGTATATGGTTTACCTTACACAGACTTTTCTAAAACAGGGATTGGCAATTCTCATACCTCTATCTCACATTTCTATTTAATTACTACATTGCAAAAAGCTAAAAAGCCACAAGCAGTGTTTGCTTAAGTGGCACATGCTGTAACCTCAATGGTCAAAGGTTATAGTGATATACAGTGTATATGGAACAGCAATTCTTCTGATGATTAAAATAAGCTTTCAGAGCCAGAGAAGCAAGAGCATGACAAATACCTTCATGACACATCCATGCATCTATAATTAAAAGAGAACATCCTATGAAATTTGCCTGCCTTCTTAAATGAAGAAGAGATTTAAATGAAGTGATAAATGTTTTGAATTATTACCAACAGCCAGTGATGTCAAACCAACAGCCTCCTGGCCACATCCTGCCCATCATCCAAGTCACACGGATCACAAGCAGCTTTCCCTTGCCTAGATGCATTTTAAGTCACACACCAGGAAAGGTCACAGGTATACTGAGAAAGACAGGAGCTTAGAACAAACTGCTGTCACTGGAAAAGTCCCACTGACTGCATCTTCCTGAGTCAACAAAAGTTTTGGAGAAAGGCCCTGGCTCCATCAGTTGCTAACCAGTAGCAACACACTGCTACAGAGGGGAAAATGTCAGAGCAGACTGGCACTTAACCTTTGCAACACAAATGGTAAACCTGACTTGTAAACAGCACCCATTAAAACTTCCTGCCTCTGAGCTCGCAGGCAGCAGCTTCAACAGTGCTCAGAGCAGCCACAGCCAGCTCTGCTGTGCCTCTTGAGCATCCTCAAAGCCTGAGCAGTGCAGAGCAGAGCAACTGCTACAGCTGCCAGCACATCACCAAGGGGATGGCAGCCACGAATTGTCTCATTTACAGAGCAGTACATTAGGACAGGTACAGCACCTCCAGTGAAGGAGAAGGGTGAGATTCAGCCCAACTTCAGCTGCCCAAGTAAACAGACACCTCTGAGAGCCAGCAGCTCTCAGCTTCCCTCTCACTCACTTCACAGAGAGCTGGGGTACTTCTCAGACTCCCTCCGGAGGGAGGAATTTAGAAGTGCCTTCCACTCAACTCAAAGGGAGCCCAAGACAACCAGGGTAGACAGATGTCAGACGAATTCCTGCAGAGAACCTAATTGTGCACAGTAATACAATTTGTGCACTCTCCCGCCAGTGAGGCATTAGGGCACATACAGGGAATGGCAGATTTTCTACAGGCATTTTCAAAATACCAACTGTCTTCATTTGCCTGCTTAGTAACAGCCAAAAAGTGACATGGCACATGTAATAGCAAAGGAGGAAGTTTTTTATATAAACTTCTTTTTGGGGGGTGGTGGAATCTCAAAACTACATTTTTATTGATGACAAATGAAGAACATTAAGCAGTTGAACATAGATGCCTCCAGGGAAGGGACATTTAATGATGAGTTTTCAGCTAAGGATAAAAGGCTTATAAAAGAGCTCTAAAATTGGAGTTTCTAACAATTAGACTATCTAAAGTTCATATTTTTCAATTCCATTACATATTACTCTACACAGCACCATCAACCTTTGGGTTCCTGAATGAAGACAGCCATTCTACATTGTCAGAGGAACAGACCTCAAGGCAATGAAAGGACAGAACAGCAGGACTAAAAAGAATGGAAAAAAACAGCTACAGCATCTTAGCAAAGGAACTGAAATACTAGGTGTTTAATTTCTTAATTATCTCCTTGGACTGCTAAAGAGATAAAACAACCTCAAAACTGAAACATTTAAACAGAATGCCTAAAATAGATGAAGTCTGCTCCTGATGTAACACTGACAAATCTGCACCTGACAATATCTTCTTCACCAGTGACAAAGCTGTGTAAATGTTCACTAGCACCTACTGTTTAGCAGAGTTTCAAATTAACACAGTAATAGTAGCAGCTTTCCAGTACCACTCCCAGGTTCAGCACTTGCTCAAGATGAATGCTCAGAGCAGCATGAAATAGACAGCACTCATGCCTTGTTAACCTAGAGATAAGAAACAAACCCGAAGAGAGTTCAGAGTTTTTGCAGTTTAATGAAAGCACAGCAAGAGAAATGCTTGCAAAAGGTCACAAGGAAACAACAGCAGTGCAGTAATGCCATCATAAAATTCTTGACCTTTATTTAAACTTAATCTCATTATTCTTTTTCCCATCATGACAATAATTCCCACCGAACCAAAGGGATGCACAGCATTTTCTTTCCTGTAACTCTGGGCAGAAGAATTCCAAATACAAATAAATACAGGACACTTCAGAAGAACTCTTATGTGTGTGCATATATACATATATACGTACACATAAATAAGGCAGAAGTTAAATCTGTTACCAGAAGATGAAAAATGACAAACAGTAAGAAAAAAATAGTCTTACTGAGCAGCATTTTTCTTTCTGTTTACGTGCAGGATTAAAGATTACTAAGTCAATGCATCTAGTAGATGCTTTGGTATGCAACCTCATATATGGATTTTCTTTTCCAGGATCATTTAACAGAAACAGGATGCTCCTTTTAAAAGATCCTTTCATAAAAGCAGAGATTTGACTAAAGGAAAGACAAAAATCAATACACAAAATCGTTACATCTTTACATTTATAAATAAATATATAACAGGACTACAATGAAAATGGATTAGTTACTCTCTAATAATGGCATTTCTTCACAGAATAAGAACTTATATGGAGCCTGCTTATTGTTTAATTAATGTATGTCATTCTTTGTTAAGCATGAGTTCGCTCAATTTTAGTTTAAGTGTCTTATTATCTATGCTGCGTAGTTTTTCAGAGCTTCAACACTAAAATGATGAGCTTCATTCTTGTTTTTAAGTTAGCATCTTTAGAAACAAAACAACACCCACCCACTTTCCAACGCCTCATCTCCTCTCCCTAACACCTTTTCTTTGTCTTTTTAAAATTTAGGTGATTGAAGAGGTCTCTGCCCTTCTAGAAGATCAAGCCAAGTCACTGATTAGCAAACGAGTCTTCCTCACAAAACTCAAGCCTTTCAATAAGTAAGCTAAGTAGAAAGGGAAACATCAGAACAAATGTCCTGAGTTAGCGATTTCAGCTAATAAAGATTTTTTACAGTAGATACTCAATATTGGAGAAAAAAAATTCAATGCATCATAAGAAAGATTAAGGAAAACAATACCAGTTGCTCATTATTGATAACATCTACATAACCACAGCCATGTCTTGGTAGCATCAGCTATCAAAGGAACATACTACATGTAAATAGCAAATAGCACCAAATAATACCCTTTTCTGTTGTTCCACACAAGACATCAGTGAGAGCTTCCTACTATGTTCCCCTCCTTGACAGTGTTCTTAAGACAACAGGCAGCTGCACAGAAAAATCACTGGATAACTTGCCAGAACTTACCCAAGTATAGCTGAAGCAGAGACCTTGTTTGTTTTCAGAAGAACCTAGAAGTTTCTACAGAAAAAAATTAAAGAAAAACTGGATTCTTTCCTTGCTACTGACATTGGAGCTGCCAATCCTGGGCATGCTACCTCAATTATGGTTCATGTCAGCCATGCTTTAACACTTAGGCCACAGTAGTGTTAACAAAGGCATAAAAAAATCAAATTACTAATGTTTTCAAATGCAGGTTTTTGAAACTGAAAGCTTTCCATCATTGCAATAAGTTGAGGTTAACCCCATGCTGCCTTGCAGCTGCTTATACACCAACATAAGGTCCATCCACAAGATATGTGGATGCTCAGTGTCTCAGCTTTGAACTGTAGAGACCTCACACCTCCTCACCTCCTGAAATCAAGTACAACATTCACCATTGTTGAGGTTTCTTCCCTTATCACCTTCTCTAAGCATTCAGCTACTTTTAGCTTTACATGCCTTCTTGAAAAAATGTAGTTTCATACCTATTCCTTCCAACTCTTCCTAAAATAAAGCAGGCTGTTCATATCATCCCTGCCAACATGTACTGCTCTGTACCACCCCCTGCCTCCACACACATGTATGAGGACACAGTTTAAAAACCTCCTCTCCCAAAACATATTTGACTACTACTCTCATTCTGTCAGTCAAATGAAACTACAACACCTTTTATCTCGCTGTATTTTAAAAGACGAGAAATGAAAATAGCAAGGGAAATCTCCACCTTTCTCAACAGTCTTCTGTTCCAAATTTTAACTTTCCATCTCCTACACATCTGTGCTGTACACAAAAAAACCCTCACTCCTCCTGTCTGCAATTTGTTCTGCCAGCCATTTTAAAAAGCAAACACCCTCATGCTACAAGCAAAGTGTTAAGAGCTGATAGTTCTCTATATTTAGTAGGCAATCTGTATAAGAATTTAAAATATATCTTATTTTCAAAGTAAAAAAAAATTAATGATATTTTACATAACACTTAAAACACGACCTTATTCCCCTCCCTTATTTATATTGCACTGAACTTTTTGTCAAGTCAAATGAAACAAAGCCAAATAACAAGAACATTTTTATAATTACTTTGAAAGCTCTTAAATCTGAAACTAAGCAGTTGTACTTGGCCTCATAAATTCCTTTCCCCTCAAATTTGCTGAAAAAGATCTGCCCTTGGGCATGTAGGGCTCTGACAGTGGGTTCCAGTTATGGCTTCCAGTGAGAACCATAGCTCAGCTAAGTAAGAGAAAAGGGTTATTCCAGATAACTACTGCATATCCCTATCTTAGTAACTTAAATACTGAGCCACTGAAGGGCAGCGTGTATGTGCTCAGAACAGGTCTGGTATTTGCTGATGCTGTAGGTGGCAGCAGGATCTCTTACTCTCTCCTAAACACCCTACAGAAAAATCTTAGATAAAAACAGCAAAGCTGCCACTGCTTTAGTGATACAATACACTTGACCCTGTAAAATTCCTTCCTACCAAAGAAATGGCAGAAGCCTGTAACAGCAGAGTCCCTGCAAACAGAGTCACAGCAATGTGCTTCCCTGCTCATTGAGCTCCAGATGTGCTCCCATCATATCAAGAACAAAAAATCCAAGCTCACTAAGTGTTGTGGCTGACATTTTCACTTCTTCCAGCAAGCTTTCATCTGACATTTTTCCTTGACAAAGGAAAGTCTCAAACAAGGAAAGCAGAGACTGCAATACATTTTTCCATGCAAACTAACCGGTAGTGCCATTTATCTTTACTTTTTATCTATACAGTGCAAAGCTAGGTGAAAAACCTAGGACCAAATTCCCAGCAGTACATGGAAAAAAAAAAAGCCTACTTAAATGCCTTAAGCCTACTTACTGGACCTAGAAATTGATTAATATTTAGCAATTATTGCAAGACTGCATTCAAAAGATTGCTAAGTCCAGCATTTACAAGGAATCTGAAAACTGTATACAATGATGAAATAGGTCAGCAATCTTCTCTTGGTTTATTTACTTTTAAAAATCATGAAGCATACATCCAAAACACCTTGACATGAAAGATAGATCAAAAAGAGATTTTTGTTTGGGTTGTGTTTTTTTTCTTTATTTCTTTCTCACACCAGTTTTGTTTTCCTTTTTTAATCTGGAATTCCACCATTACAACTCTAGTTAATAAAATGACTCACCAGAGTTGCTTCATTAGGTAAAAGCAGTTTTGGATACAAGCACAGAAAAACCAAAACCCATCAATGGGTTCTACACTTTGTTCTAAACCCTAAGAGATGTGTCTTAACTTCACCTAGTCAGTTCTTGAAACATAATATCAAATATTCACCCAGCAAAGTCAGCAAGCACACTAGAATACTTTCTAAAGTAAATCAGATATCTGAACTTTTATTCCCACCCTCTTTCTAGAGCTTCTCTAAAACCCAAACTGAGCTGACCAGAAGCACCCTGAGCAGTGGTTGCCACCCTGCAGCACAGCTACAGCAGAGCAGAAGGTCACAGGTGCTGTGTCTCCGTACTGGGTGTCTGTAAGAGCAGGAACCAGCTGCAGCCTTAAGAACCTCAAGGCTTTTGCATCCACTTCTGCTGCTCTTTTCTCCTCTCCACTTCCCTGTACCATGACCCAAGCTGCTCCTTCCTCAGATCAATGGGCAGGGAACCTTGCTTGTTTGCACTGGAATTGGTTGGTCTAATAGGAAGAGGTTGTCTGTCCACAAACCCTGCCACACCAGAAAGACACATTCATCACAGGATTCCCAGCAAAGGCAGCTGACTGTGGAGCCCCTTGCCAGGGCTGATTAGACACAGACTGACTCTGGAAGAGCAAAGTTCAGGACACACCTGTACAGGGAAAGGCTGTTGTTTGATAGTGGCAACAGAAAGTAGCTGTGCTGAATGTGGAGCCTGTATCACCAAACACTCAGGCTCAAAGTCAGCACTTACATGGGAATTCTACACTCTCCCAGAATTTTGCTTCACACGTAGATACAAATCAAAAGATACAGAGTCAGGGCTTGAAAAACCCATAGCAAGGGAAAATAGGAGAGGGATGAGTAGGCTGAGTTGGCTGAAGAAATAGAAACATGTAAATATTTTAGAACAGGACAGGAGGAGTCAGAGATGCAGCAAAAGCCACATCCTGTCCTGTGCATGTAAGAAGAAAGAAGCACAGGTCTACCTACACACAGACAAGAAAGCTTCTCTCCAAGTCTCAGCTGACAGTAGAAAGAATGCATTCATCTGGGCTAACAGGCAATGGGACAAAGAAAATTACAGATGTAGGATCGCAAACAGCAACTATACACACCTTCTCTACCTCATTGAGGATTAATGCTATATACAAAAAAGAGAACTAACAAAAAATTCCCACTTTTTTTTTCAGTAGATCACCATCCAGACTTCTTACCTGAGAATACAAATGAGTTTGAAATTAAGTTCTCCCAAACAAGCAAGCAAACATTTTGGTATTGCTCCTGTGCATAGGCAAAATGACCATCTATAACTGGTAAGAAAGAAATATTTTTGTCTTTGCTTTTAGTACTTTTTAATTGATGCACTAAACATTTCCAAATCAAAAGGAGACAGCTAGCAGCAGAAGATGAAGAGATTCTTGTTCTGGAAGAAATATTTTAAGACTCAGGGGCAGATTACTTCAGTGCAACATGCTTCATTAAATCCAGAACCAGAAGCAAAATCCTGGACCACCTTCTCAAAGCAGTGCTAGATGATGCACACTGAAAATCTTTTCCTCTACAAACCTGACACCATCAGTTCTTAGCAGTTTGTGTGAAGTACTGCACAGGAAGTTCCCAAAGACCCCCAACTGTAAACTCAAAGAATGTCACTCTATCTCTACCTACAAATAAATATGTATACCTATTTATTTCACTGCTCCCTAATAACAGCACTTGGCATCTGTCAGATAATGGTGAAACTACATTTTTTTATCAAATGACACCCAAGAAGAACAAATTTGGTTTATTCTGGTAAAGCATGAAGTAATGGACTAAATTACACAGCTGGAAACAGACAGGGGTGGCCGAACACCTTCAAACCTAAAATGCTGGAATTAAAGCTAGCTTTTAGCTACTGAGCAGTTTTCTACATTCCTTTAAGAATTTTCTTTCTCGGGGCTTTTCAGTTATACAAATTTATGAAGGACTGTATAATATAATCTGCTTGAAATATTGCTCCTCAGAATCAGATCCAACAGTCCACAGCCATTGGGGATGAAGGTCAGAAGAGGAAAATTACATCTTCCAAGTACTACTTTATACCATGGAAGTTTTGACCAGAATTTATCCAAATATGTGCATCACCAGGATATTTAACAAAGGCATTCAGTGCAAAATAACCATTAGCAAACCATCTTGAGGACTTTTGCCCCTCTTCTTCTCCAAGTCAATAACTTAAGGAAGTATATCACACTGCAACAGTTAACCAAGAGATGCTGTGGAGACTAGGAAAACATTCCTCAACCTATTTGTTTTTGTTACCTTTGATTTTCAAAGAGCTCTTTGATATGGTGATTCTCTATTTCTGTACAGTAATGCCTGAGGCAGAGGTTAAATAGCATGGAATGCAGTTTCTTTTCCTTTCCACCTTTTTCCTATTCATGGTACCTCTGCCTTCCCTGCAGCTGCCACAAGAATAATTTCAGAGCTACTTCAGCCCTCTGGGGTCCCACTGCAGGAGGCAGGTGGGCTGGGGAGAGATCAGCTCCTGCTGGAGCCCTCTGCCAGGCCCAGTCTCCTCCACCATGCTTTTCTCTCCCTCCACTGCCTAGGCTGAATGGAATGGAGAGAATTCTGCTGAGGCACCAAGAGCAAGAATTACTGTATGGAGGGTAACTATGAAATTGGAGCAAGAAGCTGCCTACAGCGTGGGGATACGTACATACAGAAAATAGAATCAAGATGTATCTCCTGCATGCATCTCTAAATCCTGTAACCATAATTTGAGGGACTCTAGGAAGCATACTGGATGCTTGCTGTGCTCTTACACCACCAGGGAGGACAGCAGGGAGAGAGAGACAGTTTCTCTCACAAAGGTGGCCACCCTTACAACCTTGTAGGCAGGAGTGAAGGGACGAGAATAGGGAAGGAAGAAAACATCATTAGAGAGAAAAATAAAAAACCAACTTCTAAAATCTTAGGAGTTATCCTAGTGGGGTATCATTTTATCAATAGCACAGATGCACCGTTATCAGCAAGAAGGCACCAGAAGCTCTGTGCAGGGCAGGGGTTTTCATCAACAGAGAATTTAGTGATCTTCCAGGAGCATCCCTGTGCTATTTTAAACACCTTTTCAGTTGCTACATGGCCTGTGAGCTTGTCACTATGCTTCAGGGAGCACTCACTACAAGGAGGTTGCATGAAGACTTCTCTTACAGTATTCAGTTCATCTTCAGCACTTCAGACAGACCAGTCATGACAAAAATTGGATCTGAAAGTGAATGTGCTTGTACTGTGTAACATGACTTTCAGTTCCATTCAAACATGATTTGGACAACTTCATCACAGATTAAATATATTAAAATTAAATACAGGCTACTTACTCTTTTGATGACATCCTTTGTCTGTATGAGACTTAAAGGAAAACTGGATAAAGGCAGTGACTCTGTCATAAGAACAGAGATTACAAAAACCTCAGAGGCAAAAAAAACAAAAACCAACTCAAAACAGGGAAAATGTACTGCAAGGCACGAAAGAGATGCAAAACTGCCCATAAAATATAAAAATCATTATGAAAATCAAGCTATTTCCATTATCTGTAAATGCCTCAATCTGTGCAGTTATTTCTGTTTCAGATTTTCTTTCGGTTCTATAACTTGATAATGTCATAAAAAGCAACCTTTCTCCATAATACTTTCTCTAAACAATTTCTTCCCTATGCAGCACCCAAACATTTTCATTCAGTGCCATAACCTGGCCTCAACAAGGCATGAAACACATCTTGGCCCACAATCCTGCAACACAGCATCCACATCCAGAACCTCATCAAAAACTCATTTGTGCCAACAGAAGGTCACCTTCTTGTTTCACTGCACCATTAAAACTGCTTCCTCTGACTATTGAAATATGCCCTGTTTGTAACCACAGCACTTAGTGCCACTAAACCCAGGAAACATAATGGAAATACTTACATCTATTAATAGACCATCAAGCATGTGGGGAAAATCCACCCTGTGGCTGATGCACGGTATCAAAAGTGAAGAAACCACATGAAAGTAAAGCCCTGCTCTAACCCTTTCCTCGAGGAGAGGGAAAGGAGAACTAGCTCATCCACTGTTTATTTTGGAAGCTGTAATTTGCTCACTGTTTATCAACATTTTAAGAGGCCCAAGAGCACATTCCAGTTCTCTCCCCGAGGTCTCTTTCACTGACACAGAGTGGGTCTGCACACACACACACAGAGATGCCACATTCAACACAAACAAGGGAATGAAAACTGGCAAGATGCAGGCAAGCCACCAGCACAAGGAAAAGGAAAGGCTTCCCATTTGTTAACACCACCCTCCCAAGGGAAGGGAAACTAAATCCTTTAACTTAAAATACATAAAAATCCCAGTAATGATGTGTGGATAAACACTGCAATATTGTCCTGTTTTCCCTTCTGAGGCAGAAGGAAAGGCCTTTCTTGGGTGATTTGTCATCCAGCAAACTTAGGAGCATAAAAAATTACTTTTGTTTCACATGACTGGAGTTTTTTCAAAATTAAGTTTCTTCTACTCCCAATATAATTGGATATTGAAAATTTATTCCAACTCAACAATCAAGGCTAGTTTATTCAAACTGGAGCATTCTTCCAGCTCTCACTTGATCTATGGCTTAAGTGAGAAGGCAGCAGAGCTCAGCTCAGACCCCTTCAGCACTCCTACCCTGGTTACAAACCCAGGCATGCCACAACACCTTTGGAAAGTTTGTATCTTCCTCTTTTGATCCCAGCCACATGAAGAATTTCAGTATTCCACACCCACGAGCAAATTTAATTTCAAACTATGAATATTTGAATGAGCATTTTTCTGCTATAAAGCAGAGCCTTGATGGCTTCTGCTTGGCACGAGACAAGTAATTTGATAATTCATATGGATTGAACTGGCAGGGCGCAGTTGCAGATCTTCCTAAGTGAAACAAAACCACAACGCATCCTCCAGCATCTGGCATCAAAACAGACAAAACTGCACTAACTGTAGCAGTGCTGCTACTATTTTCTTGAAGATGATTTGAGGTGCCCTTACAGTGGCATCCACAAATTGATACATGGTATCATGTATTTTTATCTAACACACCCATCCCCATCCTATCAAAACCTCAGGTAGAAGTGATGAATTCTCACTCATTTTATTGATTGAAATCACTACTAGGAAAAAGAAGCATCTAAGAGAAACTATTCAACAAAGAAAAACAGATTTATGAAGCTTCATTTTATTTCTTCTAAACTGGTTGAATGCACAAGACACCTGTGTTGGTGGTAAGGTTATGGGGCATAAAATCCATTTTCCCTTTAGTGCAAGTAGATGTATTACCATGCACAAAGCCCACAAAACAACTGGCTCAGGCACAAAGTAACAATGCAGAAGACACCCCAGACTGAAATGCTCATCATATCACACCAAGTTAATAAATATTCTATGGACTGGTCCTCTTGGAAGGCAAATGCAAGCACACAGAGATACAAAACAACACGTGTAATTACTACTGAAGGGGTTGACTGCAAAAGGTTGGACAATTTCACCTATTTCTGTACTTCAAACAGAAAAAATGAGTTTCCAGATTCTTCACAAACCAGAAAAAAGGATTTGAATGTCCAACACTGCATCAAACATACATTTACTCTTATAAGGAAAAACAGAGCTCAAAAAGTTAAATATTTTATGATTCTGTTAAATCATTAGAAGAAATTGAATTCAACATTGTTTTTCCAACTGGTTCAATCAAAAAGCACATACGTGTAACACTGGAACACAAAAAGTTGCATTTTACACGTTGTAAAAAAATGAATTCAACAAAAGTGAAACATTAATATGAGGAGTTTGTTACTGGCATCTTTATGCCAAGAAAAGTAACATGAAAACACAGTGAAAAACAAACTTGGGCACGCAGAGAAAAACAGTTTAAAGCAAGCCCACGCCTAAGCAAACAGCTACCACAACACAACTGTGCAAACCCCACACAACATCAGGAATACTTCTATTCATCACTGCTTTGGGCCTTCTCACTGAAAAGCTGCTAAAAAAACAAACACCTGCTGTGTAACTGAAGTTTATGCAAAGATCACAGAAATGCTTTATCAATCTCAGCAAAGAAGACGTTTGTCTGCAGCACCTCAATGCTACAAGAATAATCAGCTCCCCCTCGATCAAAGGAAAGCAGACACAAACACATGAAAGAAGCAGCAAAAACCTTCAGATATTCAAGTGCAAAAGCAAAACTGACGTCCCAGAATTTAGGGCAAAACAGTTTGATCTGGCATTTGGCAAACAAAGATGACTTGCACACAAATAATACATTAAATGAAAAGAAGCACAATATTTCACAGAACTTCAGATCACAGAGGGCATAGATATTAAATAGTTATGGGAAAGGGTAACTACTGTGGATAATGCGTTTAGGAGTTATAAGAAGAAAATTAAGAATGTGACCAACAAGCATTCAAATATATTAGTTCATTACAACTGCAAAAAGCCTGAAATGTACATGCATTATGTATGAACATACACAGAGGACAACTCAAAGCCAAAAGTAATTCCATATGAAACATTCAGATTACTATTAAACTACAATGAGAAGTATTTTACTAAGATTCTTACAACATTCAGGCCCAAAGAGAGTGCTAGGGTTTTGGGATCTTGACAGCTTCATGACACAAATGAAGAAAAACAACAGTGTATTACTTAAATGACAAAGTCTTTCAGACGCATTACAGGCTTTTAAACAACACAACGATAATCTTGAGGGGCTTTTTTCCCATTTTAATGGTTAGGTAGATTAGCACTTTGTGAAACCCACTTATCTTCACACAGTGACACATATCATCATTAATCATTGCCGAGATAAGATACAGTGAAAGGTATTTCTAAATATCCTATCTAAAGTCAGTCCAGGGTAATGCACTAGCCAAGATTTCAAGTCTTTTTTACCCTGGGTAAGCTGCTTGGACCCAAGAATATTGGGAAAACTGATACCCTGCTCCTACATGCACTAATTCCAGGCATAGAAAATATACCAGTAATATAGCAGGTTGTGATGAAAATATCAAACATGAGTCAATTACAGCAAAGTAACTCAGAAATTACATAAAATGACCTAAGACAGGCAGATTAAAATAAATCCTGTTACAGTACTGAACTTTGCTTTTGATTACTCCAGTAACCCCGGCTGAGCATTACTACTCCTTCCACTGTTTAAGCATATTATCCAGATTTTCCCTCTCAACCAGTAGATGTCCACAAGAAAGCTAAATCTGAGTGTGTAATACAAGTAACTAAATGCAGTTAGTGTTCCCAAAATTTGCATTAGCTTCATCTCTCTCCAACCTGTACAGTCCAGTTATTTATAAAAATGCCATAAAACAGTATCTCAAAAAATAAACAAAAAAAAAAGCATTATATAAATTGATGTAGAATCTAAACTGAGAATTACTGCTTCTAGGATCTGCTCAACAGCTTGAGCCAGTCACAAACAAAGGGCTGGAAGCTGCAATGCCCTATCAGAGAGCTGGTGCAAAACCCTGATTTCACAAGGAGTGGTCAAGATAACTGAAAGAGAAAAGCCAAACAAGCTACTCAATAATCCTGACACTGGGACCTTCTTGCAAAGGTGAAACACACAAGAAGGAAATAAGATATTTTTTTTCAATCACCTGAGTAGTCCGGAACTGAACAAAATTCAAAGCCTTGCTCTATTCTGCAGCCTCAGAAAGCATTTGTAAGTGAATGACAGATTTTTAAAGAACTTCCCATCAGTTTTGGTCCACATACATTGAATGACAGATAACCAAGAAAATTACAATTGCATTTTATTTATTCATGAGATTTAAAAAAGCCTTACCACATAAATCTTCATACAGTATCATCACACAGGATATATAGTTTCATTTACATTAACTATATAGATGCTTCTTCAATTAGCACATCTAGAAATAATTACCGAATATTAAAAAAAGCATTCCTGATGCCTTTCCACTGCTATGGATACACCAGCCACCAAAGCAAACGGAGGTATGTGACATTATACAACATTGCCCTATAAACACCAAAATTTTCAAATGCTTCCCTAACCTGTGCATTTCAACTGATACACCTTCCTTTTACTTCTGCAGTCCTGGAATTCAAAGGCAAGACATTTTTCTTCACCACAGTTTAATGAACTTTATTGGAAAGTGTTTGACTTTTTGTTTTTTAAGGGCAAAGCCAATGTTACAATACTTCAAATTCCAAAACAGTAACCTTGAGAGAATGTAGTGTATTAAACTGCCCTGAACTAAAGCCAGTACTTGCAAATGGTAACATCACATGAAAAGTAGAACATGAATTAACCTTGGGGATAAACAACCTTGAGTGTCCACATATAAGAGAAAACAGTACAGTACAAAAAGAAGAGAGTAAGTATACATTGTTTAAATCATTTAGGCCTATTAGAAATTACCTGGAGAAGCAAAGAGAGCAAGAAGAAAAACCCATGCTATCTTTAAAGGAACCCACACATTAATTCCTTTCACACAAACTAGTTTTATGATATAGAGTCCAAGATGGCAAAACACAATTTTTTATCTTAAATTCTTTTAGGCATGATCATATTTTTTATAAGGAAAAACCCCAAACAACCAACAAACACATTTTACTCTGAAAATCAAAGTGTCCAGTATTTCAACCTCCTAGCACATTAAGGAAACCTCACCAGGCAGTAAAAAGGAAGATGAGAGATTCAATACTGAGCCACTTGTCCTTCAAATGCTCTTTAGTCATTGCTTTTACTATAGACAGCAGCAGCAACAAGGCCTACATTTTGGTCACCTAACACTCTCCCTGACAAAAAGATTCCTACAGTGTATTCTAAGGCTATTGTTTGCCTCATGCCTTTGATTTTTGGCAAAGGGATATAATTGAGCTCTGCAAATATTATTTTCTTGTGCTACAGAATTTTGCTCCTTATTTGGACAATTACAAACAACTTAACAATATTCTCTCCCCTGATAGCCAAGAGATGCACAAAATCTCCCTTATTGCAGGCTTGTTTAATACAGCTTGGTCTGGGCAGTCTGAAGTGCCTCGCTTGCACTGCCATCCCAGCAATTCCCCCAGCACTGGAGGATCCTACAGACCAAAACTCAGATGCCACCAGAGAACTACAAAGTTTGGGAAGGGGAATGGCAGCTACAGTCACTGCCTGTTGTCGGGGCAGCACCTTTTTAGGGGACAACACTGGGAAAGAGCATTTTACTCTGGAACAGAGAGGTAAGACTCTTCCAACCCCTGTGACCAAGACGAGGACTCCAGGACTAAGACATACATACAAACATTAATTCAGAGAGCATCATTTCCACAGCCACACTAACAATTCATGTTAGAGCTGCTGTGCTTCTTACAAGATTGGCAAGTCCCACAAAGAAAAGAGCCTCATTCTCTGCTGCAGGAGATCCAAATCCCATCCACCTCTGATGTTACCAGACACTGCTGTCTGTAACACACACCACACACACACAATCTTTCACACCACATCATGTACTATCTTCTAGAAGACAAATCGAATAATGAATTTGGCCAAGAGCACTCTATACTGCCTTCCTTGGGCACTGGTGCTCAAATGCCAATGCTTGACCACAAGTAATTACACCTGTCTCTGCCTGTCCATGCCCTACAACACGACCCATTTGATACCATCTTTAATTATAGTACATGCTACCTTTTCTATGGATTCCCAATCTCATACAGGGTGAAAAATAGATTATGTACTGGTCAATATAAGGAGAGAAGGCTTTTTACAACATTTGCCTCTGAAGTTAGAAAGTATAAACTAAAAAAAAAAAAATAGAAAACACAAAAAGAAAAATGTCCAGGAAGTATGCAAGTGAATATTGGGAAGAATTCCTTACACTTTAGAAAAGAGGTGGAAAAAAATCCTCACAAATATGAATTCTGAGCATTATTTTCCTCTTGTCTTCCACGTGAAATACTAAAAAATGGAGACCCAAGCCCTAAAAGGACCTGACTGCACAAGAGCAGCCGCCTTACAGAAAAAGCTGCAACTGCTGAGCATGTGGAGAAGGGTGAGGAACAGCAGAGGTGTTCCCTCCTTCCTTGGCTCCTCACAATGTGTTACCTCAGAGAAGTCAGTCTCGTGTTCCCACTCCACAAATTTGGGAAAGTAATCCTTCTTTATCTCCCAAAGCAATTGTAAAGCTATATTTAGTCACTACAGTAGCTTAGGACAAACGGGAAAATTAATTTCCTCATACGCACCAGGTTTAGATGGTTTACAATCCACAAAGCAGAGGCTCCACACCAGATAATTAAGTTAAAAGTGTAATGAGCACCTGCATGACACCTTAATCACCACTAATCTCACACCCGAGCCCAGGAGAGGCCACGTCAAGCAGGAGCAGCCAGACCCACCCTAACACCTCCATGTGAAGCCAAGGTCACGACCACAGCCTTGGCCCCAGCATCTCATGGTGCAGCGGGAATTGATGCCACGCCAGGTGCTGCCCCGCACGTACAGCGACCTCCACCACATCTCACATACCCTTCTCACCCTCGGAAATTAAAAGTTATGCTCGCTGAGCAGCGAGGAGGGACCTTACCCAGGAGCCGTGCCTATATAAGGGCTCTCCGTGCGGTGTTCACGCCCGATACCCGCTCAACCAGTTTGCCGCCCGGGCTGGGCAGCACCGGCACAGGCAGGCCCAGGCACCGCTGAGAACGCGGTTTGCGAATCGCCGCCTCCCCGCTCTGCACTTCGGGGCACAGCCGAGCTGCCGCCCGCCCGCCCGGCAGCACCGCCGGCGGCCGGGGAAACCGCGGCGGCACAAAAGGCACCTCATGGCAAACACCTCCCGCACCACAAAGGGCAAGGACGGCGCTCGCCGGGAGCCGCGGGCGGGACCCGCTC
>VZTB01013343.1:11244-40315 GCA_013397245.1 Thryothorus ludovicianus | reverse complement strand
GGGCTCGGTGCCCAGGTGGGGCCGCGCCCCGCCCTCAGCGCCCGGGCAGGGCCGGCCGAGCGGCGCTTCGGAGCCCGGGCGCCTTCAGCCGGGCTGTCCCCGGGAGCCGAGCAACGCGCGCTCCCCGGCGTTCCGGGCGGAGCCGGCCGCTTTCCCAGGTTTTTCCATCCAGGTGTTTGCGTCCGCTGTTTGCAGCCAGGAGTGGCCTCGGATGTGTCGATGGCCCCGGGAAAGGCACAGCCGTGTCCTTCCCATCCAGCTGCGGTCGCGGTTCCCCCCGCGGGGACCCTTCGGGCCGGGCTGGCCCTGCAGCGGCAGGACCATTTGGTACTCGGCTTTAGAAGGGGAGAGATTAACACAATCTTTGTTCCTCCTCATCACTCACATACTAGCGGTTGAACTCCCCCCTCCCCAAAATTTTAACACGCACCTTGTGTACTTGTTTTGCTCCCCCATTACTGGTTTTGCTGTTTCCGGACCGTGTTTCGGACACAGCAGTGCTGCGGCCCCAGGGCTTGTGGCTTTGGGGCAGCTCCTGCTCGAAACCTTGTCAGAACTGGTGTTAAATGCCAAAAACCTTAATGACCCATCTTCACGGCCAATTTACCAAAATTTAAATGTAAGATATATTTAATCCTTCCACTTTTCATTCTTACACCCTTTGTTTTCTTCTTTTTGCCAAGCAATTTTATTACCTTGATATTCTTTACCTGAAAGTACAGACCGTAGTCAATATGAGAGGAAGGAGGAGGACAGCATTTACTTTGGTATTCCTGTTGTGTCTCCTAGTAAATCACTATTTCCTAAGAGGCAGTTATTCTATTGGGGTGCTGGGCAACAATTCTTCCATCTACACGTTCAAGTGATGTTCTCATGTTTGGGTTCACACCCCTCAGTAAAAGGGGTGCTACACAGATCTAGGGTTTCTGGTGCATATGTTGTAATAATTATTCCTAATGTTGCTTTATCAATGAAATAATTTTCATTGTTTATAACCCTGCCAAATTTTGAAAGTGTCAAATGATGCTTTCGTTTCAGCTCTTTCTCCCACTAACCCTACATCAAGGGCTCCAGTTATTATTCTACCTGTCTAAAGATTAAATTGCACAGTTTGGGCCACTTTACAGAAGAAAAACCCCACCTGTCTTACTGTAGCTGTCCCTCCTAATTTCCAGGGGCTCCTTTGGCAACAAAACCGAAAGAAGGAAGAATCTCCTGTAATTTAGCCTAGTGGTGTCTGATGAACACATGGGGAAGAACAGCTGGTCTCAGTACAAGATGCATGGGTTTAGTGATGAGGAAAAGGAAACAGAGAGGAGGAATTTCCAGGACTGGGAAACCGGACAGCAGAGAATGGATGTGGGGCATGAAAAGATGAAGGATTATGGCCAGAAGCTGGAGAAAGGGGTATGAGGCAATCTTCAGGGAGGGTATTCAGGCAGTACCCAGTGGCTGAGAGGGATGGGGGCACTGGGGAATCTGCCCCGAGGAACATGAGCCCACCAATGCTGGCTCTCGAGTGGTCCCATAAGCACAGCATGTCACATGGAGAAAGAAGTGTTCTCCTACAACTGTAATTTCCTCTGATAGTTGGTTCACATTCAGACTGGGGGTCATGCAGTGGAAAAAGAAAAAGGAGATTTTAGAGAAAACTTAAGGAAACTATACAGAGAACATGAAAGATCCAAAGAGAAAGCCCTCCCCTACAATACTGTTGTTTGTGATATGAATCGGTTTTTAAATTAACTTTTCAGATTGTTTTTTTCCACAAGACTCCTGCCTCATTCAATACAAGGATGTCTTTAATTAATGTATATTTCTTCAATGTTTCTCTTCATTTTCATCATGTAAAGTGGAATCTTTCATGTCATATTCTCTGTACATTCTTCAAACCCTGCCTTGAAGGCAGGTTAATTAATTTCCATGATGACTTTCCTGTGGTAGTCTCATAACTCCTTCAAAACATTCATAAATTTAACTTTGTAACAGCCTTCGAAGTTGAAGGAGCACTATTATCATATTTTCCACACAGGGAAGAGCTACTGGAAGGTGATGTGTCTGGAGTTGTCTGTAGTGGTTTGTTAATTCGTTTGTGCTGTGGAGCCTGGCAGGTTGTTTTACAGCAGGGAGTAGTGGATTTAATACAGTGTGCATCCACCAGCACCTCAGAAACAACAGCATAACTGTTCTTGCTCAGGTTTGACTTTAAATACTTTACAGATCTTTAAGCCCTAGATGTAGTGGCTTACTTACAATCTACACAGCTTTGGTATGCATTATTTTCTTGACTATGGCAGCAAAAGGGGCCTTCCCAGCTGTAGTGGGACTACAGCCAGCTTTGCATGCTTAGAATTGGAGATGTCACCAGGTTCATCCCTAACTCTCCACAGCCCACCTTCCTTTAATGTCCCTTCCTATCAGCAGAAGGAAAGCATCTGGAGGTTGCACATCACCAGGAGCAATGGGAGGGTCCACTTTTGAGTGATAGGGGAAGGATTACACAACTTTTACAGGGTTCTATAGCCTTTGGTTGCTGAGGGATGGGATTGGAAAGTTTCTCCTTACATCCTGGGCCAGGATTGTGAATTATCACAGCAGTGCCTGCAAGGGCAATGAGACAGCAGGGAGAAGCTGTGTGTTTGCTGGGCATTGCCAGGCTCTGATCAGCAGCTCTCTGGCACGAATTATAAAGCAGTGCAGGAATTTTCCCAGCACAGAACTTAATCTCTGCAAGACACATCACATTGAGCACTCCCTTTGGGAAAGTGTTTGTTGCAGACACTTTGGTTATTCTGCTTTCTTCAACTGAAGCCCTGTTCATCCTGCTATGAATGAAGCTCTGGTAACACTTGTTTTTGTATTTTGAAGCATTGTTCTTTCTTTTAAGGTGTGTTGTGCACTGTTAAAATCACCACTTTGAATTTCTTTTGTAGAAAGCATTTTTCCTCTCTTACCACACATTTTGAGGAGATGCTGTTTTTAAACAGGTCTGTGCAAAAGAGCTACAGTAGGTGGTGGTCAGCCTAAGCCTGTGAAAATCTCAGAGGTAAATCTGCAGAGAAGTAAATTCTTAAATTCAGCTCAGGATGCAGACAGAAAGAAAGCTGGAGAGACTGATAATTTTGGCACCTTAACAGACATTCAAATAAAAACTGTCAAAAGTGTAAACTAATTTTGAAAATCTTGGCTTCTTTTCTCAGTGTTTTTGAGATGGTGGTATCTATGCAACCAAAGCCATCCCTCCCTAGGAATGCTTCTGAGGGAAAACAGAACAGTCAGTCCTGAGCAAAGTAGCAAAATTTACAATGTTACAAATCTATGCTGGTCCACAGTTTTTGCTGTATTTTGCCATTTTGAATCAATAACTGAGAATGTGAGTGTCCAAAAAAAGTAAGGCAAGTAGAATGGCTGCCTGGGGTACTTCAGTTGGAGCAACTGGCCCAGTGTCACCAAACACTGCGTGTCAGAATTGGTAAATCCATTTCTCCTAGGCAGTATTTGTCTGCTTTATTTTTAAAATCATCCTTCCTTTTCTGTCACTCTTGGAAGTTCAGTGTGTCAAAACCTCTGACTGAAATTCAGTGCTCAGAACAAAGTACTTTTACAAGCCGTGCAAAGTCATCTCAAGAGAAGTACTCCTCTTCATCAGGTAAGTTTGTGTTCTCTGAGGTAAAAAGAATATGACTCAGAAAGAGTGTCTTAGCACATGTATGAGAAACTGAAGAAAGGTGGTGGGTATAACTAAACATAGTTGTTCCTGATTGTTGAAATATTAACTCAGCATCTTAAGCATTCCCCTAAAATAAATTACAAGGGCACATAAGGGTAAGACAAGGGGGAATGGCTTTAAACTGAAAGAGGGCAAGTTTAGATTAGATATTAGGAAGAAATTCTTTATTGTGAGGGTGGTGAGGTACACGGACACATTGCCCAGAGAAGCTGTGGGTGCCCTGTCCCTGGAAATGCTCAAGGCCAAGTTGGATGGGGCTTTGAGCAGCCCAGTCTAATGGAAGGTGCCCTGCTCACTACAGGAGTGTTGGACTGGATGAGCTCTAAAAGGCCTTTTCCAATTCAAATTCTATGGTTCTATGAAATGACAGAAACACTCATGAAGTACTTGACTGACCAGAAATCTTCCTCATGTGAGAACAATCTTACATAAAAGAATCATGGGCACTGAGTCAATAAACTGGGGCACATTGTGATAACAGAGAAAATCTTTTTCTTGGGAGCTTGAAATCTTTCTCTAGAATGTGTTGGTGGTAGCAGTCTTGAATGTAGATACCAACAGCAAAATGGTGCTCTGTTTCAAAACCACAATTTTGAAATCAGAACTCATGATTGTATTTCTGAAGGACTTCTACCTTTTAGTCAAAAATATTTTTATCAAAATCAGTTTAATTTTCCCAGGTGAAATGGCTTCAATTTCTGTTTGTCTCTCACTGTTTAAGAAGCCACAGATACTCACAGGCATTATAGTTGCCTTTTTAGGTTCCCCTGATTGAAGAGCAGGAACAATGTGCAACTCAATCTGGAAAAACTTGAACTACATCTGTCTGCTTTATTTTTGTGTATCCACATATCTAAGAGCTGTCAGTAAGTGAGTAATATCAGCCTAGTGTTAAAATAAGTTTTAGGATGAATCATAATGGATTGCTTTTGTATTTGTTATTTGACATGTGAAAAGCTTATTCTTTCTCCTTCATGTGAAAGTAGATTTTTTTTTAACATTGTTAAATGTTAAATTGTTAAATCACAATATCCTATACCATATGTGATTTTTTTTTTACTCCCCAAATGTCTTGAACTAGGGGCATATTTTCACTTGTCTCACACTTTTATCCTTTGAAGTTCAGTCATAGATATTTTATTTGAAAAAGGTTGGCATTAACAGGGTTGATCTTCACAAAAATAAGTGAAAATAGAGCAAGAGAGGAACTCTCTCATCACCTTGTCTTTTGTTATTTACTGACAGCAGAGGCATTTTAAGTCATGTACAAACACAGCCCTGTATACACACCCTGCTTTGCTGAGCATGGTAATGGCATAAACAGTAGTGGAATGCAGCACAAGCCTATTTCACATTGATTTAAACTGAATATTTTGTCATCAATATTTCATTGAAAGAGTGATATAGATTATTTTTTCAGTTCTCAAGTCAGTCCTTAAATATTTGCCACCAGATACCTGCTATTCTCCTCCAGACTCCAAACCTTGTGAGCCATGAATATTAAGATTGATGTTACTAATTGCTTTGCAGATTTGTGGGCAGGTATCATTGGGGAATATGAACAAGCTGGATTTTAATGAGTTTTGGATTCCTTTTGATTCTGGGATGCAACCAAAGGTTATTTACTGCAGTATTAGGCAAAGAAAAGGCAAAAGCTCTGTCAGCTTTTCATGCTTGAAGAGGATGTGACACAGTCTTACCTTTGCTGGGAGAGGCAGGAGAAGATAGGTCTTGCTTTGGAAAGGAAGAATGTCTGCCCTGCAGCCACAGAAATATTTTTCCATTTCTCTTCACCACCTGCTGAAGCGATTGGTATTTGCCTGAAGGATTTGCAGTTATTTGTAGTACTTTTGTTTAACTGCACCAGGATACTTTGCCAGGAAGTGAAATATTCTTTCCCCAGCAGTACCTCAACTAAATATACAGAAGAAGATTAAGTTATAAAGGAGAGAAGCGTGGACAGGAGTGTTCCTACCTCAGACTGATAATGAACTGTTCTCAAGTTTATGGAATATCAAATCCTAAGATGTTTCTACCCTGATTGAATGCCTAAAATAGCATTAAACTAATTAAGCTTAGTTATCATTGAATAATAATTATACTGCATCAGATGTCAGTCAGTCAGCAGACAATTAGTTTTTCAATTTTTTTGGTTAAACTAGCATCTCAAGTATGATCAGTTCAGTCTCTTTGAAGAGAAGGGAAATCATGACTACCCTGAGGATGCAAAACCTCTGCAACATATAGACCAGGTAATCCAAGAAGTCATGTGGCCTTGAGACTACATAACTTTATGAGTAGCACTGCATCTGCACAGCCAGACTGCCTCACATTTGCATGCTCTGTGCTCACCTCTTCCTAAATGCCTGGTAAGTCCAGTGCCTCTGCCTCTCTGAGCACTGTCTACAAGACAACTCTGGGAGAGACATGATAATTCTAGGAGAAAAGTCTGTGTGCTTTAGGTCTTCTTTCATAACTCATTTTCAATGATTTTTAAATCCTAAATATTCATGAAATTTTACCTTTTAGTAATCTATGACAGACCCAGCTGTAATTTAAGAATATACTTAATACTGGCCCAGCATAAGGAAGTAGAAATCAAATTCTGATTGCTTTTATTGTAAGAGGGAGAAAGAACATTGTAAAAGATGAGGATTTTATTTACTCTTATAATCAATTTTTCATTCTTCCTTAAATTCCACAGACAAGGAGTGTGCCATGTGACTTGGCACACTCAGACATAGAGGAAGCAATGCTGATTCTGTGGCTGCTTCAAAGCATGATAAATCAGCCTGGAGATGGTTACAGTCTGAAAGCCTCCTGGTTATCAAAATGAGATCAATAATTTTTAAGCAAGCAGTGTTTGAAAAATGGTTGAGCTGAATCTGAAATCAATTAGTATAAAATATTATACTGAGCATTTTAACATAAAAGGGGAGGGTCTATTGATAAAAACTGTTCATCAAGAATGAAATGGGTTTTCAGGCTGAGCTCCACTGACTTAAACACTGCTACAACAAATTATTCAGTCTGTATCTGAAGAGAAAAATCGATTACTTCAGTTTAGAATGTGTAAACATTTGATAAAATATCCTAACTAGATTTGCTAAAAAGATAAAATGACAACTTCAAGAAATCTCATGGAGATGCATTTAGGTAGTTGTCATGTATTTCAAACTTGAATAAACATCAGATATTAATCAAATATTAGCTTACCTTAATTTCACAGGTTAAAGATCACTCTCATGAACAATTAAGAATCCATTTTCTGCCTCCCTGCCAATCGTATCCTGGAACATGCTGCTTCCTCCAGATTGGAATTTTATAGGAATAACAACTCAGCAAACACAGTGTATACTTTTGGTATGTGTCTATAAACCTCTGTAGCCAACATAAGAGAGACCAGAATTTAAAAATAGGTTAATTGCTAGTTATTGAATAAAAATAGGCATGAGAGATTCTGTGGAAATAGTGTTGAGGATGGTCCTAAATGCAGAATGCTGTTTTTGTAGCCATTTTGTGTATTTTCTGAATTCTAGCTCATGAATTGAAAACCTCTCTCCCGTTGGAAATCAGAATTCCATCTAGCATGTATTTTCTAAATTCCCTCTTTTATATATATTTACCACATATTAGTGTTCAAAGTTTTTTTCTAAATTAATTTTTTATATTTATGAGAGAAGTTATTTACTGTGTATTCCAGGTCAATTTGAAGATACAACCTGATTCAACTATCACAATTAATTATGATGTCTAAAACCAGTGTTTCAATTCAATGAGAATTCTGACATTTCAGGATTTCTTTTTATTTTAAATCAAAGTAATGGAAATTACTTTCTTGTAGTTAAAAATATTTAATAATTCTACAAATTTCTTCTATAAATATGAAAACTATGGTAAAGTTTTCATAGCACTGTTGCCTATCTTCTCACTGCAGAGTAGTGGTCTGTTAGCACATTTAGGAACAGGACTTACAATAGAGAGACTAAAGTACTTCTTTTCCAATTGACATGACAGACCCTACACCCTGTCTAAATCCAACTCCCAGGCTCTCTGGGATACTGCAGGCTCTCTGATACTCCAGTACAGTATTTTTTCTAACTTTTTCTAAACTATCTTTACTTAAATGTGACTTCTGCTATTCACACCATCCCTTTCCTTTCTCTGAAGTCATTAATGTATAAAGCTGTTTCACCATCTTCTTTTTTCTCCTCCATCTTTCCTAAATCATGCATGTAATTCTGTCCCATTATTCCAGCCACAATTGCTAATCCTCCCCAGGTATTTGTATGAGCTGGTTTTGCATTCTGACACAATAGGTTTGGATCCTCTGGGGTTTTTTACCAATCCAATATATTTATGCTGGCCACCACAAGAGGCTAAATTTTAGCCAGCACTTTCCCACTCCATGTATCAGTCTTGGCATTTTCATTCCTCTGACCTTTTGATATTCCTTTCTCACTACATTATCATCATGCAGGTTACATGAACCTTTCCCAGCTTTGTTCCCTGCCTTAAAATTTAAGCTTTCATCAATCAAATTAGCCTTGATCCCAGTCCAGACTTCAAACTACTCCATGTGTGTGTGATCCTCTTCCAAGAATGTTTCCCAATGGCTGACCAACCCTAAGCCTTCCTACAGGTCATCTGTTGATCTTCACTATCAAGTTGCACCTTCCTTCTAAATCTTTAAAAGACAAAAGAATTCAATTCAATTTTTATTGATATTATATTAATCACATTTAACTGGGTTATAATTTCAGATATTTTTTCCATGTCTTCCTGCTAGATGCCAATAGCTTCTGTTCTGATATTCTGAAAAATTGTAACAATTTTTCCATGTTCATTCATAAGTCTAAACCTACAGGAACAAAAGCGTCCAAGAGTCACAATGACCATCTCTTCTATGTGATTTAGATTAGCCAAACTAAAAGAAAAAGTATTTTAATGTCCCAAGTAAATCACTACCACTTGACAGATATAAAACACCCACAGTGTGAGGCACGTAGTGTCAAAATTAAGAATGCCAAATCCCAGCTGGAGCTGAGACTGCCAAGGGGCACAGGTTGGAACAAAGCAGATTCTGGAGATTGCTAATTGGAAAAACAAGTTCAGGGGAAACAGACTTCTACTGACAGAGGCCCCTGGTGACAACAGGAATTGACAAAAAAGCTGATGCCTTCTTTCTGCCTCTGTCTTCAGAGCCAGAGCCCGCTCAACTCCTGCCTGTACAGACACAACTGGGGAGGGAATTGCCAGCCTTGGAGGAGCAAGAGGTGAGAGAAGCTCTGGGAATTCAGATCCACAGAGCTGGATGGGAATCACCCCAAACTTACTGGGAAACCTGGTGGGCTGGGCTGTGAAGCCACTATCAATCCTCATCCTTAAAAAAGGTGAGAAGGAAGATGGATGGTTTGGGTTGGATGAGGTTGGGGGTTGGAGAGTTGCCCTCTGGATGGGCCAGTCAGCCACATCTCAGTCAATGGAAAGATCAGGGAGCACATTAAACAGCAAAGGAAGGCAAACCATGTTTGACCTGCTGAGTGCCTGCAGTGATGAAATATCTGCCCCTGTGGGTGAGGGCAGAGTGGTGTCTGCAGCATACCTTTGTTTGAATATGGCTTTTTAAAACACCTTCCCCACCCTTCCTCTCTGGAAACAGCCAAAGCATGGGCTAGACAACAAACCACCTTTTGGGATGACCTGAAAGCTGTAAGGACAGCAATCACTAACTCAATATTTGGCTGGTAATCAGCAAAGCAGCCTGGGCTCAGCACTGGCACCCATATCCAGTGCCTTCATCAACAACCTGGCTGCAATGCAGAGCTCATTCTGAGCAAGCAACACTGAGGATGGGGAGCAGCTGCTGGTTCAACCCAGAAGGACCCTGAAAAGCTTAAGGATTAGACAGAGATTCATGATTTGTATAAGTATGAAGTTCTGCCCCTGGAACAGCTGGAACTGCCCCATGTATGGGTCCAGAGTGGGAAGTGGCTGACAAGGTCACAGTCCTGTGGGGTACAGCACACCCTGGGGTGATCAGGAACCCATGGCTCTTCTGGAAGGAGGCTGTCACTGGGTGCATTAGAGGCATGGCCAGCACATCACAGGGCATTTGCTGATAATCTTTGCTGGGTACTGGTGAAGCCATGCCTGAAATAGTTTTGGATACCTCTGATCAAGACAGACAGGGCAAGATTAGAGCGTGTTCACTGGAGGGCTGATAAGAAAGTTACTGAGGAGAGGCTGAACGTGCTGGGCTTAGCTGGTAGAAAGGAAGCTGGGAAGTAACACAGCATCAGCCTACAAGTGTTGGAAGGATCATAGAAAAGTGTCAGAACCAAACTCTTCTCATCACTGCCAGCAGATCTAACAGAGAAATTGCCACAGTTTACAACTTGAGAGGTTCAGACTGAGCATCAGAAAATAAAATCAGTGAGTAGCTGGGCACTAGAACAGGTCATCCAGAGGAGTGGAAGAATCTCTGTCACTGAGGTTTTTCAAGACTCAGGCACAGCCAACGCTGACATAGTCTAGTGCTGACCTGGTCCAACTGAAAAACAGCCTTCAGAGGTACCTTTCAACCAGCATTTTGATGATCTTGCAGCAGGTCTCAGGTCTTCACGTCTTATTAATAAAGCCTATTATTAAAATAATCTATATATTAACTTGTTTGGTTTCATGAGTGGTGGTAAAAGATTGTCACCTAGCCTGTTTGGAGAGAGAAGGCTCAATATATGGGAAACACCTTGGTGAGTTGCCTAACTGGGACAACATCTCTCACCAACCTACTTTGTAGAGTTAGAAATGTAGCAAGAGACTTCTGCTAAGGAAAGGCTTTGAAATCCCACTTCTGCCCTACATCCCTTGCCCTGGCACCCATTTGCCTTTCCAACTTAGGCCTCTACCACATTAAAATCTGAATATAAACTCAGCTGCTCCTTCCATCAGGTCTGAAACAAATAGTAATTAGTCTCTCTCTGGCCTTCTGTTATCAAAGCAGTATGCAACTTCTTTGTTCTGTAGAAAATTATTTGATCTAAATAGACATATTCTGTAGTGAACTATATTGATTCCATAACACCTCAGCCCAGTAGATACCCAGACTGATCACACCACCAAGAGAATTTGTTTTTACTTGTTTTTTGGGGAACAATAACCTGCTTGTCTTCTGTTTAGAACTGTGAATCTTTTACCTCCTACTCTCAGAGGGTAGGATAGATCCATCTTTTCTTGTATTGTGGATTTGATTTGGGTCCAGTATTCAAAGTGGAGAATACTGTCTAAACAGGAGAAGCAGAGCAGCCATACATGGAGAAATTAGAGCTAATTCCATCAGAATATACCTGATGGAATACACCTAACCCACATGGAAGATAAAATAATGTAAATTTACAGAAGTTTCACAGAGCTGCATTTCGGTATTTGTCATACATGTCAAAACTTGTGTAAACGTATGATATAAATCAAACATTAACTTACCTTCATTGCAAAGGTTAAAGGTCACTGTCACATACAACTAAGGAAGAGTTTTTTTCCTCCCTGCAAATCCTGTAATTCATGGAATGTGTTGTTCCTTCTAGATTTGAATTATGTAAGTTATAACAGCATAGAGATGGCTGATGTTATTGTGAGGTCACCCTCACTAATCTCTGAAAAATTAGTGATCATGGGAGGTTCCTAGGGACTGGAAAAAAAGGCAAATGTCACTGTTTTCTTCAAGAAGGGCAAAAAGGAGGATCCAAGAACCTACCTGGCAGCCAGGCACCTTAGACCCTGAGAACGTGATGTTGTGAATGATTTCCAAACACGTGAAGGAGAACTAGGTGTTGGGGAATAGTGAGGATTGATTTACAAAGTGGAGATTATGCCTCCCTATGATGAGATCATGTAAGTGACCTGGTGGAGGGAGAGCAGTGCCTGTTACCTATGTTGGTTTGCAACTTTGTCTCTCATAACATCCGTGTGGAGAAACTGATAAAATATATGTAAAATCAAAGGACAGTGGGGTAGATTGAAAACTGACTGAACTACTGGACTCCATGGGGTGTGATCAGAGGCGTGAACTCAAGATTGAGGTCAGCCACTTGTGGTGTAACCCTGGAGTTAATACTGCAAAACATCTTCATTAATGGCCTGGATGATGAGCCAGACTGCACCCTTTGCAGATGACACAAAACTGGGAGGAGTAGGTGATACATCTGATGAGTGTGCTGCCATTCAAAGGGACTCTGACTGGAGAAGTGAGTCAACAGAATCCTTGTAAAGTTCAAGAAAGGAAAATGCCAAGTCCTGCACCTGGGGAGAAAAAGTGAAGTACCTGAGGATGGACTGAAATGCTATGTCTGATCTCACTTTTCTTCTGTTGAAGTCCAAGCAGTAGAAATCTCCTTTTACCTGCTCTTGTCTCATGCAGTACCTGATCCAGCAGTTCAGTAAAAGCTGGTGCTGTTTGAATCACTGGTGACTGTTGTTCCCACTCACCTGTTGGGACCATGGGTACTTGGCCATGGAAGGGCTCTCCAGATTCTGACACTTAGAAGATTGAGCTGAAGATTGTTTTGTCTTAAATACTGCAGATAGAAAACTATGACATTAGGGGTTGCTGACACTAAGGCAGTGCCAAATAAATAAGGCTTTGGATTAGATCATAGAATAGTTTGAATTAGAAGGGAATTTTAAGACAATCTATTTCAACCCCCCTGCTCCCCCTTACCATAAGCAGAGACATCCTCAGCTAGACCCAGTTGCTCAGAGCCCTGTTCAAGCTGACCTGGAGTATTTCCAGGGACGAAGTATCCAACACCTCTCTGGGCAAACTGTTCCAGTGTTTCACCATTCACATTGTAAAAGACTTCTGCTTTATAACCAGTTTAAAACTAAATTCAGTTTAGAACCATTGTCCCTTGTCCTCTTGCAACATGCCCTGCTGAAATGTTGATCCCTATCTTTCTTTTAAGCCCCTTTCAATACTAGAAGGCTTCCAGAAAGTGTCCCCAGTCTTTTCTTCTCCAGACTGAACTGCCCCAACTCTCACAACCTTTATTCAGGAGAGGTACTTCATCCCTGGGATTGCAGTTGTGGCCTTCCCATGGACCAACAGATCCATGCCCTTCCTGTGCTGAGGACCCCAGGGCTGGATGCAGCAATCCAGGTGGGGTCTCACAAGAGCAGAGGGGCAAAATTCCCTGCCCCACCATTCTGCCCCCAGTGCTTTTGGATTCAGCCCAGGACATGGTTGTTTTTCTGAGCTGTAAATTGCACATTGTCCATTTGCATCCAGCTTTCCATCCACAAGGATCCTCAAGTCCTTCTCAGCAGGATTACTCTCAACCTGTTCATCCCCCAGCCTCTGTTGATACCGGGGGCTGCTTCAGCCCAGGTGCAGCCCTTTGCATTTGATCTTGTTAAATTCCCATAGGATTCCCATGGGCCACTCCTTGAGCTTGTCCAGGTCCCTCTGGATGGCATCCCGTCCTTCAGGTGTGGCAACCACACCACTCAGCTTGGTGCCATCTGCAGACTCGCTGAGGGTGCACTTGACCCCCCCATGCCATCGATGCAGACACAGAACAGCAGAGGCCCCCGTACAGACCCCGAGGGACAGCCCTTGGCACTGCTCAGTTGAACACTGCCCTCTAGAAGTGACCATCCAGCCAATTTCTCATCCACCAAACAGTCCACCCATCAAATCCAGACAGACACAGAAAGGGAGTTTGTAACGAGGCTGGGACAGAGAGAGTCTCAGAATAACAACAATTAAATTATTCCAGTGGTTGCACTTATTTCCTCAGAAAGCACCTCCCTAGAAGAAAGGCTGCCAGCTAATTAAATAAAAGATGAACAAGTGATCCTACAAAACGAACTCTCAGACTGATTATAGGCTTAAGTAAAATACTTTGTTTAAACAGGAACTTAAAAATAACTCCAGAACCTCACAGCTCAAGCAAGTACACCTTTGAAAGTCCTGGTATGAGAAATATGTCCTACCCTTTTTACCAGAATTTACTTTTCTGAGCTGAGATTCAGTAGATATAAATCACACCTTTGAAGCTTAGCTCTAAGATTTCCAAACACTTTCAGATCTATCTGTGGTTATGACAGTAACTAGTACCATAGTCTGTGGTGCAGTTTTCAGTAAAGTTACAGGTACTTCTAAATGTGCTGAAGATAAAAGCAAGTTTAAAAAGAAAATTAAAAATGAGAACATCTACATTTTTTATGCAATACTCCCCAATTGTATTTTTCCATTTCTGCTCAGACAATTGCTCAGTTACCTTCTCTAAGAGGGAGGTGAGTCAGGAGTTCTCAGATCCTTGGAGACAAGTTCTAATCTTGTGATTCAGATCAAGTGCTTCAACAGCTCAGCAGTGGACAAAAAAATCATACACCAGATGCCTGGTTCACACTGCAGTGAAGAACACTGTTATGCTGACACCGTGTCCAAAGCACTGTGGCCATTTTGGGGCTCCCCAACATGAGAAAAATGAGGAGCAGATGACTAACAAGATTCCTGAAGGAACTGGAGCACATGGTACTGGGGAGAGATTCATACAACTGGACTTGCTCTGCCTGGAGAACAGAATAATGTGGGGATATCTTACTCTTTCCTGCAACTACATAATTGAGGAGGAGGGGAAGAGAGAGCCAGACTCTTCTTGGCTGCACAATATGGGTGAAAAAGGGGCAATGGACACAACCCACATTCCAATGAGATGCAAGGAAGTTATCTGTTTTTAAACTCTGGAACAGATTTCCCAGAGAGGCTGTGGAAACTCCAGTTTAGAAAATACTAAAAAGGCAACAGGATAAAGCCATGAGCAACCTGCTCAAACTTGACCTGCTTTGCACAGAACATTGGACTTGCAACCCCCAGGGGTCCCTTCCAACCTCTGCAATTCTGTGAGTCAAAGAGCTGCCCGAGGCCAGGAATTCCTCAAAGCCTCCAGGGGCTGTACCAGCTCACAGCAGTATCTGTACCTCCACTGCTCCTCTCACCTCCCAGTGCATTTTTCCTTCAGCTTGGCTGGCACTAACACAAATGGAACAGTGAAGTGACACAGATTAAAAAGAGGTTTGGAAAAAAAACAAAAAGAAAAAGTTTTCTTAAGTATCTAAACAACTGAGCTGCCCTGAGATGGTTCAGGCTGTGCTGCTGTGCTGCACATACTCTTGTATTGCACTCACTGTGGCAGAAGTTCAAAAGGAGTATTAACCAGGGAAGGCCCTAAAGATCATTTATCCAAAAATAATGTCTTGCCAGTGATCACTGTTAAAATTTTAACAGTTTCAGAAAATGCCCTGTTGTAATAATGTTAGTTTCATCTTTTCCTTTGCCATTTATACCAATTCAACATTATTCTGCCAACACCACCATAGAGAAATAGAGTAACACAAATACTGACTTCCTAAAGTGGTCAGTACCAACTCTATACCAATAAACATAAAACTAACTTCAGTATTATTAAAAGACTAATTTTGCAGAGAATTACAGTGGGGAAATTTGTTGCAAAGATTCCCAGGCTCCTGTTAATTCTGCTTAGGCCAAGAGAGAATAAAGTTTCTGCAGGTTCTGCTTTCTTCTTATTGAATAGTAAATAGTATAATACAATAATATCTGCTGAAGAGACCATATGGATGTAGCACCTCAGCTGTGCAAACTAAGCACATTCATTATTGTTACAGTGGAAAATATAAAAGAAGTATGTAGACAGGTAGGAGCCCCTAATCTGAATTTGATTGATAGATCTCCACTGGGTCTCATTTTCTCCTCACATACTGTATTCTTCAGCTTGTTCTGAAGATAAGTGATAACGCCCAAATTACCTTCAAAGTTTAAATTTCTCAGAATTCTTCTTTGGGGAATGCTCAGTGGTTTACAACTTATCTTCTTAGGGCATGCACGCATCAAAACAAATCCCCAAAACCTGTTCAAGAGCAAATATTTTGAAAACCATTAATAAGGAAGGCGTGGGTAATAAAGAAGGAAATGATTAGGTGTCATACTCTCCTTCCTTCCCCCTGTTATTTTTGTAATTGATTTAGATGTCACTCTACACAGGTAATCAGAAACACTCATGCTGTCCTCTCAATATAAAATTATTGGCTACTTGGCACTCAAGCTGTTTCCTCTAAATGCTGCCCCATGTCCTAGACCAGACACATATCTTCAGTGTTTTTTGATTCTCCAACATCTGCTTATGTAACTATTGACAGGTTAACCTAAACTGCCTGCAGACACAATCAGCTACTGGCTATATTATCTTCTCTTTCTTTGTAACCATCCATCATTTTTTGTATTATCCTATAGTAAATTTTAGTTAATCTTGTCCTGAACAGTAACTTTACATCAGTTTAGTTTAATACCTTTCATGAAGCCTGAGATCACTCTTTCTACATTTGTGGACAAAGTATACACCTGAGAATATGACAGCATCAATTCAAACAGGGGAGAGGAGGGGCAGAGATGGGAGATGCTGAGGATTAAAATATATTTGCATACATAAAAGCTAATACTGGCTTTTTCCACTCTTCAGCAACAGTTTCACTGGTTGGTGCCAGGATAACAATACACCAGTAACAGTGGTTGTTCCACTTCCAGGTGACACACTCACTCTTTTAATGAAACAGTCTCTCCTAGGTTGTACATTTCCAACACCTTTGTGAAACTGGTGCCCTGTTTTGGGAAGAGGTTTCTGCTCACTTGCCCATTCTCTGGTTAACATTCCTGGGCTGGGAGTTGTATAAGCTGCCATTAAGGGCATGCAGCTGACATGCACAGGGAGATACAGGCACCCATTCCTTCTGACCCAGTCACTCAAGAGGAACACAGTAAGACTGGCCAACACTCCAACGGGTCTGAGGACATCTTCTAAGGTGCTTTCAACTAACAGGGCTGCCAGAATCAGATCTGAAGATCCATCTCTGCATATCCCATCACACAGTTACTTAGCACTGGCTACTTCTGCCATTTTCAGCAAAGCTTATGATCTAGCTGCATATTGTCACTTGTTCAAGACAACAAGGTCCCTGTGTCAGAGCTGCTGCAAGACTCCCTCTGGTCAGCCACCTGCTGCAACAGCTCATAATTAACATTCCAGTGTATTCCAGAGCAACCTGGCAAGGCAAGTTGTGATAGTCACTGTCCAGTGGGTAAAAAGGCAGCAAGGTCTTCCACACCTTTTCAGGGTCTTGGGCTTCTTGACAAGTGTTCAAGACTACAGCTTTAATCACCATAGTTTCTCTATACATCTTCATGAGCAGGGCAGATCTTTCTACTGGGTCAGGCAGCAAAAGACTAAGGTTTCTGAGAAGAATTTTTCTCCACGCTCCACCACTGTCTCCTGCAGTTAGTTTCAAAGTCTCTTAAGTCAGAAGCTGTTTCCTCAAGCCCTGTGCAGCACTTGGCTTTCCTCTCCAAGCACAGAGGCTAAACATAGTCCCCACAGTGTCCTGTCACTGTCTGGAGGACTGTCACAAGGCTGAATCCTCCCTGACGGCCAGCACCACTGACAGTGGTGTATATAAGCTATACAGTCCAGGGTGTCCCACGGGGATCCTTCACTATTTCTGCTGCTCTTTGTGCTGTTTACTCCAGCTGGCACCAGCAGTATCCAGCGTGTGCTGCTGCCAGTGCCAGAGGTGCACCTAAGCCCATACTAACACCCTTCAATCAGCTGCTTCTTTAGGAAAAAGGTGACCTACTTTGAAAACCCTAAAAAAAATCTTCAGTATTTCCATTGTTAGGAATATTTATTGCAGACATGGGCATCTCAGAGTCCCTGAAAGCCAGGACTAGAAATTTCCTACTGAGATGCTGAGGCACCCTGCTTGCTCCTGTATGTCAAGGTCTGTTTGGTTTCTTGTTTGCCTGCTCCCTCCAGAGGCCAAGCACACAAAGGCATTTAGCTGATCATCTTCCTCACCTGTGAATAGAATTCATTAATTTAACCATAGCAAAGAGTAGGGCTGATTGAGGAATACAGGTGCTGGTGACTACAGAACAGATTCTGACACCATCACAGCCTAGACACACAGTGACAAGCCACCCACTTTCGCAAGAGGGAAAAACGAGTGCCTATAAAACACAGTGAGAAGGCTTCAAAAGAGAATTTACTGCCAAGCAAGTGATGCAGTAAGAAGCCCCAAGTCTCTGTCAGCTTCTGCTGAAGCCTTCCTTCCTTGAGCTGGCAGCCTGGATATAAATAAAACTGCTGTGCAAGTGTCCTCTCTACAAACACAGAAAAAAAATTGAAGAACAGCTCATACATCAGACAACAGTCTCATCTGTGCATTTTTTGAAAGTATTTTTCTCCCACTAAACTATCTGCAATTACTAAATGAAGGTACCCACAGTTTTCACTTTGCCTCTTTATTTGGTTGTGATTGCATTTTATAATCACAGTGTTGAGCTCTGGTATTCAATCTGACGGGCAAGATAGCACAAGCTATAACCTGAATTAATCAACGGGAACTCTGACTCTCATGTGTTGTGATTCAAAATGTCACAAAGCCAAGGCGTCCTCCCTTACTTCTCTCTCCTTCTCCAAAAGCAAGGGCAATCACAGCCTGAGAGGTAAATCTGAAGACTCATTTTTGCAACAAAATGAGAAAACATTGCCAACAGCTACCTGCAGAAAAGCCAGTCATGGGCCTCAAGTTTAAAGGGATAAAAGCTGCACTCACACTACCACAAAATTATTTCCCTCTTCCCACACATTTTCCAAAAAGCTACACTTATGAAGCAGTCCACCTGCCTAGAGGATAGCAGAGTATGCACACATGAAAAGCTAGGTTTGAGTCCTCCAGGGAACCATGGGATAACTCAAGTCCCCTGATATTCATATCCAGTAACAGCAAATAATTATGGATTAGACTGGAGCTTGCTCAACCACAGTAACAGTTGACAGCCCAATTGACTTGAGAGCAGGACTTACCTTATGGGCAGAGGGTCTCAAGGAGCAGCAGTCCCAGCATTATTTCACACACAGAGATGGCACCAGTCCCACCAGTTTATCATGAAGAACCTGGTGGGAGTGTGGGCTGGATGTCACACAGAGCAACCTGCCAGCCTTGGTCATGGGTATCTCCTTGAGGACAGAGCAACCCCTGAGCCAGCCTGAGCTCTGCAGGTTCTATCTGTACACTAATTTAGGGGTGTGTGTGTAATATATATATTATATATATACCATATATATGAGATCTATGGCATGTATCACACACCTGTGTGGCACCAGCACACGGTACCTCACACACATGCTGGAACATGCAGAGCACAGCTGTGACAAAACCTGTCAGCAGTAACAAATAAATGGCACAGAGCTCAGCACTCATGGGTTACCAGCTCCTCCTCTGGAGAAGGGAACAAGAGGTTGTTTCTCATAAACTTTTTTTCATTTGCTGTGTCTGGACTGTATTTAAGGGCCAGGGTGGAAAAACATTAGGACTGTCCAAGCAAATGCAAAGTTGCCCCTATTGTAAGGTGAAGAGACAAGACTTGGAACAATGGACAAAAATAATTTTTCAAAATGTTAATCATAGAGAAAAATCTTGAAGTGGAAAACAGAATATGAAGTTTGTATTTTAGTTGTGGGAGATTAATTTTTGTATCCCTGCTTTCAATTTCGCACTCTAGAGAAAAAGCCAGCAGCAATTCCCATAGTTACACAAGAATAATTAAAAATTTATCTAGGAAATGCTTTTACAGATGGAGCACCTTCCACAGCTTCAGAGTCAGCAACCTTGCAATGCTCTAGCTGGCAGCTGCTGTTGTACCACTGTTCTCTGAATGGAGCCATGGGAAAGACAGCTTCTTGTGCAAGCTGTTTTTCCAGCCCCAAAGGAAAAAGAGAAAAGAGGGATGGCATTGAGCTGCCTAGATTGGACTGTGAAGGGAGCTTTAGCAGAGGTTGGACAAACAAGGTGACCAAGGGTACCCAAGAAGGCAACACAGCCCAGCTTATGAGTAGAAACCTAAGGGTGTTAAGCTGGTGCACTAATAAGAAATTAATAGATAAGCAAGAAATTTCCTTAAAATCTGCAGTTTAGGTTGAGCCAGTCATGAACCTGGGAGCAATGAAGACTGGAAGGAACCTCAGGGCAAACCACAACCCATTCTGACAGAAACAGTTCAATCTCTGGTCCACAGCTGATGTCTGTGCTACACTGAGAACTGCAGGCTCCCGACAGCAGCAGGGTGTGTTTCCCCTTATCACTGACCATGCATTTACATTTCACACACAGAAGATCAGTTTTGCCAAGTACAGCTCCCATAATCTCTGAATCTTCAGTACACATTCCCTGCAATTTAACCACTAACCTTCCTGCTGGTACAACTGACACCTTCTGATCTCGGATCTTAAGAACTTTGAGAGCTTTCAACCATTTTCAGAGCTACTTACAGCCTGCTGAATACAATGAGGAAACCAATGAGCTTAGGAGTATTTTATAAGCCTTATTCTGAAACATTACACCATTTATGTTCCTTCACAATTGAACCTTACAGACATACAAAGACAGTAAATTGATACATTTAAAATCAGTTGAGCAAGAATGCTGTACTGGTAGTATCTTTCCCTCAATATTTACCAAGTTTTTACAACAAATAGTTAAAATCCACAAAATATTTGACAATATTACTTAATACTAAGAAAATGTTATTCCTAGAGCCGAGTACCTGATCCATGTAAGGAAAATAGACACTATAATGAAAGAAAAAGTAAAAGAAAAGACATTTTTACAAAAGCTCTAGATGTTTAAATCTCCTTAAAAAAATGTGAAAAGCAAAGAGGCCACTCCGTATTTAAAGCCATTTTGTTTTTATCTACTGGGGTAGTCACTTTACATCATACCAAAAAGACTGTATAAGGAATACAAGTGTCAAGAATCAGATCTTTATGGCACAGAAGGAATTTTTCCATTAACCTGCTTTCAGAATTGTTAAATACATTATTAAAGACAAAGACACTAAGGCTACCACAAAATAATATTTGCAAGATGATATTAGTCTTTATTCAGTTTCTCAACTGACTCCTCCAGTCTGAAGGTGGACAAGAATCTTTCCAGTAGTCTGTTTCATTGATTTATTCTGGAAGAAAAGATTCTTTCTACTTTTGACACAAAGTTATTTTCTTATTTATATTGTTACTCAAAGTTCACATAAGCTTTTATGCTGCACCTTACAACGTATGGAATTTCAGATCAAAATAAAACTCTACTTTTAACATAACCATTTATATAATGTAAAAATATTCTACATGTTTAACGTATCAAGAATGTTAAGCATTTTACTTTGGGGAAAACCTATTTTATGCATTTTTCAGTAGAAACCCAGCTGTGGAGGCTTTGCATTTGTGTCCCTGTTCGGTCGGGTGCCACCCAGTGTTCACCGTCCGCAGCTGCAGCTCGGCCACCGCACCAACTGCAGTTGCCAAAAAAATCGCAAATTTGAGATGCTGCTCACTTTTCACCTTTACTCCTCTCCCACCCCTCCCTCCACCATGGAAAATTTACATCTTGGAAATAATGAGCGCTTTTAATTATCAAAATCAGTATAAAAATAGCAGCATGCTACTAGACGTGAAAAGCAGATTCATCATGCATTGTGAGTTTAAATGCAGATTTCTGCCTTCCTCTTATATTATCAAAATCTTGTTTAAAGTTAACATCAAGGCAAGGGGTATAAGGACAGACACTGCATAGTATGATTTGATACTAATCTGAACTGGGTTATTTGCCTTTAATCAAAATCCATGATAATTACAGGGTAAACAATTTTTATTTCAAAATACAAGTTTAACTGGAATTGTAGTGATGAAAGCAGAAGAGGGAAAAATGCAGTCTTTTATAGCCCATGTCACTGTATCTCACTTACATCCAGAGATAAAAGCTCTAATTGGTGAAGAGACAAAATATTTGTGGCATTTCACTGAACCTTTGTGATAATCCAGCGTTATCCATTTCTAAAGAAATATAAATACTTTAAAACAAACATTGAAAATAAATCCTTTTGATGTAACAAACTACACTCTTTACCGAGAATTTTCAGTCTTCTTAAAAGTAAGGGACTTCACCCAAAAAATAATCGAAGTATCAATGTAGAACAATCCTTGGAGGAAAAAAGTTGGAATGTAAACCTCTGTTCCAAATTAGATCTGAAAAGCAAAAACAACACACCATGTATTTCATCCAAGTGCATTTTTCATCAAGCAACTCTTTTTTAAAGTTACTTTTGCAGTTCAACAGGAGACTTCCTGAACTTAGCACAGTCCTGGTTTTGCTTCAGCTCATACTCTGCTTTCTTATCCCATGAACAATTCCTGCTTTTGTCCCCACCAGCTCTGTGATAATAATACCCTGGTCATGCAGGAGAGCAATTCTTTATAGGCACAATATCTGCAACACCACTATACATCACTAGAACAGCCAGAAATTAGCCCATGATTCTCAAAAACAAAAATAAAACCAAATTTGAGAGTCACTTCCCTGAGCAGTGACTTTCTAATCAAATCATCCTTCTGATACAAGAATCAAAGGAAAGGCTCCACCGAGTTCCTCCTATCAACAATGACCTTGGAGGCTGCATTTCATTCCAGATATGACAGTGATGCTCAGAAAGGTTACTCACATCTTTTACTTTCTTAAAGCATGATATTAATATTTTATTGAAGAGCTGACAAAAGCATAAAAACAATCACAGCTGCTCACTTAACCCCACACACAGATCCATTAGTTTATAAATTTGTCCTACAGCTACTTATCTCTTTGATGTCTTACAATAGCCTCATTACTACAAGCATGCAGTACAAGTTTTTCTAGCTTCAATGAGCTAAATCTTCAGGAAGCTCAACCACTGACAGGCCCAAAGTGAAACTTTCAAAAATCTGAAGGAAAACTCCTCAGCATTTTGATATTTTAAAAACCTGATCTAATGAATCATATATTGAGAACTTGGAAAAAGAATAATGTAAGCATTTTAAAAGAATTAGTCATATTATCAACTCAGAGAGAAAGGACTAAAAAGATGAAGAATTAAAGCATGATAGTATTCTTAGAACAGTCTATCTAATTAACTCACTGGCTCAGCAAGTTACTACTTATCCTCTCAGCCAGCTGACCTGCACACATTCATCTCCCAGCTGTAAATTAAAGTGCATCAACTTGGAAAACACTGCACAGCAGATTTTACTTCTGCAATTTATCATAAAATTTGAGTTGTAACAATTTTACGACTGTAATTTCAGAGTGTGCATGACCAATTACTAGAGTTTAGTGGTAAGCAGTAACACAAGGGACTGTGACAGCCAAGATTATGGCTAACTTTAGAACAACTACTAAGCTGCAGCTTTTTGTAGTTTTTGAGTAAACAAAAATGACAAAAATGGAGACTTAAACCCCTTGTTTTTTAAAAACCAAATCCCTCAATTATTTCTGCCGTTCTGGTGGGACAGCGAGGCTGTTAAACCTGCAGAGGAATTGGGGGGTCACATGGCTGATTTTCTCTTAGGCACCTTCAGGCTGCTCTCCATGTGTTTCAGCAGTGTGACACCAAGTGTCCCATGTGTTTAGAGGCCAGCTCAGGAATGACTGCAGGACAGGAGAGAGGACAGACAGCTGGCACATGCATGCACCTCACCACTTGCTGAGGCAGCCCCTCCTGAGGAGCAGAGCCATCCTGAACACCCACGTATTCCTTGCTGCAGAATGAACAAGCTTACTGCCAAAGATGAGGGCTTCAAGTATATGATAAAAATACACTTTCACTACTTACATCATCAATATCTTCATCATCATCTCCAATATCATCAAACTGGATTTCATCGTCATCTCCAGGACCAAATGTGTCTGTTTCATTGATTTTAGCTATGAAGGAATTTAGAGAAGTTAAGGAGTGCACTCACACTGTGCCAAGACAGACTCAGTATTCCTGTCCAACATTAACTTCCAATTTGTAGGGGAAAGATTCTTACCATGTTCTGGAAGCTCCCCATATGCTTTCAGGCTTCTGGCTTCATCTGCATTGTATTTTAGAATAACATCAGCCTTGTTATCCTAAATAAGAATTTATTAGAATGTATTAGTCATCTATGAAGGAAAAATAAAACTATTAACCTCAGCAGACTGCATTATTTACAATAACTATATAATTTACAGTGGATTAACACCTTTAATATTTATAGAAGAACATCTTGTTCTTCCTTCCCCTCCAGTTCCTTTAAATGTGAAGTAAGCACACTGGAGTATTTTCATTTCTTCTGAGTGATAACTTAATTATCTCCAATTACAAGTAATTTATAGATTCATAGAATGGTTTGGATTGGAAGGGACCTTAAAGATAATCTACTTCCAACCTCCCTGCCATGGGCAGGGACACCTTCCACTAGGCCAGGGCATTCAATCTGGCATTGAACACTGCCAGGGATGGGGCATCCACAACTTCCCTGGGCAACAAGACAAAAGAGAACCAGAGATAAATAAAGAGATGTTGAGAATTCAACAACTTGACAAGTTCAGTTTCATGTATTTGAAATTAACCTTTCTTCAGCCAATATACATCATTAGGTGTTTGATGGTCAATCAGGAATTACAGAATCACAGAATCAGGAGGTTGGCCATCAAGTCCAACCCATGCCCAAACATCTCAACTAAACCATGGCACCAAGTGTCACACCCAGTCTTTTTTTAAACACATACAGGGATGGTGACTCCACCACCTCACTGGGCAGAACATTCCAGTATTTTATCACTCTTTCTGTAAAAAACTTCTTCCTCATATCCAACCTATGCTTCCCTTGGCAAAGTCAAAACCGAAAAATTCCTAGTTTTAAATACTTTAATATATACAGTAAATGACTATCTTAAATGTTTTATAAATTTCACATATCAGAAGCACATTTCAGGAGCAGAATCTAGAACTTCAACAACTGAAGACAAGACTAACATTCATGAAAGGCATTCACCTAATGAAAACTTGACAACTGCTTCCCATTACTGTTTATATTATGTAAAGTTACGCCACTCCATTTTTGGAAATTTAAGTGCAAACTAATTACTGATTAATTTGCTTCTTAAGGTAAAAGCCGAAACATCAAGGATCCAAAATTCTGATTACCAAAAAATTCTAATTGTCACAATAAAATGTTTGATACTTGACTCCATTTTCCTTTGTACCACAGGATGCAAGCACCAAACAGCTCCATCTGGAAAAAAAAAGGTCAAGCTTGATGACAATAAGCACCTTCACTCACAAAGTGTCAGGGTGCAATTTAGAAAAACAAGCTGAACCAGAATTTGTCTACTCATTACAATCTTCCTGTAGTACAAGGAAATTAAAAGTCATGATTTAGCATAACTAAATACAAATGCAAAGTTAGATAGGAATTTCCTCACAACACCTGCTGCAGTTTAACAGTAAATACTTGTAAGATACTCCTTATAGTGGCATATCATACTGAATTTTTACCTGGTAGTCTCTTAAGCCAATCAATATAATATCAGAGGTATTTATCCAGACCTGAAGGAGAAAACATATGTTACAGAAATTCAACTTCTGTTGAATTAGAAGAACCAAATAGCACATTTAGATTTACGGAGAGACATAAAACATTTCACTACAGCCACCACCTCCATTTTCTGACCAGCATGCTAGAAATATCCAATTTAATGTTTTAACAGCAAATCCAAGGCCATAAATACTCATAATTACATTATTTTTATATCTTATGGAGCTATTACAGGGTAATCAGACTTCTTTGAAGAGCTTCTAGCCAACAGAGTGGTTATTAAGCCTTAACATCTGAGAAAACAGAAAGAATGCATCAAGGCACCAGTTGCGAACTCAGCTCCTCAAGGGCAAGAATTAAAGAGAAATCTGATGAAGGGGGTGATGGACAATAACAGTGAAGAGCACAAGAAAATGAACTGAGTTGTTTGTAGAAACGATGTTAACCAGACGAACTCAAACAGGACATGCTTTTAAATGCACAGGGTGGTTCTATGTGGGTTCTATCCCACACCTGCTTGGGGTTTTTTTGGAGATTGAACTCATTTCAGTTGGAATTTCCTTTCTTTTAAACATAAATAGCTAAGTGGTGCTTTTCGTAGCAAGAAATTAATTCTGCAGCACTTAGTGTTTATTTATGCACATTCTCCACTATCTTCAACAGTTTCTTGCAGGCAGCTACAGCACTGGCTGCACAGATCCCAAGACACGTGCACTCACTGCTATCCAAAAAATGGAACAATCCAGAATGAAGGCAGTGAATGTCCGTTTGCATTGGACAGACTGAGGGACCTCCTCCTCACCATACACCAGCAGAGGACACCATCTGAAGATGGCAAAGTCAACAATGCAAACACTTACACCTGACATTCCTGAAGGTACATATCTTTGCAGATTAGCTTTCAACAAAAATATTTTGGGAACTGATGAAGTGGACAATGAAATAATGGCATTGGAGGCCTATTTTCTAAATAGTCACCAAGTTGACCATCTGCAATTAGGGAGATTTTTATTATTTTATACATGTACAATTTTCTAGCATATGAAAAGTTTGTATTTCTTAAGCAGCTGAAAAAACCTTCCCCAGAAATATACACACTGAAAGGCAGCCCTTCAACTGTGTGCTTCACTCAAGAGCCAAAGATTGCCTAATCTTGTGTCAGCAATGGAAACAGAAGGACAGACTAGTTTACTATTAAAAAAAGTAGTTTAAGGTATTACGTGAAGTAGAATTATTTGCTTTTGTAACAAGCTACATATGTAAATTTTTACAATTACATATCATGCATAATGTCACTGTTTCCTATTGCAATGCTTCAAAATTACCTTTTTTCTTAGCTTCCCTCTAATATGACATAACCTCTTCACACCATCAAAACATAATGCCTCCAGTCTTCCATTGCCTAACATCTTGATCACCTGGGCATATTCTGAAAGAGATGGTAACACAGAAACATAGAATCATTTAGGCTCAAAAGATCTTTAGGATCAACAAGTACAACCATTAACCCAGCACGGTTAAGTCCACCACTAAACCATGTCCCAAAGTGCCACGGAGCAAAACTTCCAAACAAACCCAGCTTCAAGACACAACCAATAACTTTTCCACTGTAACCCAAATTTGCTGTAACATTTTATCAAACATGAACTGCTGAGACAAGCTTCAGGCACCCACACAGGCTGCTGAATGTATCCCAGTTTTATATCACTATTGATGTTAACATTTTCAAATAATCCTCCTTCTCAGTTGCATCTACCCTTTTGTTCCCTCTAGAATGCTTACTAGAGAAAATCTCAGAGATACTGAGTCACAGATTCTGAAAGTTTATGACAACATCTCAGTGCTGTCACTGAGGCAGCAGAAAGCTGCACACCCTGTAGAACCACCCACTGGGACTCTGAATCCCTCTTGCAGAGGCTCTGTGCACTACACCCCACTGTCCCTGAAAGGACATAACCTCGATATTGTCTGGAAAACAACCAGCAGACTTCAGCTGAGGTCTAGGAAGCAGCTCTCCAACACCCACCCTCCATCTCTCCACCTTGTATTTAACCTTCTCCCTCACCAAGCTGCAAAAATCACATACTGGAGAACTTCACACAAGTTAGACAGTCCAATGAACCACAAGACTGTTCATACCTGAGAATAATGTTTCATTAAATAGATTTGCCTGGGAGATGTAGAAGATCTTACGTTTCATATGTACATAAAAATAAACTCCTTTTCTGCTTACAACCAATACAAAATACAAGAAATTTGATCAGTGGCACTTTTTTACAGTGATTTAAATCAGTACCTTTGCCATGTTTCTAACAAACTAGCTGATTAATTGGTTACTAGGACAGCACTTGCTTTATGTGAGCAACCACCAGAGTGTGACACACAAGACAGGGCGAGCTGAAAGGGAGGTGAGCTCACCATCACCAAAGGCAGGGCAGATGGGAATCCCAGTCACCCCCAGCTGAACTCTCCTGTGCCTCACCTGACAGCATCCCACCTACAGCTCCTGTCTCAGTAACAGTTACACTCCCAGCCCAGGAGCCAACTGAACCAGGGGACAGAACAGAGCCGTGAGCTGCTCTGCCACAACAGTGACTTCGGGGGGCTCAGCAAAGGGTCCAAGAGCTGTTAGAGTCCATATAAAGCAGCAAGTGGGACTGTCCATCCCAGGGACAATTACTGGCAAAACTGAACCACATCTGCTAAGCCAGCTGCCCACAGACCCTCACACAAAGCTATCAAGAGCTATCTAGGGAATGTTTAAGTGCTGTTTTACACAGAGCACTGCACTAAGGTCAAGAAGAGGGAGATGTCATTCTTAAGTGGTGAAGCTATTGAAAAATTTCCCTTCTCCTACTGTCTTTCTCTTACACTCAATATAACATTTGGAATTCAAATACAACCCCAATAGGAATACCTCTCTCTATTCTGCCACTTACAGTATGTGACTGCAAACAATGACATTGCTGTACCAGAGTTAAAAACTCACCTTGCCCATCTTCTTTGAACACCAGTTCTCTTTTTTCTGACTCATTCTCATTCTTACCTCGTCGCCTGTTTTTACCTCCTTTGCCTAAATTAAAAGTGGGAGAAGTAAAAAGCATGTGTTACTGTCTGCCTCTAGATACAGTGAGGGAAAAACATCAGACTCATGGAGACTTTTATGCTTGCTTAAAATATGGCTATTTTAAGTATCCTACCCAAATCTGGATATTTTTGCTCCCTTTTAAGTCTAAATTTTTAGCTGAGTAGTAACAAAGAAATTAAACATTAGAATCTTCACTGTTTAAGATGTCCTGGTTGCTCTGGAATGACAGCAGCCTTCAAAATGATTTTCACAAGATGGCCATTTTCAGCTTCTGTGACCCCTGCTACCAAATACCTCAAAAATAACAGCGGGATAGCCTGATGCACGAAATCTTCAAGAAAAAATGAATAACTTCAGGTAGTTTGGTGCTGAAATCTCTGAAATACTCAAGAGGAAGCTTATGGTCCAAGTGAAGCTGCCCTTTTTAAAAGGCACACACGTGGCAACAGGATTAGATGCTCTTCACGAAGAGTGTAAGAGCTGCTCATACTTGCCCCGCTGTTAAAATCTGCTGCTCCCTTTCCCTCACGGTTTCTGCGTTTCCTTTCCAGGGTATAAGGAAGAAGGGAAGCGGCAGCAGCGCTGCCCGGCGAGGGCACGGAGGGGCCCGCACGCCGCCTCGGCAGGGCCGCTCCTGACAAGCGAGCCGCGGGCAGGGCCTCCCGCTCCCGCCCGGGCCTCAGCGGCCTCCGACCGGCGCCCGGCGGGCGGAACCGGCCCGGGGACCCGCCGGGGTGGCGGGAGGGCCCCTCC
>VZTB01013342.1:167280-233958 GCA_013397245.1 Thryothorus ludovicianus | reverse complement strand
AAAAAAGCCTAATGTTTATCTTGACAGGTTGAGAGAAGTGGAGTGGTTGAGCATGGAGAAGAGAGAAGTCTTTGAGGAGATCTCTTTGTGGCGTTTCTGTGCCTAAAGGGGGCTTATGGAAAGGGGGATGCTGATTTTGCAGACAGTGAAAGGACAAGGGGGAACATTTTCAAGCAGGAGATTTAGATTAGTTATTGGGAAAAAAATTCTTGCCTGTGAAGGTGGTGAGGCCCTGGCACTGGACACCCAGAGAAGCTGTGGCTGCCCCTGGATCCCTGGAAGTGTCCAAGGTTGTGTTGGACAATGGGGCTTGGAGCAACCTGGGACAATGGGAGGTGTCCCTGCCCAAGCCAGGGGTGGCACTGGATGATCTTTGAGGTCTCTTCCAACCCAAACCATTCTGTGATTCTACAATTCTGTAATCTCAGGCAGATAAATGTTCTCCCCCACAGATGATGGGCAGGTAAGGTGAAAATCAAGGCATCATCTCTCTCATTTGTGGTCCCAGACTGGATCAAAGGGAATGCCAGTATTCAGTTTTCTATCACTCACTTGGATTTCCATTTCCCACCCTGGAAATCCCTCAATGCCCTGGTCCCCTCTGGTTGAGCCATGAGGATGTCAAGAGAGGTTTTCTTTCACCCTGAACAAGCCTTTCCTGGGGTGTCCTGAGCTAACCTGCTTTTATCCCACCCCACATTTTCCCTCAGCGTGGTGCCAGGATAAGAGGACGAATTTCTTTGCAATAAACGGCCAATTTTTCTTTTACATGTTTATCTCTTTGTGCCAGTTGGCTGGTAATTCATTTCTTATTTGGAAGGGTTGGCACCAGAATAAACCACACCCAGTTATCTTTGGGTTTGCAGAGAATGGATGCTCCCCCTCTCCCCCTCCTTCCTGTCAACGAATTAAAAGCACACCATCTTCTGATGCACAAATTGCTCTGTCAGATATAATGATTTTTATCCCAGCTCTTAATTTGCTTAATATGTTAAGGCTGGTGGCAAATTCACTCCTGCTCTGATAGTCAATTGCTCATGTTCAAGCAAAGTGGGTGTAAATTGATAATCTTCCTGATTAACTTGCTGGGACAGTCTGCAGAGCTGAGGCATTGGGGAATCGAGCTCAAGGCTTGAATTTCTGCACAAATTCAGCTTCCACAGGTTGTCAAGCGATGCTGTCATAGTTCATCAGGTTGGGTTCTGGTCTTTTTGGCCAATTTGCAGTGTTTGGGTTGTGGCAAGCCCAGGAGGATGCTGAGTGCTCTGCTAGATGAAGGCTCAGTCCATGGGAAAACACCAGTTCTGTCTGGAGAGGGGAAGGAATAATTCTTCCAGAGATTAATCCTATACACAGAGTCTAAGCATAACACATCATAAAATTCTTTAAAGGCATGCCAGGGAGAAATGTGGGACCAGTCCTTAAGGAGTGATCAGAGAAACAAGTTCATGATAGTCACTGCTATTCCTCCTCCCCAAAGATTCTGACTGCAAGGCTGGTAATCCACACCCAGGGCTGCCAGCTTGGAGACAGCAGTGCTCTAACAGTGCTGCAGCCACTGGGAGAAACCACTCTGGCTCTTCCTGCTGCTCTCTGCTCTGGGAAAGCAGCTCCTTTACCTCCACTGGGTTGTGTGCCCACAAATCAAGCAGAGGACACAACCCAGGGCAAAACACGTGTGCAATTCAACGCCTTTGGTGGGATGTTCTCTCCCCACGCAGCAGTGACTCCATCAAACAGCGGCTGATAAATCTGCTGCTGCCTCTGGGTTGCAAAAATCAGCTTTTATTTATCTGCTGTACGTGGTGGCTCTTGATGTAAGAGCCAGAAGAATGAGGTTTGTGCCTGTTGGAGATGACTTGGCCAGGAATTCAGGGTTACTCACGCAGGACTCATCAGTCATTGCAGTCATTGCGTTTGTTTTAACCCCGTGCTTTCAGTGGTCACAGTTTAAGGTGTGGGAGTACTTCCAACCCTGTCCTTAAGCAATGTTCCTGCAGCTCCAGACATCTTTTTCAGAAGACCTGTGATGATTTTAATTTTTTTTCAGTACAATAGAACGATGTTTCATAGATTAATAGAATCATTTTGGTTGGAAGGCATCCTCGTTGAAAATCAGCCAGCAGCCGGTGTCACCACAGCAATATTATGTTCAAGGGACTGCAAACAAACGAAAGAGCCTTTTTTTCCTGGATTTGGGAAGATTTTTAACACGGGAAGGTGGAAGAGGCTGCCCTCGCGTGGTAGAATTAGCAAAATATCCCTTTCTAACATCTGGCTTTCCCAAGTTTTGGGGATTCCCAGGGAAAGATAAACTCTGGAGGGGCATTCCTTGGGTCACGTCTGCATTCCAGCCACTGGGGATTCATGAGGTGAGGGAGGGAATAGCCCCCTCCCAAAGTTAATCTAGGAAAGAAACACTCTGAATTAGTGTTGGTCAAATTAAAACCAAAGAAAAATCCAATGCAAAAATACCCCAAACCACAAACAAAAATGTCAAGGAAGTTTCCCAAAGCAAAGCAAGATCACAGCTCAGCAGGTGCCTGTGATGAAGAAACTTGCTCATGTCATATGTTTTTTGGGTTTTTTCCAAAAGGTAAAATTTCTCTGTAACCTCTACCTTTGCTGTAACCTTGCTGTGTCCTGCAGTACCCTTGAATATAGACATGGGAAAAACCTCCAAAACCCAAGAGCAGTTTGGATTGGATGAGACCTTAAATAACCTAGTTCCAAGTTCCTGCCATGGGCAGGGACACCTTCAAAACTCCCTGGAAGCCCCGTCCAGCCTGGCCTTGGACACTTCCAGGGATCCAGGGGCAACCTGTGCCAGGGCCTGCCCACCCTCACAGTGTGGAGAATGCTCCTGAAGAGCCTTTGTTTGGAGAAAATTCAGCTGTGTCCCCAGCAGGAAGGTGTTCATGGCACCCCAGTATTTTTTGCTTATCAAGGTAGAGCAGCTTTTGTTCCCCTCCTCAGCACCCCTCTCCTGCCACACTTTCCCCAAGGACCTCTTCCTGTTTTCTGCCTTCACTTCCAGCTGTGAGATCTCCAGAAAAGCAGGAGGTGGTGCCATAGGGGAGCAGGGACACAGCTGTAGGAAAAGTGGTGTCAGCCCCTCCTGCCTATAACCCCTGGCTCCTTGGGTACTGGTGGGCACTGTCCTCTCCTCTCCTTGGTGACAATCCTGGACTGGGAAGCTGTGGGGAGGGATCTCAGCTGCTTCTTACACAGCAACATTCCTGTTCATTTGCAGATGTGCCTGGTGGGGGTGTGGGATGCAGAAACAGCACAGCTGAGTGCTGGGACCCTTCTGTGTCAGACTCTGCTGTGGCTGATCCAGCTGAGGTCCTTGTAGGAGGAAAAGGCATCAGTTCTCCTCTGTAGAAGCGAGGAATCAGCCAAGGATGAGCCTCTGGTCACTGCACATCTGCAGAAAGTATGAAATTCCTTAGAAATGGCAGGGCCAGGCCAGGCCTTCACTGGTGACCCCGGTGTGCTTGTGAGAGAAGCAGAACACCTTCATTTCACAGGTGAGGGAAACTGAGGCACGGGGGAAAAGTCTTTCCTCACAATCTGTGAGGAAAACAAACTAGCCCTGGGGTGCTTGTTTGAAGATGTAATTATGGATTTTTGACTCTGTTGAGTCCCTAGTGCTCCTTCCACCACGCAACCCATGAAAACTTTATTGTACAAACATAAGTGGGCAAATTTCCTAAACAACCCAACATGGCAAAACCCATCTGAAAGACACTTCTGCTTTCCTGGGAATCTGCTCTAAAAAAACCCATCTTTAAGACACTTTTTAATCATTGAGCTAATTTAGATGTGGACCACAAGCAGCCAGGAGGGTACACCATGTCCTCTCAGTCCCATGACACCTTAGTGACATTAAATAAGAGCATTGGTGTTCATTCATTGCTGGTTTGAGTGATGCTACCTGAGGGAATGGCTGGAGCTGTGCCAGAGAAGGTTTAGGTTGGATATCAGGAAAAGTTTCTGCCCCTAGAGAGTGGTGGGGCACTGCCCAGGCTCCCCAGGGAATGGGCACATTCCCAAGGCTCCAGGAGTGTTCAGATACCACTCCCAGGGATGCCCAGGATGGGATTGTTGAGGTGTCTGTGCAGGGCCAGGAGCTGCACTGGATGATGTCTGTAGGTCTCCGATTCAGGATATTCTGTGATTTCAAGGTTGCAACGCCAGAGTAACTCACCTCATTAAATATCCTGTTTTGTGGAAGGAATTTTTTCCCCTTCCTCTTGCCCAGGAGTTGATCCCACCCAGTCCAGCACCCTGTGTTCTGGGAGCTCACACTACTAACCCCTTAATCATGAGTAAATCCCTCTTTCCTTGTTTACCATCAACATTTTACAAATCAGACCTCTGTCTTCTGAGCTCTCCCTGCATTTCCAGTGCTAGCTGTGGCACTGGAATTAAGAGTTAACACATCATGGAAAGCTCAGCTTTTCTCTGCTCCGATGCTCCCAGATCTGGCTGTGTCTCTGCTCATCAAGTTTGGAGAGAGGGGCGGCATCAATCGGTGTTTGAATGATGCTGAGGGGTTTGAATGATGCTGAGGCGAATTCTCCTCTTCTTCCTGACTCGGTGATGGCTGGGATTTTGGAAACCGAGCACTTTGCACTGCGGAGAGCAGCCAGCTGAGGGCAGGAGAAGCCCGTGCATGGTGCTGGGTGTTCACGCAGTCTGAGAAGGAGGAGGGGGAGATGAGGGAAGGAATAAAGAGGAGCTGCCTCCCGCACAGGTTGCCCCTATTTTATATCTCCCCAACTCAGGCTGGTCCCAGAAGAGGGCGTGGAGGGAGGCTGGCGTGGGAGGTGGTGGTGCTGAGCACCTCAGAGCTGGAATGATGGAAGAGAAGGAGCGCTGGGGATTTGCACCGCACAGTCATTGCAGAAAAATGGAATGGTTTGGGTTGGAAGGGACCTTAAAGATCATCTCATTCCACTCCCCTGCCGTGGGCAGGGACACTTTCCACTATCCCAGGGTGCTCCAAGCCTTGTCCAGCCTGGCCTTGGACACTTCCAGGGATCCAGGGGCAGCCACAGCTTCTCTGGGCACCCTGTGCCTGCCCACCCTCAAGCACAAAGAGGGGTCCCCAGGAGCCTCAGGGGTCGCTCTCCAAAGACCCTGGGGTGGAGCAACTCTGCCTGGGGACTCAGGCTGGTGCTGGGACTCTCCCACCCCAGCAACTGGTGGACAATGAGTTCAAGGCAGGCAGATAGAACACGATGTCCTTGCACCTCCTGTCCCTGAGGAAGGGCACTGGCCAGGCAATGAGTAAAGTTTTTCTGACAGCAACAGCCATGAGTAACGGTCCTTTTGTATTCCTTTCCCTTCCCAAGATGATGCATAAGAAAGATGCTTAAAATTTGCTCTTGCACCCTTTATTTTAAGCCTGACTTGCAAAGAATTTTGTGTTTTTTTCAGTATCTTTCTCTAGGATTAATCTTTGGTCTTCAAAATTGCTTTACCAATCCACATTTGCCTTCAGCTTTGTTCCAGAAAGTTTGCAGCAGTCTCATAGCTACTTCCTGTGAGTATTTTCATCCTTAGCAGGAAGAAATAGCATTTTGAATCTCTGGCAAAAATTGGTCTTTCTCCCAAATCTGATGCTGGGACTTGTGTTAATTAAGAAATCAACCCAAATGAAAGGGGTTTAAATGGTTTTTCCCCTTTTTGCAATGACTGTTCATGATTCATCTTCTGTACTCTTGCAAAAGTGTGTTCTCTTGGAAATATCATATTTTCAGTGCTTCAACAAGCATCCATCTTCTCTAATTTTACTCATCTAAAAGTTAAGCAGCCGAATTTTAACTGATTACAAAATTTCTTTCTGAGAGTGGATTGAATTTTGCATTGACTGGGGCCCATCAGCCCTTCCATTACATTGAAATGTTGAAATGATGTTTGATATTGGCTGCAAAAAAAAAAAAAAAAGAAAAGAAAGAAAAAACTCACAATTGTGATATCTCTATATTAGAAAACTGGTTATGTAGGAAGAACTCATTTCGAGTTTGAATCAAATACAAAGGGAAACTGCAATCCTAATATAACCATAGCAACGCAATAATATGTGCTTGAAATGATCCGTGTGGTCAAAGAGAGCAGAATATCTGAATGTCTCAGCTAGAAGGGCTAGGAAACGAGTATGGAAAAACAAGATTTGAAGAAGCATGTTTAAAGAGAGGTGGCTGTAGGGAACTTTGTGGGGTGATGTTTCTGAATGCCCCGAGGATAAAACCTCGATGGGAAATAACTCCACGTATTCTAAGCCTGGATTTCAACAGAGATTTGCTGTGGTGAATTGAAGTGTGATTGATCTGAGTTGGAACAAGGTGTGCTGATCAGATCCTTTCAATGTTTCTTTGTGTCTGATGGACACCGATTTTTGGGCTTTCCTCAGCACCCAGACTGGGAAACCTCCCCACATTTTACAGCAGAGGGGTTTTGCCCCAAGCCATAGAAACAGAGAATCACAGAATGGTTTAGGTTGGAAGGCAACTGAAAACCATCCAATGCCATTGCCCTGCCGTGGGCAGGGACACTTTCCACTGTCCCAGGGTGCTCCAAATCCCATCCAACCTGGCCTTGGACACTTCCAGGGATCCAGGAGCAGCCACAGCTGCTCTGGGCATCCTGTGCCAGGGCCTCCCCACCCTCACAGGGAAGAATTTTATCCTGTTATCCAATCTAAATCTACCCTCTAAATCTATAAAATCTCGTTGGTTTTGCTCACCAACACCAGAGTTTCAAGGTACACCCCACGGGGGCTCTGCCCAAATGATCTCAGGGGTAGCACGTGGAAGTGCAGCAGGTAACACTTGTAACACACACCCAAAAACCAATGAAAAATACCCAAAGCAGAGCTGTTTGCCAGCCCTTCAAGAATGTCTTGCACCCAGCCTGCATCCCTGGTGACGCACAGACAGAGGAAAGGACATCTGTACCTTCTGACTGTGCTTGATTAGTTAAACCACCTCTAGGAAATAATTTGCCTTCTCTGTTAGTACAACACAGCCAATTTTCTTCTCCTTGCCCCAGGGAGGCAGCAGCAATGTTTGTCAGTGCTACAAGGCTGGTGCCCAGACCTGGAAACCCCGAGCCTCAGTAGAGGATTCAGCCTAATCTCTGCAGAATGGTGTAAAAAGCCACTGCATTCCTCTCTGTAAGTCCCTTTGAGGGTGCAGGGGGTGATTTCTTAGAGCAGAGAGCTTGACCATTCAGCAAGTAAAAGACCCATGCAGCTGGCATCCATGGCAAGGGGAAAAAAATCATTTGTGAGTGTTTAAAACCGGGGCAATTACGCTTTTAAAACATTGAACTGATGGAGGGTGGAGGAGAAAGAGATAATAGGGACCATGTGGATTGTCCTCTAAGGAAAGAAAACCTGGATATCTCTTCTTCACAGGCCCTCTTGTCCCAACCCAGGCTGTGGATTTAACACCAGGATGCTCAAGGCAAAGCCATGGGGATGTGGGAGGTCAGGGAGCAAGGTCAGAACATGAGTTGGGGTTTGAGGGCAGAGCCTGCAGGCAAAGGGCAAACTGCTCAGATTAGAAACAAAGGCAGAATTTTTTTCCTTCTCAGGATTGGCTTAAAAAAAATTGAATTAAAAAGAGAAATAGAAGAACAAAAGAGCAAGGAAAGAACGCCTGAAATACAACATGCAAGTCTGCCTCTGTTTAGGGCCTGGCTGGAGATGAAACCTGAATGTTTCTGAATTAGAATAAAAACAACAAAGTGAAGGACATTGTGTTTTGATGGGTTTCATTTTATCCTTTGATAATTTTTCATTTGTATCCCGCAATGGCATTTCATTTGGGTCTCTGCCTGACTGCACATTTTATTCTGGAGCTTGATTTCACTCTATTACTGCATACATCAGTGGCTCCCCAGATTCAGTAACTTGGTCCTGCTCCTTAGCAAATAGACATGTCTGTGCTGTGCTTCGCTGTAGATACTTTTACAAGCCATTTCCCCATTGTGCAGGCTCATAAATATTCCTCTGGCATGGCCTTTTCTTCTGTAGGGAAAAAAAAAAAAGCCCACGGCAGTGAAACTGAGAGTCAGTAAAAACTAACCAATTTGTCAGTGGCATCTTTGGACAATTAAGAAACCTTGTGTCTCTCCTTGGTTTTTTTAATCCTTCAGATGAATAGAGAAATACAGAAGTGAGAGGCAATGCACCTGCTGCTCATTTAACTTAATTAAAATCCAGGAATAAAGGAAAAATGCAGATTAATTGGATGCTTTTAATACTGGATCTTCTAAAAACAATAAACAACTGGTATTAGGAATAGCTGGGAATAACAGAGGCATAGAGGGTCTTGGCTTTGAGCAGAGGAGAGGGTTTAGATAATCTCCAAGTCCCTTTAAGCTCTGTTTGCTGATCCCATTTGATGCTGAGATTTGGAGAGGAGCTGTGTCAGAACAGGAGTTCAATGGTCTGTGTCTCAGTCAACCCACCAGGAAAATAAATGTAACACATGCAGTTAGCCAGGGTTCAAACCCCTGTGTCCCCCTCCTGAGAGGAGATGCTGAAGTGGGTTTGTTGAACACAGCACTGGTTGTGCAGTCAGAGTGCACAAGGAGAGGTGAAGATTTGCAAACGTTTTCTGTTCTCCCAGGTTTCCCTTTCTCTCTAACATTGCTGTCAGGATTCAGAGGTATCTCTGCATCCAGCTCTTGGGCCTCAGCATGAGAAGGACTTGGAGCTGTTGGAACAACTCCAGAGGAAATCACTAAGTTGATCACAGGGTTGGAGAACCTTTGTGATAAAACAGGCTGAGAGACTTTGAGATTTCAAGGCTCCAGGGAGAATTTAGAGCATCTTCCAGTACCTAAAGGAGCTCCAAGAGAGCTGAAGACAGACTTTGGACAAGGGCTTGGAAGGACAGGACAAATGGGAATGGCTTTAAGCTGAGAGAGGGTCGTTTTGGTTTAAATATTGGGTAGAAATTCTTCCCTGGGAGAGTGGGAAAGCCCGGGCACAAGGTGCCCAGAGAAGCTGTGGCTGCCCCTGGATCCCTGGAAGTGTTCAAAACCAGGTTGGATGGAGCTTGGAGCAACTGGGATAGTGGAAGGTGTCCTTGCCCATGGCAGGGGGTTGGAACTGGGTGGGCTTTAAAGTCTCTCCAACCCAAACCATTCCATGGTTCTTGGTCTTCAAAATACAGAGAGTAGAGGTTGTAGATCCATCAAAAATTTCCAAGGCCCAGCCCAAGAGAGATGCCATTCTGAGGCCCAGCCTGCTGTAAATTCCACTTCTGAGGAATCTGGAAGGTTGTGAATCTCCCTGGGGACATTTCTCTGCACACTGGGGTGTCTGCTCTGTCACCCTGCTCAAAGCCAAAAAGGGAGAAAATGTTCCTGGGAGAGGGGCAGAGCAGATGAATAGCACTTGGAAAAGAGCTGTCCCTCCCAGCTAGTGCAAATATTCCCTTCACCATGTCCTACTCACCATGGCCTCCCCAAGGTTGAAAATATCTTCAGGAGCAGCTGCTTCCAGCATTTCCCTTTGAAAACAGTCAAATATCCAAGAGACTGTTTAGGGAGCTTTTCCCAGCCATCTACTCTTTTCACTCCACAGTCTTGCCCATTAACCTGGCAATGCCTTTCATGTTTTCCTAAGTAATCCCACTTCCTCTGTCCAACCCACACCTATCTCATGCTCAGCTCGTGTTCCCTTGGTCGTTTCCATTTGACCAAAATTGTTTTGGTTCTGCAGGGATGGAAAGCTGACCCGAAGTCAGGATTTGTATCTTCAGATTCTCTCCCTTTTCTACCAAAAATGGATCCCTACTGAATCTTTCTTTGAGCTCATAATTTCTGTTTCAGATTTGAAGAATGGAGTCTGTGCTCTAAATCATTTAGATACCAGAATTGTGCTCCCTCTGAAAAGAGCCCTTCCTACAAATAGTTCAAGCACCTCAGTTACAAACAGTATGATCACAATGCCAAAAAGTGAAATTTCTTTTGGCTGAAATTATAAAGAATGGTGGGTTTTGGGCCAGGGAATGGTGTTTTGTGCTCTTGTAGTTCATGCTGCTCATTGTGGCTGTGATTTACAGCCTGCTGATTGATATCTGGGGTTGTACTTTCCCCAGAAAAGGCAAACTGTGCCCCAAAGACGTGACCTTCTAAATTGAGCAGCCAGACTGGAAAAAGTGGAGTCATTTACTCATATTGTACAAATTAATCCCCTGGAGTTCTGTAATTAATAGATGCAAAACACACTGTGAGCCTGCAGCCAGGTGAGGATCTGAGCCCAGGTCCCTGCCCAGCAATCACAAACCCTTCCTTCCTCTATTCACAGTGCATTAAGAAAAGGTCTCTGTGACCTAGAAAGATCTTTCAGTGACTCACTTTTCAATCTTTCAGCGTCCTCTTGGAAAGGGGGGAGGGATGGGGAGAAAGGCAGAGCTTTGGTTATTGTTGTTTTCCATCTTTTTAATTTGCAGCTACATTGCTTGTTAGTCTAAAAGCAAATTGAGACAAGGCTGGAGTAACCATCTCAGCAATAAAAGCTCTCTGCCGAGACAGACCAAACACTCCAGGAAAGCGCAAGCAAGAGGGGAAAAATTGGCTGCTGCAGCTGAGCAGCTGCTCAGGTTGACTTTCAAAGGCAGCTGAGTCTCATGCCTTGCAGGGGACACTCCCTGATGTCCCCTCCCTGCTCTTCCCACCTACATTTAGAGCCCCTTTCCTGCTCTGGGACTCTGTGTGGGGCACAGCTGGGGGAGCAGATCCGTGTTGTACTGACAGGGACATTTTGCCAGGTGTTTTGTAAGGTGGGAGAAGGTTGCTGGGCTGCTGTGATGAAAGAAGTCCTAATGCTTCCAGGCAGGCAAATTCCTTGTCATGAGGCCTGAGGGAATGTCTTGGCCAGGAGCCCCTTTCATGGCAGGGAACCTCAAGTCTCACATGTGGGAGGGAAGGAACCAAGTGTCACACAGGGATTTTGGTGGGAGCAGCCACTCAGCAGGATTTCTGGCTAAAGGAGAGCAACATCCTCTCCTCTAGAACCCAAAAACTATCAATTCTCAATAACTTCACCTTTACCTATATAAATATTGAAATTCCCAGCCTTCCACCCCAGCTCTAAGGTGTCTATAGAATGGAGGGAGAGGGAGTTTGTATAATGGGCACAGAGTGATAGGACAAGGGGCAATGGTTTTAAACTGAAAGAAGGCAGGTGTAAGTTAGATATTAGGAATTAATTCTTTACTCAGAGGGTGGTGAAGCACTGTCACAGGTTGCCCAGAGAAATTGTGGCTGGATCCTTGGATGTGTCCAAGACCAGGCTGGATGGGGCTTGGAGCAGCCTGGGATAGTGGAAGGTGTCTTTGCTCATGGCAGGGAGTTGGAACAAAATTATCTTTAAGATCTCTTCCAACCCAACCCATTCTGGGATTCTATAACCACAAAAGAGAAATAAATAAAAAAAAAAAAATTAAAAAAAAATAAATTTGAAAGTCTGAAAATATTCACAAAACTCCAGAAACAGAGTCTTCCAGAAAGCCACTAGAGTCATCAGCCATGATGAATGGCCATCAGCCATCAGACTGGTGGCTTTGTCTTTAAGCTCAGATGCCTCTGGAAATGTGACCCCAGGCATGTTTCTCTGGTTGGAGCCAGAGAGGTGCTTTACTTGGAGGTTTCTATGGGTAAATATGGAGTATTTAAGTGAGAATGTGGAAAAAAAACCCTCCTGAATCCTTCCACAGCTCAGCAGGGAGTGTTCACTCCCCTGCAGAGCCAGGGGATGGTGCCAGCCCCAATTCTGTGCTGGGGCCAGGATCTGCTCTTTGGTTTGAGGCTTTTCCTCAGCAGCTGCCTCCTGAACAGGGGTTGCCTGTCATTAATGCACGTGAGCTTTTCCAGACTTATCTGAACTGAACCTCTCAAGGCTCCCTCACTAAACCCCTCCTGTCTAATGAAGTAATTGGATTAATAGGCAAACAGCAAATCAGTGTGCTTAATTGATGTTCCCAGGTAAATCAGCACAGGTAGTGCTTATGTTTAAGGGCTGTTCCTGAAGGAAAGCAGAACTGAATTAAATCCTTTGCTCCTGCTTTCTTATGATGCCTGAGACTGATGTGAAAGGTTATGATTTTCTCCCCATTTGATTTTTGCATTAGGAATAATTTTTCTCTCTCCTGTCCTGTTTGTATGTGCCTCACATTTCTGAAAGATACCATGGGTGACCAGAAAACTGATGGGGCTGCAATATTGAACACTGGGATGTGTGAAGGGACTAATATTTAGGGATGGAGAATTTTTTCCCTCGCCCTGGTTTAATTTGCACTCTTCATTTACCTGCATGTCACTGAAATGCCTGTGGGATGCTTGAGAGGAAAAGCACTTTTGCTACAAAGCAAGCACCCTGGCTCCTTGTTAAGGGCTGTGCAGGAATCAGGAGCTTCTGCCTTTGGCCTCCAAGAGGAACATTCCCTCAAAGAGGGAAAATCTTCATGCCACCCTGCTCTACCTCAGGATTGAAAAATCAAGGAAAAGAATTCACACATATTGAAATAATGCTGTTAAAAGCAGAAACAAATATTTTGGGCTTTTCTGATTCCCTTTCCAGCTCCCTGTCAGAGACAGAGCACTGCTGTTGCTGTTCCAAAAGCCTTTTAAATCAGGGGAATTCAGGATATGTTGGTTTTCCTAGACACTCTGGATTCCACCTCAGTAGCTGGACCCCTGTGCTCCTCCACAGACTCTGTCCCCAGAGAGAGGGACAAGGATGAACTGTCCCCAGAGCCTCTGGGGATTCTGATTCTGTCCCCAGAGAGAGGGACAATGATGAACAGGAGGGCACAGGGGAGAAGAGAATGGCCTGGAGGAACTGGTTTGGGAGCTGAGATCAGAGACAGCACATCAAGGATGGGAAGGTCTGGGGCAGCTCTCCCTCACAGGGATTTCTCCCTCGCCCAGAACAGGGCACAACTGCTTGAAGAAACTCTGCGATACCAGAAGTATCTCCCTAGAGGTTTGTTCTGGGTGGTGGGACAGCCTCTGTTGCTCCTTGGGGCATTTAAACCAGGTCAGGGTGGTTCAGAGCCTGCATTTGGAGGACAGCAGGCAAAGCTGATGCACAGGCAAAAACCCTCCTGCATCCTTCGCAGTTAGAGCGAGGCTTTTCTCACAGCCCTTCACCCTGCGAGTGAAGAGAAAGGAGTCCCTGCTGCGGGGAGTTATTTTGAAGTTTTCACGCTTGTCCTGGTGCCTCTGTTCCCTGAGAATGTCCACGGCTCCGTCTCACGATGGCAGCAAAGCGCTGTGCAGAGCACAGCCAGGCTTTGGGTGCTGGATTCCCCCAGCCAGAAATTCAGCCTCCTCCTGAAGCATCCTGGCCCTTCCCTGGGGCTGGAAACTCAGAGGGCAGCTGAACCTGTCCCTACGCCCTGGGATGATGAGAAAGCCGGGCTGGACAGAAGCTGAGACCTTGCTTCCCCGCCGCAAGCAAATTCTCCATCAAAAGGAGCTTTTTGCAGCTTAATTCTCCCCTTTTCTCAGGATGGACCCAAGGGCTTCCTGCTGCTTGGCCTCTGCTTTTTCCCAGCTGCTAAGCTAAGGCAGTGGTGGCTTTGTGTGAAGCAGACCTTGGAGAAATGTCACTTTTGGGAGCTCCACAGTGAAGGGACGTGGGTGTCTGTGAGCAGGACCCTGCTCCACCTTGGCTTTGGCGAGGAGGAAGGAGCTTGGTCCAGCAGGAGAGGGCAGCAACACCTCTGTGTTCGGTGTAACTGCATTTTGTGCCCAGTTTGGCACAGGTGCCTCAAGGTTTGTGCCTTGCAGAGCCCGTGGGCTCTCTCTTGGGCAGCAACTCCGGGCCAGACCCCACGGAGCATCTCCTGCCACCATTGAGCACCTTCTGCACCATCCTCCTGCTCCTTCCTCCACCTCCTCCTGGCCTCAGGAGGAGAACAAGGATGGTGGGGACGCAGGAGATTTCTTTTCTGGTCCTGCACTTTCCATTAGCTTCTTACCTGGCCATGCACGGGCTGTAAAACCTTTCCCAGTGTGATCTGGGAGGGCCATGGGCTCTGGGAGCTGGGATTGGAGTCTGGGAAGTGTTCAGGCAGGACTTTGCACAAGGCAGGAGGGGCTGCGTGAGGACTCCAGGCAGCACTGGGACAGAACAACAATAATTAATTTTTAAAAAGTGTCATCAGATTTACTTCCTTCTGATCTAGTGCGGATGCTTACCTGGACCTGTGCTGGAGCAATTCAAGGCACTAATCTGCCAGAAATCTAGTATTTTTTCACTTGAGTTAATTTTATTCCTCTTTAGGGTGCTGGACTGTCACACTCAGGTGTTGTGTAAGAGCCAGAGTGTCACCAAGGACAGCCTGAGTGAGGAAGGGGCAAGCTCAGAGGATTTTTAGGCCAGTCCTGCTGCTGTAGTGAAGCCACACTTTCACAGGACCAGGATGTTGCTGCCTGGGGTCAGCTCCAAGGATTTGCTCGTCCCTGGATGCTCAAGTGCAAAGACAACCCCACAAGTGAGCTGGTTAGTGGAAAGCCAGCCTTTCCCCTGGAAATAATGGTGTCACAAGCCACCAGTGACCTCCTGTGCACCAGACCTCTCCCCCAAAAATCGTGCAGAGGTTTCCCAGCTGCCCCTTGTGAAGGAGCCTTAAATCACAGCCAGCAGCTCTCACAAACTTCCCATTGATTCCTGGCAGCTCGCAAATGTAGCAAGTGGCACGGAGTTGATACTGCAGATCCATAATTAATGCTTTGTGATCCCAGATCTGAAGGCCCTTTCACAGACAGAGGGACTGCTAAACTGCCCCTGAAGATGAGGAGTAGAGTCGTGGAAGGGATTAGCAGCCAAGCCAGTAATGAGCTCAGAAAAAAAACCCACAAGCGTGGGAGATAAAAAAAAAAATAATCTGTGAGTGAAAAACATCCATTTATGAAGTGCTCTTTTGCAGAAGGCGAGTGCTTCTGAAGCCACCTAAAGTGCAGATATTCTCGTTGCCTCTGGAAGCCTGAGTCAGACAGTTTGGAGCCTAGAATTCCCAGGATGTGGTTCAGGCAGAGCTAGCTGGAAGGAGGTTTGGGGGCTGATGTGCCCAGTGCAGACAGCAGAGCAGTGACACAGCTCTCCAGGCTGGGGGAGCTGTCCCTGGGATTCTCTTTTTAAGAATGTCCCAGTGTTTTTTTCTTAAGTTTTTTTTTTCCACAATTGCATGGGTGGCTTTGGCTGGACAGTAGGGGAGGAGAGTAAAAGGAACTGGTCCAAGGAACTGAGTGTGGACCCAGCTCTTGGAATAGGAGGAAGGGCCCTTATCCAACCCCTTCATCCCAAAAAATCCATGTCCAGCAGACAACCTGTTTATTGGGGAATCTAGGAGAGCTTTTCCCTGTTTCTTGCTGCTCTGTTCTAAAATGCTGCACCCAGAGCTCACCCTGTGGTGTTGGCACCCACTCTGAGCTCACCCACAGAGGGGCTGGGGACATTCAAGTGGCAGATGGGTCATTTAAGGTGTCCTCTCCTCACCAAAAAGGATGGAGCTTGGTCTTTTCAGGCTTGGTGTTGGATATTCACTAGAACTTAAACAAAAAACAAAAAAGGATATATAAATAAATAAATACATACATAAAATAATTATATTAAAAAAACTATGATGGGCAACAGTTCCAATATTTTCATATGGGTTGTGGAAGAAAAGAAAGAAAAACAGACAAAGGAGAGGTTTTGAGGACAGATGCAGGCAGTCTCCCACTTAGGAATATTTTCTGTCTACACATCTTGAAAAGGAAGGATTTATATCAGCTGGAACCAATAGGTAGATAAAGAGCCCACTTCAACAGGAAAAAGAAGCCATTATCCATTGCATAGTTAGCTTATGAGAATGAAAAAAGAGCATTTGGAGAAAATATCTGCCCATTAAATATGGAGTTAAGAGCTTGGCTTAGGCTCAGAAGGGGAAAAAAAGGCTTTTGATTAACCAATAAAGCCAATGGTGATGTTGAGATTATTCAGCGTTTATTGCTTTTATGAAAACGAAAAAAAAAAAAGGAATTAAATGAAAACAAAAAAAAAAAAAAAGAAAGAAGGAAAAGCTAGTCTGTTTCCCATTTGTTGGGACTGCAGTAGATTGCTCTTGCCAGGGTAATAAACAGTAGCTTGGATGCATCATGCAAGGCTGGTTATGAAGATGAAAACACGGAGCTCTTTGGGTTTTAAAATGCTTGGAGGCATTTCAGCTGACAGTTCCCCCTGCTGATGCCCCCGTGGAGGGAAGATTGACTGCAATGGCCTTGCTTGTGGTTACTTAATCTCGGTGCAATTCTTCTCCTTGATGGATCAATGCGAGGCCTTCAGCTCGGTTATGACATTTAGATGGACCCATTAGGAAAAAAAATCAAAAGGAGAGTGATGCCAGGGCTCCCTGTCCATGGGGAAAGGTGGGAGGATGAGGAATGTTTCATCCACGGAGGTGGGGCATGGCACCACCCCTCAATGTGCAGAAGCACAGCACAGAGGGAAAGGAATGTGCTCTTCTCCAGTGGATAATTCAGGAAGCTCTACAACAAAATCAGGGAAGGCTCAGGTAAAGAGCTGTGAAATCATTCCCTAAGGGGACACTGGGGATGGACTGGAGGAATCTCACAGCAGGTAAGAGGCACATCAGCCTGGAAGTGCCCAGGCTTGGCACTGCTTGGTAACACAGCTCAAGGCTCCTCCAAGACTTCACTATCAAAATCAAAGCTGTGGATGGCACAAAATGTGGAAAACTCTTGCTTTTAAATGGACTAATGAACAGGATACAACCCTGCTCAGGCCTCTCTTACAGCAAAGCAAAGTTGCTGCTACCTGGAAAGTGAACACAGAGAAATACAAGTGAGAAATAGAGGTAAATTATCTTAAAAACTCATTTTGAGATTAGCTGTTGGAATAACCTGCCAAAGGAGCCACTACATTCCTCTCCCCAAAGGGACAGAGTGGATTGTCTCCTAGTCAAAACTGGAAGTGAATTTTGGAGAGATCAACGTGGTTTATACAACAAGCACTGACTATTTCCTGCTAGGGGCATTGTAGGAGCTCAGAGTTGTCTGAGAGGTCCTCTTTAGCCTTGAGTTATTCCCTGTTCAGCTCTTGTGTCCCCTCAGCCTGGGGCTCTTTTCATTTTGAAGACATCAGTCACACAGAACTGGACTCTGGCCATGCCCTGTGTGCAGGCAGGACTTGACCCCCATAACAGCTAGAGTCTCTTGCAAAGAAGAATTCCCTTCTCTGGTCCTGACAGCTGAAATCCCATCAGGTTTCAGCCCAAGTTCCCTCATTTCAGCATTTTCTTGGTCTGAGTCTGGAAGTGCATTAGGACTCTTCTGAAGTAGCTGTGAACATCCTATGAGGCCCCAGTAGGGTCTTAATTAAAGCTTTAGGAACCAGGACAGTTTAAAGAAGAAACAGTCACTAAGAAATCCAGTTTGGCTCTGCTGAGTAATAGGAAAGAGGGAAGAAAATGGCTCAGTTTTCTCTGAGTTTTTGGGTTTTTTTTTTGCTTTTTGCCTGTCATAAGACAATTCCCCAAGAGAAGATCCTGGCTGTTTCTCCCAGTACTCCACAACACGTGTGCCCTTGGATGTTTTGGAGGTTCAAGTTGTTCCTAAAACTAGACACATTATTTCCATAGGAAATTTCTCAGAGGAGACCATAAAAAATGATGTCCCATTGCTCAGCTCAGTCCTCCTGGCTCCCAATAGAATCATGGAGATATTTGAGTTGGAAAAGACCTCTGAGGTCATCAAACCCAACCATTCCCCCAGCACCACCAAGGCCACCACTGACCCATTTCCCCAAGTGCCACATCCCCATGACTTTAAAACCCCTCCAGGGATGGGGACTCCACCCCTGCTTTGGGCAGCAGTTTTCTGAATCTAAACCTCGTCACAACTTGAGGCCATTTTCTCAGTTATGGTTGATCTTAGAAGGCTTTTCCAGCCTTAATGATTATATTCCTCTCCTCTTGTCCCTGTTCCCTGGGGGCACAGCCCGACCCCTCTGGCTGTCCCCTCCTGTCAGAGAGATGTGCAAAGCCACAAGGCCCCTCTGAGCCTCCTTTTCTCCAGGCTGAGCCCCTTCCCAGCTCCCTCAGCCACTCCTGAGGCTCCAGACCCTTCCCAGCTCCCTTCCCTTCTCTGGACACTCTCCAGCCCCTCAATGTCCTCCTTGTCATGAGGGGCCCAAAACTGAACCCAGAATTTGAGGTGGGGCCACCACGCTCCCATTGAGAGCATTTGAGAGCCTCCATTTAGTGGTGAATGACCAGTGGGGTGTGGCACTGACCCACAATCCTGCAGCCACCAGCAAATCACCACCCAGCACCCCTGTGGGAGGACCTCACCACCCTTTAGTGAGCAATCAGGACCTCCAGGCAGACTGTAGCAGAGCCAGGGCATCCCTGCTGTTCCCAGCGTGATTCCAGTCCCAACCCTCCACTCAGGGTGCAGGGATTTCAGGCTTGACCTCCTGGGCTGGGTCCTGCATCCCCACTCCCTCTGCCCACAGCCTCTCTCTAATCTCTGCCTGCCTTCCCAGTGGTTCCCTGCAGCCATCAGCAGAAGCAGGGGCTGTGTGTGCTGCCAGGATAATTAGACTGCTGCAGGGTGCTTAGTATGCAGGCAATGGCTGAGCTATTGCTGGGGAAAAAAAAAGAAAAAAAAAAAGGAAAAGAAAGGGGGAAAAAAAGCAACTGAAAAAAAGAAGTCTATTTGCCTAGGCTAAAGAAAAATGCTTTTTACCACTTGTTTCTCTGCTTGCCCTGGAAAGCCAAACCTCTGCACAGAGGCTGCCATGGGAGGGTGTCCGTGCAGGGATCACCAGGCATTTTTTTTGTCCCGAAACACGACCATGCTTTCTGCTGGTGGCTGCAGAGGGAATGGCTCTGTCCCTCTCCTTCTGCCATGGAGAAGCCTGAGATGGAGCAGGGGGGCAGGTTCTGGGCTCCCTTCATTAGCAAGGGCTGTTCTGGGGTCTGATGAAGCTGAAACATTCCAGGTTTGCATGTTTAGGGCCAGTTGTGCAATGCAGACATGATGCCCTCTTGCTGTCCTTCATCCTACACATGATGGGAGCCAGCTCAGGTGTCCTTGGTGTGGGAAGAAGAACTGGAGCAGAATTCAGACACAGCCCCAAGGGTGCATGAGAGAGCATCTTCTACCAATGGCCTTGTTCTTCAGGAATTAACAAGGGAAATTGCTCTCTGGTTCAGTGTGCTCCATGATGAGAGGGGAGGAAGCAGGAGAGGCCGCTCATCCAGGAGCATTTCCACAGCAGATGGTAAGCAGGAGGCTGGAAGCTGCGTGGTTGCTGTGTTTGGGAAGGGAATGGAACAGAGACCTGATGCTTGGGCAGCACAGAGCAGTCACCACCTGCCTGCCACCAACCTTCAGTTTGCAATGCCCAAGGTCCTCCCCTATTCCCTTCAGACACTCCACCATAAACCCTGTGACTGTCCACTGGAACTGTGGCTTTTCAGGTGGAGGTGGAAGGATTAAACTTCTTCCTTCATCTAAATCACCTGCACAAGGCAGTAATTGTGACAGAAGAGATTGCAGCAACACCTCAGAGTCTCAGGCATTGCTGGAGCCCAGCACCTGGCACACAAAGGCAGCAGGAAGCATCACCCACCTGTAAATTCCATGTGGAAACAAGGGAGGAGAGTGGAAAAAGGGACATTCTCCTTTCTGTTTCCTATGGAAGGAGCTGAGGGTCAGAGGGGATCAGTGGCATGGCCCATGAGCTGGCTGTGGGATCTCAGGGTTCCTTGTTTTTGTAAAGAAACACCAGATAACACAGGCTGGGAAAAGATCTTATCCTACCTCCCTGTACCCTGCACTCAGCAGAGATGTACCCAAACAACCTCCTGTCCCTGTTTCTGTGGTGAAAATGTTGATTCTCAGGATCTTTTGCCATTTTGTGTAGCCCTACATTTTTGTGGCCATCCAGAGCAGGCAGAGCAGCTGGCCAGTGTCCAGAATTCCCAAGGAATGTCACTGTCACTCCATGGGACTGCCTGAACCTGTGAGATCCATGGAACTGGTGTCTGTGCAGATGTGAGCAGGCAGAATAGCCTGCCCCAGTACAAAAGATGTTGCTTTCTCTCCCCAGGAGCCTCCTCCAGTGTTTCACAGCCTGGGTGTGAAGACAATTTTCCTCATGTCAGCAAGCCTTGCTGGAAATTAAGCAAACTAAGCAACTTGGCTGTCTTGGAGAGCTCCAGGGACAAATGAAAGGAATTGTCCTCCTATCTGCATGAAGTACAGAAATACTGAATGTTCTCCTTTGTATCTCCCAAAATGAATTTCCTTTCAACCTCTGAGTGTTCTCCATTCATGTCCCTAATTCTCTGCTCCAAATTTCTGCCGATCCTGTCATTTCTATTTTTCAGTCATATCCAATTCTCTTTCATAAGTTCAGCCACTTGCACTGGCAACAGGGGGCAAAAATTCAGTGAGCTGTTTTCCTGGATGTGGAAAGGACACACTCAGGGCTGTTCCTGCACTGCTGGTGCTTTTTGCCTCTTCATTTCAGTCCTCATCTCATTGGGCAGAATTCAAAGCAGGTAAGTGTGAAGGAGAGAAATGCCTTTTCCCAAATAAACTATATTTTCTTCAACCAAACATCTTCATCTGTCTGGAAATGTTGACTCTGAATCCAGCCAGGTTTGCCTGACTGGAGATGGAGCAGTGAGCAGGGTGTGTTTCAGAACTACAGATGGATGATGCAAACAGCCCTGTCTATTGCACATTTATTGATACCTGATATCCTGAGGCAAAAAGAACTTCTGATGGACAGAGAACTTGGTGAAAAAAGAGTCCCTTGGCTTCAGTTGTGACGGTCTGACTTTTTCACTGGGAACCTCTCAGCCCTTGCGTGATGGGGTCAAATTGATTTCAGTCCATCCCAGCAGAAAAACCTTTAGAAACCCTCAGGTGTCTCTTTCCTCCACTGGAGAGCCCTGTGCTGAACAACCCAAACCAGTTCACCTCCCAGATCTTCTCTCTGTGCAGCTGTAGCCGATTTTTAACTTGTTTCCAGCAGTTTTTCTCAGTTTTGTTTTCCTCACAACAAGGTGTTGCTTGAAACAGTGGACTTGCTGTCCACGAGTCCTTGATCTTGGGGAAGGAGAAACTTTCCCAGTGTAGGAACACCTCCAGACCCCCCATAAATGCTTCCTTAACAGCAACCAGATTTTCCTAGGCTTTGATGCAGAAATTGGCTTAATTCCTATCAGCTGCTGAGGGATTGATTTTGAGTGTCTGGCTCTGTCCCAGAGAGGGACAGGTTAACCCCTTCTCTGTGGAGGCTCCCAAGCACCCTTCCATGGGCATGGTGGGAGGCATTGGAAGGGAGAAGGGCTGTTTTCCATGGCAAGGGAGTACTGATGATGCCTTGAGTTCCAGCTTCTGTATTTTTCAGACCCTGAGCTGCACTAGTGTAGAACTCTGAACTCCATTCATAGTGTGAGTGAGCTCTCCCTGAACAATCCTCCCAGGCCTGAGAGCCAAGGACACCTCACTGCCTCAGACCTGAAAAGTGCAAACAAAAGTGAATTGGGGAGGAGCAAACTGGGGGAATGGGACTTCATTACCTGAAGCTGTAATTGGACAATTAACCCCTGGTATGCAAACAGACCAAACTTATATCTGCCCAAAAATACTCATGACCCTTGTCAATCTTAGATGTAGCCTCTACCAGGCTCTTGCACTGCCCAGAGTGTATCTATTGAAGGCCTTTAATAAACACCTGCTTTATTCTCTACCTCTGTCTAGCCTCTGTTCTAGGCAGCCAGCCCAAGGCAGCAGTGCAGGCTGCTGGAGATGATGGGCTGGCAAAACCAACCTGGATTGCAGCTGTGGATAATCTGAGGAGTGCCTTGGCCTCCTCCTGAAGATCCATATGGACAAGAGGGAAAGTGAAGCTCATGTCCCTGTTGTGCCTAAGCCAGCCAGGATGCCCTGGGCTATGGGGACTGGCGGCCAGCTACCCTGGAGGGACACCAGGAGATGTTTCTGCAGATTGGTTACACCTGGATGATTGGGTCCTTGGTGCAGGTCCTGGCATTGGTGTGTCCTGGGGCTGGGAAGGGAGGGATGCACCACCACACCAGGCAAAATTGTGTATTAGGAAAAGGTTCTTCACCCAGCAGGTGGCTGGGCACTGGGACAGCCTCCCCAGCAAAGTGGAAATGGCACCAAGTCTTAGAGTGCTCAAGAAACAATTTGGAAAATGCTCTCAAGCACATGGAGGGATTTTGGGGGTATCCAGCTAAGATTGTTCTCTGATTCTGTGAAGCAAGCTGGACTCAGACTGGTTCAGATCTCACTGTTTCTTTTGTAAGCAACCTCTGGGCTCTCTCAAGAAGGATCTGGGGCTCTTTTCTCTGTAGACCATAAGAAATCACTGCAAGGTGCTTTGGAGAGGGCTCTCTGCCAAGCCTAAATGAGTGGGACCAGGGAGCATCCACAGGTTCAAAATTCCCTTGAAAGCTCCATCACTGCCTGGAATCTGGATGTCCCCAGAGACTCCTCAGAGTTCCCAGGGGAAATTAATGCAGGAGAGTTTGTTCTCATGCCCTGCACAGCTCCAGCCCACGAGGTGTGCAGACACCAGGGCTTTTGCTGGTTTGGTGCTGGGGGCTTTGGACAAACCTGGAGGAGAGGAAATCCTGAGGGACTCCAGGGAGGAATGTGAAATACCTGTTCTAGGAGCCAAGGACAGCTGGGCCAGCAGCTCCTGTGCTGAAATGATTCCCAAGCACATCCACGGGGAGCATGGACAGACTGATCCCACCCTGCAGCTGACAGGGAAGAGTGATTACAAAACTCTTCCCATCGAGTTCTCCTCCCTCTCCTTCTCTGCACCAAGTACTGAGTCATGGTGAATCATTTAGCACTCCGAGGTGTTGAAGTCACTCAGCACATCTTCGATGGGTTTTCCTCCAGCTGAAGGCTTTCTGGGACCTGTGGTACAACAGATAAGGCTGTGAATGGGCATGTAGGGGAGTTTGGGAATTCTTTTCCTTGTGTCTCTGTTCCTGCCTTAATTTGAAATGATTCCACATCTGAGGGACCCCATGAGTCATGACAGCTTTGATGAGGATTTGGGCTCTGGCTTGCTCCACTCCTGGAGTGAGTCTGTGTGTGGGTGTGAGTCCCTGTGTCCCTGCTGCCCTTATCCAGGGAATGAGGTGATCCAGGTGGAAACTGGTGCTGAGAGATCTGTCACAGGGCGGGGGGTTGATGAAAAGGCAGGGAATGATTTTTCTGTTGAAAGCAGGATTTGGGAGTGCAGGATTTGGGCAGTTCTCAAAGGGAGAGGCCCTTCTCAGCTGTTGAAAAGTAAAATTTCTTGTATAAGCAAGTTGTCTAAACTTCTTGGAGGAGGTGGTGGAGAGACAAATGCATTCTCAGGGAAAGTTTGTGTCCTCCCTCCAGCTGGGTTAACAACCTTCTGGAAGTGTCTGTACAACCTAGACACTTACCTTGCTGAATTCTAGAATTAGGTGGATCCTAGGAGAAAGGGAATTCCTCCAGTGAGGAGGGAGTTGTTTCAGTGCTGGAGACATGCAAGACAACGTGGAATATTTCTGGACATTACCTATGGAACCCACTAAGGGAGAAGACAGCCATCCAATTGGTCAGAATATGGGATTCTGAACAAATTTCCTTCCCCTTTCCTTTTCAATCTTATTCCTCTCGGGGTATGCAGCAAAACTCAGAGTAGCTGGTTGCCCTTCCTGAGAGTGACTGAAATGAGAACAGAGACAGCTTTAGGGCTTCACATTCTTCTTTCTCTCTGCTCCTCCCCGTCCCTCCAGCAGCAGGGAGTTGTTTGAAATCCGTGCTGAATCTCTTTCAACACCTTCACCCACCTCAGCATCTCTAACAGGCACGTGCACACACAGGCACAAAAGCTACCATGGTCTTTGTTGCTGCTGCTGTTGTTTTGATGCTGAACAAAAGTCCTGGCTCCAACCCCCCTCCTTACTGGATCACCTTCAGGAATCAATGCTGCAGATGTTGACTTAAGCCATGGTGCTAGCAGGAGACTTTTAATACATTTCAGATACAACAACAAAGAGCAGATGCCAGTTCATAGGGAGGGAAGGGAGATGTTTTGATCTGGGTTTTTTGGAAATGAATTTTCATGCAGCCTTTATTTCAAATTTTATAGTTTTTTTCTTTTCCCTGGAATGCATATTAAACGCTGATAGCCTGTTATCCTTGACCTTTAGAGCCTGTGAATTTGAAAATCCAATTCCCTGTGAAAAGCAATGCATACAATATGGACTTTGAAGAAAATGCCAGTAAGTGAGTTATTTTCTTTATGGCCCTGCAAGAGTAGCCTACTGACAGAAAAAAGGCAGGAGCACAACTTGGGTGTAATAGAGGCAAAAAAGAGAGAGGTTTCCATGATTTGCAGGCTGTGGGTCTTGTTCACCCAGTGGGTAGGAAGGAAGATTGTGTTGTTAGGAGAGATAATCCACATTCCTGTTTCTCAGCACTCCAGTTCTTGTGCTTTTTAACTCCTCTAGTGCTGCCAGATGGGCTCAGAGCATCTTTGGTAGAGCGTGGCACCAGATGTGCCACTGTGTCCTGGTGGGATTGTCTTCAAGCACTGATAGGTTATGCTGGGAATATCATAATCACCTTTTCTTTCTGGTGTGCTGATAGAGTCCTAGTGACCTCCATTCCTGTGAATGACAACCTCTGGAGGCTCTTTTCTGGATGTGCTGGGAACTTAAGGGAGTTCTCTTCCAGCTGTGTTGGGAACATCCCTGGGGAATTTCCTTCCAGGTGATGTGAAGGCAGGTCAGGACACTTCTTGTCCAACAACCCAGTAAACCAGTGCAGTGCTCAGTTTGCCAAATATTTCCCTTCTCTTGTCCTCAACTGGTTACAACTTTAAAAAAAAAACTACTTTTACTTGAACAGAGTTGCCCTGGCACATTCTGCTTAGTACAGCAGAATTCCCCCACTCTTCTGGCCAGGCATTATGGTTACCTTATTCTTGCTTTTTAAAAATATCTCATGTTTCCTGTCCCATGGAAAAAGGCTGGGAGGGGTGTTCAAGGACTGCTAAACCCATAACTGTATTTACCAAAGACAGTAATTTCACTGTGGGGTTGGTATGATGGGAAATCCAGATTTTTAAGAACAAAATAAGATATTTCAGAAGTAAAAATGTCATTCATCAGTGGAAGTCCCCATAGATCTGCTGTCTCCTCTAGGCCTTAGAAAAACATCAAAACCAAGGAGCAGGAGTTGGAGTTTACAGAAAAAAATTCTTCCCTATGAGGGTGGGGAGGCCCTGGCACAGGGTGCCCAGAGAAGCTGTGGGTGCCCCTGGATCCCTGGAAATGTCCAAGGCCAGGCTGGATGGAGTTTGGAGCACCCTGGGACAGTGGGAGGTGTCCCACCCGTGGCAGGGGTGGGAGCTGGATGGGCTTTAAGGTCCCTTCCAACCCAAACCATTCTTTGATTCCATGGGGTCCCACTCCTGAAGAATCCAGGTCTGATCCCGTTGCTTTTCAAGCAGTAGGATCTTAGCAGATACACAGGACTTCTGCAGGAGGAATTGGAATTACCCCTGTGTGCAGGAACTGCAGCTCAGGACCAACACAAAACACAAATTATTTGGGATTATGTTCTCTGACTTTTACAAGGAAGCCAAACATTGCATGAAATCCGAAGGCTGGGAAGCCATGTGGACCAAAACTCCCCAAAGTCTGGGGCTTTCAGAATCGTTTTGCTGGCAGCTAAGCCCTGTCTCAAATAAGACACAGCTCCTAAGCTCCTCTGTGCATCTGGGCCTTTTCCCCACACCCAGGCTCAGGCAGGGAGCCTGTGGTGGAGCAGGAGAGGGAACCAGGTCTGTCAGACTCCAGGATGGGTCTGTGATGGGTGGACACCTTGCCTCTGGCTGTGCTGCCTGTGAGTGGCATGAAATGAATCTTCAAAGGGCTCTGTGGATCCCCTGCCCTCTCTCTTCTCAGTGGGAGCAGCCCCCTGGTCTTTGCTCTCAGACAATGACACCACGGGGTGGTTGGCACATGCAGATATTCTGCGCCATGCTCAGCTTTTCTGATTCTTTCTTTCCTCCCCTTCTTATTTTCTCCCCACTCTTTTCCTTCTAATTTAGAGCTCTAGATTAAATTCAACTTAATTAGAAGGATTATACATCTTATAAATTTAATATTTAATATGCAAGCATAGGCTTTTATTAAAGGTGTCCTAGGAGGAATGGTAATGAGTTATTGCACAATAAATAGTTGGGAGGAAATGAGTGTGATAAAGGACTGGAACTTCTGGAGAAAGGGAGGGGGAAGGGGATGGGAATGCTTGGGGAACATCTCTGGTGACTGCTCAGAGTGCTGCTGTCATCTCTCTGTTGCTCACACAGTGACCCTTCCAAAAGCAAGAGGAATTTTCCTTTAGCACAGGCAGGAGAAAAGATTCAAGAGGCCAGGGAGGGCAGCAGGGAGGGAAGGAGGTGGGGAAGGTCAGGAATTAAAGATCCTTGCAAAGAGAAGAAATTCTGATGCAGGATCCTCTGCTAAAGCCATGAGCAGGATTTGTGAGCTCACTGTCTCCAGAGCACATGGAGGTGACAATTTGGGTCTGGTTGGGGATTTTTTTACCCATCCAAGTCTCCTTCTGCCCTCAGGATCAAAAGACAGGACTCTTGTGACGTGTTAAGGAGAACCTGTTGGGGAATTAGAGCACCCCATTACTCTGGCCCTGTTGTCCTTCACATCTGCTTTTCTCAGAGCTCATCCACTCACTGTGCCAAGAACGGGAGCTGGGTGATGGATTCTGGTGCATCCCCTTGAACCCTGGTGCAGAACTGGGCCCCTTTGAACTGAGAGCTCAGGTGGGATTCACCTCTTGGAGTGTCTCAAACGTGGGTGCCTTGTGAGCTGTGCTCCCACTGCAGACAAGAGGGATCTAATTAACACCCTCATCAGATTGGGGGTGTGAGTCACGGGGCCAGGAGTGGGTGTTTGTTTTAGGATGACACAACTTGCACCGTGAGTTCTGCACAGGAGGCTTCACCTGAGGCACTCTGAGGGATCAAAGGCTTTGTTTGTGCTGGTAAATAAAAGGGGCCAGGGATTTGCCCTGCTCAGCCTTGAGGGCAAACAGAGCAGTCTGACTCATGCCTGGCATTGTCTGTGAGAGCTCCAGCAGGTCCCTTCACCTGTGGCAGGATGTTTAACAGCAAAATGAAGCAGATGCTGTGGCTGGTGCTTGATACCACACCCAGACCCTCTTTGGTTCCTAGGGTAGAGAAACCACTGCCCAAACACTGCTGTCCACACTGAAGGCACTCAGGTGAATCTTTCCCCTCCTGTCAATTGATCTTCATCACCAGGGTTGTCCAGCAGTGGCACAGCTGCTCAGGGCAGAGTCCCCATCCCTGAAGGGAGTTAAAAGACACGTAAATGTGGCACTTGGGGGGCATGGTTTAGTGGTGGCCTTGGCAGTGCTGGATTAATGGTTGGACTTGATGATCTTGGAGAGCTTTTCCAACCTGTTCTGTGTGGGTGCCAAGGCAGAGATAAGTGAGGGCACATCTGGGAGAACAGGGTTGGGAAGGTGCTGTGGTCCATCTGTGGAACACCTTAGGGGGTGTCTGGTGTTGGGGTGGGGAAAGAAAGTGCCAGCATGCAACTGGGGGCTCAGGGTGAAGGTGTGGGGAGAACTGGGGAAAGCCTGGGAGTATGGGAGGGTGTGGAAAAACCCTGGGGAACACTGGGGAAAGGCTGGGAGTATGGGAGGTGTGTGATGGCAGAATGGGTTCTGGTGTATCTCCATGCAAACTGGCAAAAAACCCAGGCCTGTCATGGTCTGTGAGGGTAACTGGGAAATGTCCTGGCTGGTGGATTTGTAACTGGGAGAACCTCTGGGGCCAAATCTGCCATGATTTTAAAAGGCCAGCCAGGGAAGAAGACACTTCTTCCTGGAGGTGAATTCTAGCCAAGGCTTTGGGGAGTTGGAGCATCTCACTGGGGTGGTCGTGCCTCACTTCACATCTTTGCTTTCAGGGACCATCCTCTTATTGTGCCAAAGCCTTTCCCCCCCACTCACCCAGGGTTTTCTCAGCCCGATTAAACTTCCCCAGCACTTCCCCTCTATTTCTGTATGGGAAACTGCTCTCCTGAGAGTGTACCTGAATCCTGGTCTCCTTCCCCATGCTGAGGATTCATCTCCATGTGTCCTAGTCTGGCTCTAAGGGATAAACAGGATGTAGATAAATCTGCCACCCATGTGACAGCCAAGCCAGGCTTCAGGGCTTGTGCAAATAAACACCTTTTTATTTCCATCTGGGGCGGGAAGGCTGCCCTTGACAAGAAGGGAGTTAAGGAGCCATGTAAATACACAATTTTAGGCCCTTTGGATTTATGCAACGGAGCTGGCAAGTAGCTGGAGCCATCTCTGGTTGCTCTGGCCAGCAAACAGGGCAGTTGTTATCTCCACAGATGGCCCCCCTGGCCCCCCACGCCCGATATTTGTAATTACAAGCAGGGATTATGCAGGAAAGAGATGGAATCAAGTATGAAAACCCAGCAGGCAGCAGGGCAGCTTAGACACCGGCTGGTTCCTCCTGATGCAGGCAGAGATAGCACCAAGCCCTGTGAGCAGGCTTGGGGTGCATATGTCAAACCTTTAGGGATCCTGATAGGGGGATTAAAGCCGGGAGAAGGGAAGGGGGAAACGTCTGATTAACATTTCTGATGCATGCCCAGGGCTAACATGGTGTGCTAATGAATCCTGGTGTAGTAGCAAAGCTTTCTTAGTGCCCTCTGCCCTGAACAGCCTCGCAGGGAAGCTGGACATGGACAGGATTTAATTCTTGCCTTTTTAAATACAGCTTTGGACCCTTTGACAGGGACGCAGCCTAAAACCTCTCCATGTCCTTGGGAAGTGGGATGGTGCAGTCAGCAAAGAATCTTCCCAGGGACCAACACAAGGCACCAGATTCAGGAAAAAACTTCATGTCCTCCTTTCCCTGAAGGTGTGCAGGTGGGGATGTCAATCCTCACTCATTCCCTGAGGGTAGAACAAGCACAATTTCCTAGGGAAGTGTCCTGGGTTGATGCTAAAATTGTATCCCCATTCGCCTGTTCAGCTCAGAAATAAGTGTTGTACCTTTAAAAACTGGATCTGAGAGTGAAGGAGATGCGGTGGAATGTCTGAGGGGGTTTGTTTTCTAGAGGGACTCCATCCAGAGGTTGTTTTTTTTTTCCAAATTTGCTCTAAACCAGGACAGGAAGCTGTAAGGTGTTCCTGCAAATAGCCAAGAGTGTTTAACTACCTCAGGATTACAGGGCTGTAGGAAAAGGGGCATCCAGGCTGTTCCATGGGATATCTGCCATGGTTGAGGAGGTCATGATCTCAAAGATCTGGATGATGTGAGACCAGAGACTGCACAAGTCCAAGGCAGGAAGATCCCTTTGGGCTGGAAACCCAAAGCTCCCTTGTCTGAGATATTCCCTTAGGATGAAGACCCCTGAGGAATGTCAGGGGATGAGGGGATCGTCCCAGCATGGAGACCTGCAGCAGGCAGTGCCCCCTTTTTGGGCTCCAACTCACCTCACTGGGACACACTGCCCCACAGACTGCAGCAAATTCCCCTTTTCCTTCCTTCTCTCTGCTCCCCATGCCAAGGATTGGGAATTCCTGCTTGATGGGGAATGAAAAGAGATAGAAAACATGGGTGACAACTCTGCTACATGTTTTTATCAGAAGGAGAGGGAAAAATTATGGTAAAAGAAAAGGAGAAGGAGAGAGGGGCAAGATGCTGTGTGGGTCCAAATTGTGTTTGCAGTCTCCTGCATTGTCTCTTTTTCTCAAAGCATCCAAACAAGACAACAGGAGCTGATGATTCAATAATGCAGAGCCAGGAGACAATAGGGGGAAGAACAACAACAAAGTGAAGAGGGTTTTAATAACCGTTTATTGAGGCTGTAATTAAATTTTGGTGTCTGTTTGGAAAACAAGAATCTCATTTTGTGCGTGCCCCTGTCTCCCCACCACATCTGCACCCGTGTTTTCTCGTGGGCAATTACTGAGCATGCTGTGAGCTGATTAGCAAATACAGGTGTGGCAGGCAAGGGAAAAGGGAGCAGGAGAGGAGAGGATGAGGAGATTTTTCCAAGTCTGGTACCAGCCCTGTGCAGGTGGGAAGCAGGATCCTGGAAAAGAGGTGTGGAACCAGTTTGGGACTTGGGAGAGATGAGAGAAGGTGGGGAGAGGGGGGAAAGTGGGGCTGACTCCTCGGTCTAGGTGGTTGTCAGCCAGGCAAATTTGGCTTGGAAAAGGGATTCAGTCCCTGTAGAAAGGCAAAAGGATGCTGAGAGGTGTGGCACCGAGGGTGTTACAGTCCATACACTTTCCACGTTGGCTAAGGAAGGTTTTTGTGTGGCCAAAGAAACTTTTCATAGGTGTTGTGTGTAATGAAACATAGCAGGGCACATGCTCCAAGCCTGAGGGCACGTACTACAGGTATTTATGTCCACAAATCTCCTTCTCCTTTCTTCCACCACGTGGCCAGATGGGCTCAGGTGGTGTCCATGCCATCTCCTCAACCCTGCCAGGGCACTGCTGTCAGGGTGAGGGTGGCACTGGCCAAGGCTGGGCCAGCAGCTCTTTCCCTGGCCCTGCACCGCTTAGCCTCAGAGGTGGAGGTTTTTGCAGAGGGATGAAGAGCACAATGCCCTGCCCACTTGGAAAGCCATGGCAACCCAGGGCTAACACAGCTGTGGCCAGAAAATTGGAGATAGAAGCTGTCTCACTGAAATGCAGAAATGCAGCTCACTGTCCTTCCTAGAGAAGATTTCACTTGGAGCTGCTGGTTTCCAGCAGTTTCCTTTCCTCCCCGTGCTCTCTCTGGAATGACCAAGGAAAAGCCTACCCTAGCTAGACCAGGCTTTCTGTAGGACTAAACCAGTATTTCCCCCATCACAATCTGCTGCAGGGCTCATTGCCTAATTTCTGCCTGCTCGTTAGAAGGCACAGCAGTAACGCTGCTCTGGTCACTGCCTCAGAGCCCATCACCTCCTTGCATTAGTTCTGCCTGTTAATTGCCAGGAGCTGGGTGGAGGAGCAGCTCCCGGTCCCTGCCAGAGTTTTCCCCAGGCAGAAGGGCTGCACTCGACCTTCATTTGTATTCTGGAAGCACCACTCCCTTAGCAGTATCTCCTGCCATCAATAAACCAATGCAAACAGAGATAAGCCAGATAAAGCGAAAGTAGGTCACTTCTGCAGCACAATGACACCCAGCTCCCTTATTCCTTACACAACCTAAAAGTTAACTCTCTCACCCATCACGGTGTTTCTTTTCTTTTCTCTTCCTCCTTTTTGCTCCGAGTGGTCAGGGAGCTGGGGCAGGGTGATGGGGCAGGTGTGGAACCCTCCCCACAGCCCTGCCATGCACCAGGCTGGGGGCACGTGGGAGTGTTCAGCTGTGTGGTGGAGGAGCTGATGGAGGGCTTGGTGTCATTCCAAGATTCCATGAACTCTTCGTTGCTTTCTTACCAATCAAAGCCCTGGAAAGCTGTTTCCTGGAGATGGTTGTGGGAAGATGGCTTTGGTCCTCTCGAGAGCTGCTCTCCTTGGTGGCACCCCTGCCTGTGGCAGGGGGTTGGAGTTGCATCATTTTTAAGGTCTCTTCCAACCCAAACCATTCCATGACTGTGTCAAGGACGCAGATTCTGTATATGCAGGTCCTGTACTCTCTGCTGTGTCTCTGGGATGAACATCACAAACTCTTCCCTCAGTATTAGCTCACCTTTGAGCCTCAATGTCCATTTAACTACCTCTGGTAGTGGGATAAGATTTCATTCCTAATTGTCAGTTATATCATTGACTTCTTCACTGAGAACACCAAGAGCTGGTTAGTGACCCATAAAATGTCACTCCTTTAACATGAGATGATTTTGGATTTTTCTTGATGTCACCTGAGGCCACATTTGGGCTGATAGCACCAAGTGAAGTTTTGTGACCAAGGTGCCACCACCAGACACCTCAGTTATCAGTAATTTTTCTATCAGAAGGTATCAGTGCTATTTATTGGCTGTTACATAGATTTCAAGGGCTGTTATAAAAGCAGAAGAACCTCTGGAGATGCTTCTAAGACCTTCTAACCCTGCGAGGGAACGCAAACATTATCTCAGTCTTGGATGATCTCCAGGAAGAAGACAAGCAGGGATGATTCAGCGCTCCTTTTTGGAGATTTCTGTAAATGCTCTCTTCATTAGCATAAATGTTTATGGGAAATACATTTTAAAATGTCTCGTTTAAGAGTTCGTTCCCACAAAAAGGGGTCCTAAAAGCGACCCTCATCCATCTAAGAAAACAGAAATGACACCATAGTATTGGGTATATCACCAGCTTGAACTGCAAATAATCTCTTCTCAGTGCAACCTCTGCAGCAGGAAAGAAATTCATTGCAAAATAAAAATATAAAATAAATAAATCTCAGAAATCAGCAGCCAAGTTTACATTAATTAACCAAAACATTTGTGTTGTTCTCTGAGCCTTCCTGAAGATTCCAACTTCTCCCAAAAGCCTTTGTCATGCCTCTCCCAAGCAGTTGCCTCTCTGCTGCCTGAGGAAGGACAGAATACCCAGAGAGGAGATTCCTGGAGGGTCTTGTCAAAGCTCTGAAACACTTGTGTGAGTCCTGAGATGCCCCTTCCACTCAGATAACCTCAGTGTGTGACCCTTTAAGCACCATCTGCCCTCATGATGCCCACTGTCTGTGTTCCAAAGGCAGAGGGGGAGCAGGAATGCTCTGGTTCTTGTCTCAGAGAGGAGTGGAATTTTCTCCAGCCTTTTCAAGGAGATTTGGGGACTGGCACTTCCCATGGGGGGTGCCTGCAGGACAGGATGGATATCAGGATGGATGGACTCTGTTTGACCCTGTTACCCCTTAGAGGAGCCTAATTTCTCTTTTCTTCTAGAACTGTTCATCTTCCCATCGAATTTGCCTCTTCCAAGAGCCTCCACCCAGGTGGGCTCCTGGGCCAGCAGAAATGCCATGGAAGCCTGTCTGCAGCCAAAGGTGTGGGAGAGAGAGGATGCACCTGGATTCACATCCCACCCCTCTGCTTCCTCAGCTTCATGGCTTCATGGCCTTTCTGAAGTCTCTCTTGGAGCACCAGGCTCATCTACCAGCAGAGGTCAAGTGTAGGGAGCCGAGACAAGAATCCCTGGAGTTTTGTGCCAAATTCTGTCCATCCACTCTGTCTCTCATCCCCCATCCACGCCTGCTGCTCCCACCGTGCTTGCCACTACCAAACTCCCCAGGAGGCTGTAAGGAGCTGCTGCCACGTCCTGCCACAGCCCAGATTTGGTGTTGGATCATCCCTGCACCCACTTCATCTGCTCCTGTTCTCTCCAGGCCTGTTTGGAAATCAGGCTCTGCCGGCAGCACGCGGTGTGGGCGCGTGCCCAGTCTGGCAGTGAAGCCTCCTCCAGAAGCTCTCCCAGCCTCCTCTCGTGTTAATATGACCCTGATGGCCTCATTAGTACTAATTTGTTTGGCCACCAGATTCAGATGAGTATTCCAGTGATAGCGTGAGACCTGGGCAGTGCAAACAGCAACTAATTAATGCAGTTAAAATTCCTGCCCAGGGTGTCTGTGCAGGAGGAGGAGGATGGTGCTGGAAGGTAGATTTTTGTGTACCTGGATGCTGCTGGGCACAGCCACGGATTCACAGCTTCAGCAGAGGCTCAGAGCTGGCAAATATCATCTGCAGCCTGGTCTGGAGGGTGCTCAAAGAAACCTCCCAGAAATCACCAAGGCAGGAACAGCACCTCAACCAGCAGGAAAAGCACAGAAATGCAGGGATCTGTCCAAGGGGTGATGTTGGATGTTGGAGAAATAGGATGGAGGTGAAATGACTCACTGCCCAATTTTTTTGGGGGTTCAGGCAATTCACATTAATGGGCTCTGAGGGGAGCTGGTGTCAGACAGCATCCTGCACATCAGCAGAGAAGAGGGAATTTGCACCTTCATGTGAAAATGTGGGTGTGGATGAAGGAGTCTCGAGAGGACAGGATGCTGGCCAGCACAGATTTTCAACTTTAAAAGATATTCCCAGTGGGAAAATAGCTTCAAGTGCTTCCTCCTTTGCATACCTTTGCTCTGCCACAGTCCCCAGGGTGTCTTGCTTGGAGTCCTCTGATAAATGTGGGAAAAATAAAGCAGAGAGCAGATGTAATAGAGGGCATTTTTGGCTGAAGAAAAGTCTCTCAGAAATAGTTGGTCTGTCCTGGTCTGTGTTCTTGTGATAAAGTAAATATCCTTCCCTCCCTCCTACCTTCTGTATCTTCCTGAGGACTGGATTAAATCACTGCAGCCCTTGGATGGACAGGGTGGTCCCTCCTGCTCAGGACAGAATATTCTGGTTCAGACCTTGCTTGCTGGCCACAATATTTACTGGCTCTCTTCCAATCTGAACCCTCTTCCTCCTTTTCTTCCATATTTTCCCTGCACTTTCACATTCATGTCCCCCTTTCTGCCTGAAACAAAAGATGGAAAAATTGCTCTCATAGCAGCAAGCTGGCTGATTTAGCTGGGATTTTATTATTCCTGAGAAAGACTCATGCAGTCCCCAGCACTGGTTTGCTTTCATTGAGGGCTGCATTGAAAATTTAGCCAAGTTTAAGACAGAGAGACTCGAGCCCTTCTTTATCTCTGCTGTGTAAATAATTTTTTTTTTTGTTCTAATGGATTAGTGGCTCCTGTAAGAACAGCAATGCTTGGAAAGAAAAATGTATGGGAGGCTTCCTACCTTGTATTATCTGTTCCCAAAACACAGATTGCTGCGAGCCTTAACTGCAACACAACCCATCATCTCACCCTTGGCCCCACTCCTGTGCTCCTCCTCACTGATTTCATCTGATATTAAACACTGCTTTGCTTTCAAAACTGAGAACAAACCCTCTGTGAATCTCAGGGAAATTTCTTTGCTCTCCACGAAGCAATGGCCTCGAGTACCAGAAGAGAGGATTTCACCTCTCCCTGCATATTTCCTGCACTATCCTTATTGTGGCTGGCTCCAAGTGCAATAAAATATTGTAAAACCTTATTTTACAAGGTTTTGCTCCACTGGCAGGATAAGGATCTGATCTTTGTGACAGAGATGGCAATGGTTGGAAGTTTTTGGCTCTCAAAGCTGCCAAGTGAAGACTCAGCTGGGCTCAGATTCTCTCTGTTGTTTATAGCTGGGGAAGGCTGAGATGGGGATGGTTCAGCCTGGAGAAGAGAAGGATCTGGGGAGACCTCAGAGCTGCTTCCAGTGCCTAAAGGGGCTCCAGAAAACCTGGAGAGGAACTTGGGACAAGGGCTGGAAGGACACAACAAGGGAAAATGGCTACAACTGATGGAGGGCAGGATTGGATGGGATATAAGGAAGAATTTTTGGATTGTGAGGGTGGTGCTGCCCTGACAGAGTGTCCAGAGAAGCTGTGGCTGCCCCTGGATCCCTGGCAGTGTCCAAGGCCAGGCTGGATGGGTTTTGGAGCAACCTGTGAGAGTGGAAGGTNCTCGATGCCCTTCTGGAATGCCAGGGCTGGCAGGCAGCACTCATCAGGGGACAGGATGTGGAAAGGAGGAATGATTGACAGGCCTGACAGGGAATCATCTAAGGGCATCCTTAGATGCACCGCAACAAACCTGGAAGTGCCCTCAGAGCCAAATCCCATGATCCTGCTTCCAGCACAAATCCTGCTGTAGTTAAATTAACTTGTATCAAACCAGGGATGCTAACAGCAAGCCATATATCAAGATTATGTCTCCTCTATTAATTAAGTCGAGGTCAAAGCCCTTCTACAAGCTCAGGCTCAGCACTGTTAAGGACTCACTTAGACACGAATGGTGCCTGAGTTCTGGAAACACGGCAAGAAATGAGTGCACAGGAGCTTTCGTGTGGGTCCCAGCCCTTCATTTTGAGCTCTGGATTTATTATTATATGTATTTATTTGGTGTGGGCATGCTGTGCATGTCTCTGTTCAGTTCATGGGCACCTGTGTTGGCTGCAGCTCTTCACCTGCCCCTTTCACACCTGAAGGTCCTTCTGAAGGTTGTCTGTGTCAGCGTTTATGATGCTGCATGGATGGGACACTGAATTCTCTAAGGAGATGCTCCCCAGCTCTGGGACTCTGGATTTTCTCCTTTTTTTCAGTTTGAACCCTGACTTTGGCAGGGCTGAGGGTCAGAGCTGTAAGGAAAAGCAGACAGAGCACAAGTAAACGCTCAGCATTTCACAGTTTGAACATATCCTCAAGTTACTCATGCTCTCTGATATCTCTTCTGCACTGTTTGAGCAGGATCCTCACCATCTGGGCAGTATAAAAATACCCCCAAATCCACCCACCTCCAGATCCCGAGCGTGGCTGCCTAGTCTGGTACCTTTGCACACCTTCTCCCACCTTCTCTGAAGGACAGAATTCTCTTTTCAGGAGACAACAGCAGCCCTTGCTCTCATTAGGTCACACTGCTCATCATTAGCTGTCATCACCCAGCATGGGCCAAAGTACAGCTCAGCTAAAGCAGGGCTGACAAAATTGCTGGAGGCTTCATTAGAGCCGAGGATCCCGGGGAGATGAGCACCTACAAAGGCACTGAGGTTGAATTCATGATCTGGTTGTCTAGACTCCTGCTTTAGCTGGAGCAAAACAGGTGCTTCCAGGGCGTGATTAATCTAATTCTGAGGCAGACATCTCAAATAGGTCAGATGACTCACGTCCTGGCAGGGCTTATTTCTCTCTGCAGACTCTGAAGGTGTCTGAAGGTGACCAGTGTGGCTGCAGACGACCAATAGGGTGCACATCAAACACCAGGTGAGATGAATCCCACCCCGAGAGACAAATCAAAGCAGTGGACTTAGCACGCTGCGAGACAGAGGTTAGAATTGTCTGTCTGGCCAGGTAAAGCCACTGGAAAGGGGTGTCAAGGCAGGTGAATTTAAAGAGGTGTGACCAAAGAACAAAAGCTTCTTACGTACCTGTTGCCTGGCAATTATTGCCCCAGGAACTGTATTTTCAGCAAAGGAGGCAGGGAAGCTGAGGAAGAGGGTGAAGCAGAGCCAGGAATGCTGGAGGCAGTGCAGAGGATCCAGAGGTTGGGCACTTCCCATCTCCACCATGGCCATCAACAGCATCCGAGGGCAGGGGCAGAACTGCAGGTGGCTCTTTGAGAAGACACAAACAGATTAAGGGCAGTAACCTTGCAAACTGAAAGGTAAGCAGGGTGAAACTACTCAGAGTTTACAAAGTGAGCCTCTCTCTCCATGTTCAGTGCTCCTGCCACCCTTCAGAACCAGCCTGTGTGTGATATGGGGCTGCACCAGTGTGGAGGAGAGGAGGGACAATGACCTTCCACTCCTGTCCTGTTCAAGGAGTAGACTCTCACCACTCCTACTGATGCTTTGGGTTTTAGCTTTTATATTTTTCAGATTTTGTGCTGTTTTAGTGGGTAGTTTTATATTTCATATTAAGTGCTATTAAGCTCTCTTCACAGAGTAGGGAGACAAAACAATTCCGTCTCCAGTTTGGGACCAAGGACAACTTTCAGGCCCAAGAACAAAAACAGTGGTGAAATGAGAAGAAAAATCAAGGAGGATGGAGCTTCATAGCCTGAAGCTGTTATTGGACAATTGAATCTAATATGCTGATGGACCAGAACTTATAAAAGTGTGAGACCTCATGATCAGTGTCCATAATGTGACCATTTTGGGTTCATCTTGGGTGTGGCCCAGCTGGGCTCTTGTGCAGCCCAGGTTTGCCCAGTGAGGAATTTTAATAAATCTCTGCTTTATCCTCTTGCTCTGCCTGGTCTCTGTTCCAGGTCAGCCTCTAGACGGCATCACTACAAGGGATGCAAATTCACACCTTGAGGTCTGGGACAGCAGAAAGTGCTGCCCAAAAGCACAGTCTGTGTCTGCAAGTGCATTTGGCAGCTTGGCTGCATCTCCCTCTCATTGGTTTGCTCAAGGAAGGATCCTACAACACCCACACTCTCGCTGTGCTCTGGAAAGTCTTGTCCATAAAAGAAGCCTTCCTGCCTGCTGGAGGACTGAGCTGTGTGCAGCCAGACCTGTTCACAGCTCAGCTCCAGGTCTCCTGACGGGCTCCAGCTCTGGCATCCACCGTGGCTCAGCTGTGCTTGGCACGCACGAGGGAGGTGAGACGTCTTGGGACAGGTTTGTTCCAACTGTGCACCCCGGCTGCTGCCAGGAAATCAGCTCCAGCAGCTTATCCGACCATATGGGGACCTTCTGGGGTGTCTCCGTGGGACATCCTTGGATTGTTGGCTTTACAGGATTGCAATTCCCTCCCTCCTGTGGCCCGTAGGGAAAGCTGGCAGAGAGGGGGCTGAAGGGTGACCCTTGTATATATTTGAGATTGGAAATCTTGTAGGATTAAAACCCTAAAGGTGCACACTTTGAAAGTGTGAGATTTCACACACTTAAACCCCTCCCAAATAAACAAAAAATATTTTATATAAATATATCACAAATTTCTTTTTTTTTTTTTTTTTTTAATCTAAATTTCTTCCAGCTCCCATTAGATTTTAGCATCTGATTCCCTCACTATGAGGGAGACCTTCCTTGTTTACCTGTGGGGTTATTGAGTGGCATGGCACCAGTCCAGGGGTCCTCCTGTTTCTCTCAGTGATTGGCAAAAGAACAAGTAAAAATATCCTCTCTACCTAACACCTGAGCATCCTCTCCTACAAAGCCCAGCCCTGCTGTTGTCTGGGCACACATCCCTTTTGGAAGAGAGTTTTTAGCACCTCAGGAGCCTTTTTCTCCCAGGAGGAGGCCCATGCCATGGAGCAGAATTGTTGGTTAGTTAAAGCCTCCTGTTTGTTAAGTTCAGATTCACTGTGCTCGGGCTGTGATTGCAATTCATACCGAGCAATCACCGTGTCAGCTGTCCCAAAAACAAAACCCTTCATGGATGGACAGGGATGGGCTGTCACCAGAGCTCCAGGGATGGACATTTGCTCAAAGGGAGATGTCATTCTTTGCTTGACAAAACTTAAATAGTCCCAGGGACTGCTGGTCCTGTGAACACACCCAGGACTTCCCTCAGGCTTTTGCTTTTCCCTGATGCCTGATCCAAGTTACAATTTTGCCTGACAAGCTCATCACACATCCCGCTCTGCTCCTTTTCCTGCAGCATTTCCACCCTTCCCAAACCTGCCTTGCTGCTTCCTCTCACAGGTTCACTCTATGCCTGCAGAAGAAGGTGAGCACCCATTTTGGGAGCTCCACATGTGTGCCAAGAATCAGGTTCTTTTTGGTGCCAGGCTGACAGGACCAGCCTGTGGTGTCATGACAATGTTCTTGTCCTTGTCATGCACACAGGTTGAAGGCCAGGATTGTGATGATGGAGAAACTGCTTGAATTTCAGCACTGCCTGGAGCCTTCTGAGAGGAAATAGAGCACACAAAGACACCAGTGGTCAGAGACAGGAGGTGGTGGGTGTTGTCTGCATGGCAGAGCAGCATCGTGGAGCTGAACTTCCCTGTCCCTGGTCTGAGGTATGTTGGGAACAGCTCTTCCTCTGGGGAAGGCTGGAAAAGATGGAAAAAGAAGAAACTGAGGACTTGGGAGTGTTCAAATGATCATAGGAACTCAAACCTTAACTGGAGAGGGTGAAAACATAAATACACAGAAAATTAACTTTTAATGGAAGTGTTCTGTACACACTGGAAAGGAAAACTTGCTGTGTGGCCAAGGCTGTGCCCATCCAATGAGGTAATTGGATGTTCCCTCATCCAAAGTGCCTTTAAAGCAGGCTTGGGGTAAATTTGATGGTGATGGGCTCCAGACCACACCATCAAGACCAATCCTTATGTCCAGAGTATGTTGAAAGGGACTGCTCAGCATCTCTGATGCCTTCTGGAGGCTGACCTGGAACAGAGACCAGACAGAGCAAGGGGATAAAGCAGGGATTTATTAAAATTCCTCACTGGGCACACCTGGGCAGCATCAGAGCCTGGCTGGGCCACACCCAAGATGCCCCAGAAATGGTCACAAAATGGACACTGATTATGAGGACTCACACTTTTATAAGTTCTGGTCCATTAGCATATTGGAGTTAATTGTCTAATTACAGCTTCAGGTTATGAAGCTTCATCCTCCTTGGTTTTCTTTCTCCCTTCACTGTTGGTTTTGTTCTTGGGCCTGAAAGTTGTCCTTGGTGCTGAGCTGGAGAAGGAATTGTTTTGCCTCCCTCCTCTATGAAGAGAGCTCATTTAATATGAAATGTAAAACTACCCACCAAAACAGCCCAGAATCTAAAAAATATAAAAACTAAAACCCAAGGCATCATTTCCCCCCTTTAGAGGCTCGACAAGGCCTCTACCTTGTTGAGTCTCTATTTTAAATACAAGTACCTAACAATCTAAAATAGAGGCATCATCTCTGCCACCCTACTCTGCTCTGGGTGGAATGGAAACAGAAGGCCCACAGGGGAAAGCCTTGCAAGGTATGGAATACTACAATATGAAATATGGCCTTTGCTGGCCCTAAACTGCCTCTCACACCAACAGAAAGGACATTGTACCTTCCAAGCAGGGCTGATCTCTTCCCTTTAGGGGCACTGGTCTGCCAAGGTCAACAGTGAAGCAAAAATTGGGAGAACTCATCGGTACTGCCAAGTTGGTTGCTTTGCCTAATACTTAAGTTAATGAGGTGATTGTGTGGTTTTCTTTGGAAAAGGGGCTTGGGGAGGTTTGCAGGGTCCCCAGACTTTCATTGCAAGTGTTACTGTGAGTTTTATACTCATCTCTTCCTCCTTACCTCGTGCAAGAGACAGTTTCTTAGGCAAGAATTTGTTTTGATTTATAGGAGAAGCTCAGGCTCATCACTACTTTTAGTCCAAAAGACTTCCTTCAGATCTAATCATTAATCAGGGGGAGCTGAGATTTAGAGTTTTCACCTCAGGTGACATGTCCCCATTTGAGACCAGAAGAATGATATCCACAGAAAAGCCACCATCCACAGAGTGACCTCTTACCCAAAGGATACTGAAGGCTGGGAATGTCAGTGTCTTGGTTGAGAGCTCTCACTCAGGTTTTAGAGCCCAGAAGGTGCAGCTGGGAAGTCAGGATGGTGTGAGAAAAGTGACTTTAGTGAAGTTTCAGAGCGGAGTCAGGAATAGAAGCGATGTCCCTTGGCCCCTTTTGGGATGAATCATCCTTGTAAATCCGCTTGCCTTGGCTGATCTGGTAAATATAGGGTGTGAGAAAGGGTGATTAAGTGACTTATCTGAAGTCACATGTGGCATTTATGGGATTTGGACACAATCCTAAACTGGCTCCACTGCTTTAACTCCTATGCTTTCCCTGCTGTAGCTGTGACCCTGAAAGCATGCAAACACCATCATGTATTAGAGCAGCAAAGAATAAAATCACAGCCAGCCCGGAAAATCAACTCCCTGAGGAAATACAAGATTAATCCCATACGAGAGAAGATGCAATCTAAAGCAGCCTGTTAATTAATTATTATTATTATTATCTTAACCAACCCAAGTATGGAGTCAGGGACACAAGTAAGGTTACAGATTTTGACAGATGCAAACTGATTTCTTAGAGCAGCCACACCGGGCAGAGCAGCTAATCCCTTTCACAGAGGTGCAAATTGTTAATCTGATTTGCATGCTTGGCTGGCTGCTTTTGTCCCACCACTAGGCAACAAACAGGAGGAGCTGGAAGAGCTGGAATCGTTCAGCAGGAATTTGATAGTTGGACTTGATGATCCTAGAGGTCTTTTCCAAGCTGAATGATTCAATGAATCTGTGATTAGGAGATTGGGAAGTCACTGGAGTTTGATGAATAAATGAGAAGTTGTGACTCGGCTGCCACCTGAAATTAATTTTTGATTGACTTTGGAAGGCGTCTCTCTGGGGCTGGTTTCTGTCTTCTGAAACAAGGCAAACCAAAAAGGGGGGAAGGAGGTGGGTGGGGCTGGGGATAGAAGGAATGAAATTAAACCAAGAACAGCTCTTAATTAAGGCCTAGGAGCACATCTGAACATCCTGACAGGTGGTAGCTGGCTTTAGTACCTCACAAGTGAACTCATTAAACACCAGCCTCTCTCTGCATTTTTAATATCTGCGAAGAAGGTGGTCGAATCTCTTCTCCAAGGAAAACAAATCTGTTTAGTATTATATTATATTTAAAGCAGTGCTAGGATTGGGACTGAAGCGTCGGTCCTGTTGAGCCAAAAGGCACAGTTCAATCTGAGAAACAACAACTTATAATGAACTAAACTTTATTCCCCTCTTGGTGTCTTTCTTATTGCTGATGAAAGTTGGTCTCCTGTTTTATCTTTTAGTCTTAGTCAGGTGATTGTATGGTCAGTTTGTACAGTGCATCACCCAAATCTCCACACCAAGGGCTCAAACGGGCAGCTCACACAGGGGCAGCTTCACTAAATGAGGGAGTCTCAATCTGTGACCCCAACCCTAGCCTTGATACCAAACCTGTAGGTGTTTACATATGAGCTTTTTCCCTTCAGGAACCAGTCAAAAGTGACTTTCTGCCTTTTGGAGTAAAATCCTGTTGGTTTTGTTGTTTAATTTCGGGGCAAACTCCCCTGACCAAACTCCAGTGGAGGACTTGCACCCAGCTGGATTTGGGAGCAAGAAGTGACCTAACAAAGCCTGGGTGAGCCAAGATGGGCAGATCCTTTGGAATTCAAAGCTCCATGAAGTGGAGACACCTTTTTCTCCAACAGGGAAGAACTTTGCAGACACCATGAAGTGATCACTCAACCCCTGGGTTTTCCACCTGCCCCATCCTCACACAGCCCCAGCTGTGGCAGCACAGAATGGTGCAAACATCTCCATTGATCTGCCCAATGCTGGAGGTGAATTGCAAAGCTGAGAATCCAACCCAGTTAAATTCCCAAGCCATGGACTTTCCCTCCTTCCCCAGGAAGATCCAGAGGTGATGTCTTGCTGTGATACAGCAATTAATCCTGGCTACCACAGCAAGTTTGATGGCTGCAGTTGGTGACACTCAGTTACCCAGAAGTGCTATCAGCTCTGTAACACAATTTGCAAGAAGTCACCATTAATTAATGCTAAGTTATGAAGCACTTCTAGGGAAAGTGACACACCAAATCGACATCAGTGCAAGAGGAGTTCATTATGGCTAATGTTACGACAATAAAAGACAGAGGAATTAATGATGAATTTCAATGTTAAGTATCACTTTTCCCATGCTTTAATGCATCATCTCAGGAGGGAGGGGGCATTTGGAGAGGAGCTGGGAAAGGACAGCATAATTTCGCTTGGGAAAAAAACCCCAAACCATTCTCCAGCCTGTCTGTGTACAGAGTGTCTGAGCTGTGCTCTGTGCAGTCACACTCACCCTACTGATCCCCAGCCCTGTAAATACACCCCAAAGTGCTCCCTCACATTCCATAACTCCCAGGAATCCTTCACAGCTCCCCACACAGAGCAGGTTAACATTAACAGACCTATCTACAACTTCCAGCCTTGTTTTGATGGCTTAAATACTCATCATTTACTCAGGTGCTGCTGTGTCCATCCCACTCCACTGCAGACGGGCCCATCTTTCTCCCTGTCCCTCCTCTCTTCCCTCTTGCCTTTCCCCTCCAAAATCTCTGCCAGATCTTTTGTTTTTGCCAAATTCTGGTTTGTTTTCTTCTGTGAATCTGCCTGAATGAGTGGAAACCTGAGGAAGACGGTGGTGATTTAAGAGACTTTAATAATTTATTAATTTTTTTTTTTCAAATCTGTTCTCAGTTGGATTCACAGGGGAGCGTAAACCCTCAGAAAAAAAGCCCAAAACCTCTCAAAACTGTACTGAAGAAATGAAAAGTTTTCATCTCCACTTTGGTTTAAAATATAAAGGAAACCACCTGAAGAGCTGAGCATTGGCTAACAAACTACTGCAAGATGTATCCTCATAAATAACTGCACTGAAAAGCTCTGAAGGTTTATTATGGCATCAAGAACACCAAAGAAATTAGTCCCAGGGATTAAAACACCTCAGAATGATAAAGCCATATGTTTTATTTAAGAGAAGGAGGTGTTAGGTGTCTTCCATTTGGAATTCTGACTGAAACAAGCTTACTTTAAACACTGCTACCCCAAAAGTGCAAACCTGCATAAGACTGTAGAGTAGAAACCGTCCTGCAATGGGCTGTGGAGACAAACCATGGCAATTCCCTCAGCTAAACAATACACAAAGTGCTGCTGAGGTTCTGATCTCAGGCAAAGCCTCACACACTGCCCTCATCACAGAGCCCTGCCACATCAAACCCGGGGATTCAACAGCAAACCCACTGCAGAGCTGCACTTCTGAGCCAAAACACCATCAATGCTGAGGTGTCTGATGGTGACAGCCCCACTGAGCAACAAAGACTCTGCTGTCCTGGGTGGAGACCCTAAAAAAATTAATAAAATCCAATATGCAGGAAGCTGGGAAGATCAGATTGGAAACAAGGAGTTGGTTTGCAATGGGTCAGTGCTCACTTCTGAAGGCTGGATCCCAACCTCCTCCCTCTTCTTTGCCCCAAGGACACACGGCCAGCAGCTTGGAGGTGAACGATCATAATGGCCCCCAGGAGTAGAGCCTGAAATAGAAAAGCATTTTCATCTGCTTCGTTCCAAATCTGGGGAGATACAAAGAAAGTTCCTTTCTCAAATTAACTGAAAGAGAATGGAAGTGTTTGTCCAACTGGAGTAGGGTTGGAAGCTCAGTGACACACCAGGAAAGTGACTTACCCGAGTGAATTTGGGAAAAGTATTTTCCTTTGACTCTGTTTTTCCTCCTTTTCCTTGGTGTTTGATATCCTTCTTTTTTTTTTTTTAAGAGGACAGAGACATAAATAAATCTCATCTTCTCCTCTCTTCCAATGCCCTGAGGCCCTGCACACCTGTTCCCAGGTGTATCCCTTGGGAGGACTCTCTGAATCTCTGTTATCCCTTCCAATAACTACTCCAATAACTTCCTTCTCAGCCTTGCCCTGCCACCAATTGACACCTCAGCTGGTGAAATGCCTGAATATTTTGGGTTTTGCTCACTCTGAGACCTCTTCACTCCACTTTCCTGCCACCTGGACACCTCTTTGGGTGCACTTGTGCCCTGTGTGCTGCTGTCTCTTGCCCATCCCTGCATCCCCCCTGCCCACACGTGCACGCTGCTACAGTGGCAATGAGATGGAGATTACAGCCACTAATTGCACACAAACAAGTGATTAGGGGGACAATTGCAAAGCACACCCCACCCTTGCACTAATTCTTCATTGCCTGCATGGAGTAAGGCCCTTTTGTTCCCCTGGATAAGTCCCTAATGATGTTAGGGGGCATCCAAAGAACACGGTGGCACCAGGGTGAGCTCATTAATGAGATTAGCCGAGTTTTAATTTAGATGAAAAGCAAGCAAGGCGAGGAACAAGGCCTGCTATTATTTTGCATTACAAAAGGTGGGTTTGGGAAGCAGGGAGGCGTGGAGGCAGCTGGATGAGGGCTGGGCTGGAGACCTCATGGAGGGGATGGCAGCAGATGTCCTGGTGAGTCGTTCTGTGTTTCTGTCCTAGACTTCCTGACCAGCATATACCTTTAGGTTGAGGTGAGATAGCAAAATTTCTACTTATTTTTATTTTATTTTATTTTTTGGTAGAGCTGTGGCTTGACTTGGTTTCCCCAAGAAGTTACTGGTTGTGGGTGTGAAGCTGGTCTGGGTGCCCTGCGTGAGGCTCCTGGTTTTGAGCTGAGGGAATTACTGGGGGACGTTTGTCTTCATGGCTGGGCCTGCAGCCTTTTTTTTTGTCTACCAAGGCTTTGCTGGTAATCCTGATCCCTGTGGCTCATTTGGCAGAGGTGAGATAATGAGCTGCTGCCTTGCCGTGAGTTTAAAATGAGCCAGAGCCACTCCCTGCCAATTTTCCTAATGAACCCCAATTTCTTCTCCTAAGCCAGCACTGAGGAACATCTCCAAGAGTCTAAATGCCACATCAAGAGAATCTGTCATATCTCCTGCCATGAGTGAGGGTCTCTGAAGTGCCTGTGGCCAGGGAAGTTGCCTTTACCTGCAGCTTGCCCCCTCCAGGATCTCCAAGCCAGGATATCTGAGGATGCACTGGCCAGCCAAACCTGGTGCATGGGGTCCTGGGGCTCGAAAGGAGCTGGTGTCACCCTGATTTCTTCAGCTTTCTGGTGCACTTTACAGCTTGATGTTTTCCATAATTCATAGTTCTTTCTCATACACCGGTGTTATAATTAGAAGCATGTTTATGTTAAGACAAAGTTGTTTACATACTTTCTCTTAGAGTGAAAAACAACTGATGGGCAGTTGCCTTGACCAATGGGATGGGAGAAGTATCAACCTTCTCCTCCAACCCCTGGTCTGTGTAGAAATAATATAAATATGAATATTTATATTTAAATATTAACTCAGATGTTTTAATAAAGAGTTTTATGCCTTTTCACCAGTGTGTGTCATTGCGTGTCCAACAGTGACAGAGCTGGGACTCTTCAGGACTCTCTATTTAAGAATATTCCTTTAATAAGGAGGGCACAACCCTCTGCTTTCCTCTCTCTGCTGAAACATCTCAGCTTCCCAAAACAAGCACTCAGGATTCCTTTCCCATCTGCCCTCACTCTTCCTGTCCTTCCTCATTAGCTGTGGGCATCTCTGCCCCCACCACAGGTCTGGTATGGGTTTGTTAATCCACATTATTCGTTTGCTTTGCAGTTCTGAGAGTCTGGACACCAAAGGAGGAGCCAAACCCGTGCCAAGCTATTCCCATTTGGCAGCTTTCTGAGCAGCTCACTGTACTCGGAGCAAAGCAAAAGAAATAAACACTTTGTAGGCGTAGACTGGGACATTGAGAGATCCACTAGAAACAAAACTCTTGGAAAATGAAGGAAAGAGGCAGGCAAACCAAGCAATACTCTAGCTGCATTTGCAAATTGTGGATGCCACCAGAAAATGGAAGGCAGGAGGTGACTCTATTTCTGTCAATTGCTGGTTGTGAATTATTTGAGACTTTTAATGGTTTGCAGTCAGCCCAGATAGAACTAAAAAACACTGAGAGAGAAATCTAAAGAGCCCTCTGCTCTCGAGCAAAAATGAAACCTGGGAAGGAAAGATGAAGTGTTGCCTCTTTTTCCTGAAAAAAAGAAAATACAAAGAAGAGCAGCAAAATGGGGGAATGATGAGGATTTGCTGTAAAGATGAACAAGTTCTGCCCCCTTTGACTCCACAAGGCCACAGGAACCACAGCATTGCCTCAATAACCCTGGACCACAGACACAGGAGAAACTTCCTTTGGGGCTGACATTAATTTTAAATAAGCCTCTGTCTCCTTGCCTCTCACCTTACAGACAAATTGCTGTTTACAAACTTGATTTCTCTTCTTTCTGAGCTTTTTTTTTCTTTTTTTTACAGGAATGGGGCTGTGGGAAGGGGTATCCAGTGTGCTGGGAGGTGTCTGTGTCCATGGGCAGGGAGGGCTGTAAAGGGCGAGTCAGATAACGGGGTCACTGTGGGTCTGGAGTTAAAGGCATGAAGTGCAGTGCATTGATTTTTGTGTCTGTGCTTGTTAATGGCACCTCTACGAGCATGATGACTCTGGCCTTTGCTCGTGCCATCTCTCTGATGATATAATATTGCTTGTCTGGAATAAGGAATAAGATCCTCTGTGAGAGTTATTGATGAAGAAATGAAGTTCCAAGGAAGTCCAGCAGTGTTTCTGATGACCCTTTAATCTCCTCCCCTCCAAAACTCTGTGTTGGAAAGGCCATAAAGGGTTTTTCTGTATTGATAGAAGAGACGAGAATTGCACAGGAACCATGCCTTAGCTGCAAAATCATCCACCTGCAGAACGACAAGGAATAAACATAATTTATAGCTCGACTTCCTCACATCTTGAGACAGATCCAACAGATCCATCCCCTCCTATAATGGAGACCTTTCCCTGGCAGAGCTGGTTAAATCTGAACTAAATCTCAGCAGGGAAATTTTTGCCAGTTCCTGTTTCTCTTCCTGCTGCAGGTCCCAAAGTAAATAAAAATACTGAGGGCCTGTGCTCAACACGCTTTTCACTGCTCCACAAATGGGATTGGGGAAGAGGAATGGAAAGCTGTTGGAGGGCAAGGGCTTGGTAGGAATAAATATCTGCTGGGATGAACAGCCTGGCATGGAGGTGGTAAGGTGGGAAGGGGATGCTCTGTGGTACCCAGATCAAGGCAGGTTCCTCTGTCACACGTCCCCACCTGGGCTGGCTGCAGTGGATGTGAGACAACACTGGAGTGCAGAGGTGTCAGAATAACTCCTGAGACTCTCTGGACATGGAAAAGGAACCAGAGTACAGAAAAAAACCACCTCTGAGCATTAAATAAATGCCACTTTTGAGGTGACAGCTCCAGCTGGGTCGTGTTTATGGGCTTGGCCACCACATGGAGACCAGAGGTGATTGGAGAGGCCTGAAAGACTTTTCCAAAACACATGGAAAACCTCTGCTTTGACACCAGATTGACATTCAACCTGACCTGCCCGACCTGAAATGCACTTCTTGGAAGCTGAAGAGTTTTTTAGATCACATGTGAGGGGGAAGAGGAATCTGTGCTGCCAAGGGATGATGTGGGGAGTGCTCACGTCCTCCTGACAGCTTACTGATGGCAATGGGGCTGGAGAGGCACATGAAGCAAGGAGAAAAATCAAGCACATGTATCCATTAGTACAAGCTTGTTTATTGTCATCACTGGCTCTCTTGTGAGTATTTCAAGACTTGTTCTTTTGTCCTGAAGTTCCCTGTGATTCAGGGATAATCCTTGCATTAGAAGAAAAAAAACTCTCTTTTTTTTTCCCTTTTTTTAATTGACAGAGTTTTTAGGCTTTATCCATGATTCATAGTCTGCCCTGTCCTGTCTCTAGAAGCCACAAAATATTTGTCCTAGGGTACCTAATGGTGAAAAATCCAGGATGTAAATAAAAGAAGCCCATGCTATCACATTTAATCTCTATTTAGTCGATTTTGAGCCAGTCTCTTGATGTTGAGGAACCTGGCCCTTAGTTTGGGCTGCTGGCCAGGCTGTTGGAGGTGGAGTTGGCAGATGTCCTGTTGGCTCTGCTGGCAGCACACTGACCTGTCACACCAGGTCAGGGAGAACAAAACACTCCCAGGCTGCCTGGTGTGATTTGGGAAAATTCGGTTTGCCTGGTGAACACTGCTGGGCTTTTAAGAGACAAGGGATAAAGACAGCAGGGAGAAGATGCTTCTGTTGAAGACACCTACATAGCAGCTCTGCTTTAATAGCATTAATTGATGTTTGACTTCAGTGAGAGCAGAAAGATAGAGATAAATGAACGAGCTGTAGAAAGAATGATCCTTGCTGGAGCTGCCTGGTAGGGAGAGACAGGGAAAGCACGAAGGTTAAAAGTCTAATGACAAGCATCCTTAATGATTGCTCTTCCTGTATTCCCTCTGGGTAACATTTCCTGAGACTAAATTGTCTTAAAACCACTCTAACGTGGCTGAAACATTTCTAAATATAATTCAGCTCAACTAATGCTGAAGAATATAATGGAATTTCAGGAAAGAAAATCAAGTACAGTAAGTTTTTTAACCATTACGTGTCTTTCGGGGCAGGCCAAATGGTGCATGAATTTGGGTAAATAAAGGAGAAAAACCCATTTTTTTGATGTCAGTTGGAGTGGAATTTCACCTGTCTGCAGCAGTGCTGACCCTCCCTGCAGACTGTGTCTCCGTGGATCCATGGAGAGGGTGAACCCCTGTGCTGTGGCAATAACAGAAACCCCACCTAAAATCCTGGGGTAAGAAATCAAGGCAGCTTGCAAGAGCTGTCACAGGTGGTGATTTTTCAGTGCTGGGCAAACAGATCTGTCTGCTGGTAGCCAACAAACAGGGGAGGCTGCATCACCCCTTCTCCAGCAGCCTGAGCTGCTCCAAGGTGATGCAGAGAGGCTGCAGAAAATGGCTTAAAAGCACAATTAACTTTCTGCAACAATAGCCTCTTTATTCTTCATTATGAAAAGGCCTGAAAGGGAATTTGTTTTCCGAGATAGACGTGAAATGAAGCTCTAGCAGAACAAGTAACCTTGCAAGCCAGACACAATAGCTGGTATCTACCCATCGCTTCCTCCCTGGCCCTCCCCAGTGCCCAGCAGCTCGCTGCGAGCCTGGTTTTGTCTGCTCCCCCTGCTTATAAATTACTCTCATTAATAATATTTTCATTTCTTGGGAAAGCAATAAAATAATAAATGTGCCTCTGCAGTTCCTGCCCTGCTCGGGGCCAGGCTCCGGCGTCTCCCGGGCAGGAAGGTCAGAGCAGTGGGATGGATTCACGCTGCTGGGTTAGAGGCTCTTTGAGCTGCCACCCTCAGAAAATGCCACTGCCTCCCTTCCCTGACCTTCCCATGCCCTGCCCCAAGGCTGATCTGTAACTTAGAGACTCACAAATAGCACAGATTTAGGGTGCGAGCACAAAGTCCACCTGATGGACCTGTTTGTGCATTTTCACTGCAGTATTTGAGCAGCTAATGCAGAGACTGGCCAGGATCATGCTTTGGCTGAATTTTTCTGTAGCAGATGTGAGGGAACACACCTGAGACAGCTTCCTCTGTCCTTGAGGGACTCCAGACCCAGACCTGCCTCTGAGCATTGCTACTTGGGTCTGTTTGCACTTTCTTACCAACAAATGTGAGGATGATGCAGCTGCTTTTGGTATCATGGAAATATTTTCCTTTTTTCCCCTTGGAAAGCCTAGAAGTAAGAACAAAACTGGAATGAGGGGAATACTGAAGAATTGGGATTGCTAATTGCTATGTGGAGTTTCAGAACCTAGAAATGAAATTCATTGCAAGCAAATGGGGAAAAACCCCAACAAAATCTTCCCCGAAATCAACCAAATCCCAAATAATGTCAGTCAAGAAAGGCTGATAACAGAAAGGTGACAGAGGATCCTTAAGCAAAAAATCCAGTGGGGGAGTCTCCAAGCACCAAAACTGGATGCTATTTGCAGAGTAACCAAAGGCTGTGGGTGCCTCACAGAAAGGGTTTTCTTGGGAATTGAGGTGAGCAAAGCAGGAGGAATGGGTTTGTTTTCCCCAGGTTTTCCAGAGAGTCAATAGCAGAAAGGAGATGTGAGCTGTGCTTCCTGCTGGCAGCAGGACACTGGACACACCTCTCTGGGGAGCAGGAGGGGTGGTGGCAGGTGAGCCTGCTCCAAACATTCCAAATAAGGGGCTCAGGGGAATTTAAAGGGAAGGACGTGGCAAAGATGCTGTGTTCCCTGATATCAAATTGATCAGGAGAAGGCTTTTGGGGAATTTGTTGCCGTTGCAAGGCAGGAAAGGGTCTCACCTTTTGACTGCAGTGTAACAGGACTTGGCTTCTGACTCTCTGATGTCTAAAGACCTTTTCAGAGGTCTGACCTGTCTAGAGATCAGTAACAAACAAGATTTGCTCAGATCTGAGTCTGCTCCCTCCAAGCATGCTCAATCCCCCAAAGGCAGCGGTGCTGAAATGAGAGATGTGGCTCCGAGCACATCTGAGGGCACAGCTGGAGCTCTGGAGCCTGGGACAGCCCAGGGCTGGGGCAGCCAGATGGGGACAGGCAGGAGAGCAGGGCAGAGCTAAGTGGAGCTGTTCCTAGGGACACTGCTCAGTTTGCAGCAGCGTTGGGACCGAAATCTGCAGAGCACTGTCACATTCCCTGCCTTGAGGGATAACCCAGGCCAAGAGCATCCCATCAAAGCTGCCTGATTCGGGTGTGGGGAAAAGCAGTTCAGTTATATGGATGAGAGCTGTGCTCCTTGGCCCAGGAGATGATCCCTGGCCTGTTTTATTTGGGAGCACAGCCCCAGTGTGACAATGTCTGTGCACGAGCCCTGGCAAGTCACTGCCTGCGTGACTGCTCAGCTCAAATGACTGCTGGCTGTCCAGGGCACGCATTCCTAGAGGAAAGAGGAGTTATTAAATCCTCCCAAAGCCCATGGGTGCTCAGATCCATCTTGTCTGGGCACAGAAATAAATCCCTGCTCCCTCCAGCAGGGAATTATTTGCCTGCTCAGGCTCCTTGTACATGCATGTGCAGTCGTGATTTGCATTTGTCAGTCCTCCCCGTGGCTGTGCAGGTAAAACCAGCAGGGAAACATTGGCTGTGGTTGTCACCAGGCTGGGTTCCAGCTTCTCCAGAGGTGGCTGCTCTCTGTTAATGCTCAGAAAGAGCCCCAGGGCAAGAGGTGATGCAGGCAAGAGGGCAAGACTGAGCTGGTGATCCCCAGGAAACACGTAAAAGCACCTGCAGGAATTTAAATGGGAATAGGGGGGATCCCAGAGGATGGGGGGAGGAAAAAGCAGATAAAAAATCATGGGGAACAGCAAGATTTATTCAGCTGAGGCTGTGGCAGGATTCAGGCAGGATTCTCACATATTGCCACATCTAGAATCCCAGTCAGTGGATTTTTGTAGTTTCTTAAACCTAAGCTAGACTAAATAAGGAATTATACAGGCGTGTGGATTTACCTAAACTACGTGCTGACACGTTGCCCTCTAGAAAAAAAATTATGATTTCTACTCACCTCGTAAAGACCATGGGCTTTCTCACAAATCATAGTGACTACAGCAAACCAAGAGCCTTCCCCCCTGCCTGGCCTGCAGGGTGTGATGGGGAAGCTGTCCTGGTTTCAGGGGCTCAGATCTGAAGCAGGAGGGCCCCACCACACCTTTGCAATCTGCGTCAAGGCGAGGAAAATTGCTGTCATGTTCAAGCTGTCTTGGAGATAAACTGAGTGGGTTTGTTACAAACCTCCCGTGTGACAGAAATACTGCAAGAAAGTGTTTCTCTTTTCTGAAGAACAGGCACACAAAACTTGGTGTGGCAGCTCTTCCCAGGACCTCAGGGCTGCCACAGGTCTTCCCAGTGCTCCAGCCTTATCCTGGCCTGGTGGGAGATGTTCCATGGGCAGCCTGTGGACATCCCACCTTCCTGCTTTTCTCTTTGTGCTCCACACTGGGTTGAGGTGCTCCCTGGGCTTCATCATTTCTCTTTGCTGGGTCCAGCATGGGTCCTCACTCAGCTTCAGGACCAACACATCCAATCAGCTGTCCCACCACCTCCCAAATTTCTGTTTTGTGGAAATGACCTCAAAATCTTACCCTCTTTCAGATAACAAGCGCGAGGCAGAAAGGATCTGCCTGGGGACAGGGTGGTGAAGAAAAAGCGTGAAGTTTCCAGGGAAAAGCATCCAAGACAAGATGTCCCAGCTGCTCCCAGCACCCCTCTGCAGAGCCAGGTGATGTTTCTCATAAGGTCACCCAGGCTGCAGTTCCACGAGCACGATGAACAGGCTCGCCAGGCTCCCTCCTGCTACAGCAACAGATGGTGGTGGGAGGGTGATTGACTGGTACAATGTGATTTTCAATAAAATGTCTTGCAGGCAGAAGAGTTCCAGGTGACTAGAAGTAAGCAATCATCGTGCCAATCTTTCAGCAAAAAAGGGTCACGCGTTGAGTACGGCAACTTGAGGGAATAAGGCAGCTTTTTATAGCGGGTAATATCTCTTCTGACAGTGCAAGTGAACTGCTTCAAACCACACTTGGCTGGGAATGTGCGAAGATGAATGGCTTTGTCTCTCAGTAAGTATTACCAGGAGCACTAGGAAGGATGAGAAATGGTCTGTAAAGTAAGCAATAGCTAAAAAACCTCTTCTTTCCTGACCTTATTGTAAAGAAACCTTTAGCAGCGCGGGGAGGAAAGAAAAAAAAAGAAGTGTAACAAGGTGTCCCTGAGGGAAAAGAAAAATCCACCCTAAAGGGAAACCTGGAAGCTTTTAGTGAGGATTAGATGTGATGAGCTGGAGTCTCACAGTCCACACTGGCAGCAGCCTCATCTTTCACTCCTGTTTACCTGATGTTTTGGTGGGGGACTGAGGCTTGGCTGGGTCTGGGAGCACAGGGTGAAAGGTGCTTGTCCCTCTAGGTAGAGACATCTGGAGACAACTGCCTGAACAAATAAAGCAGGTACAGGAGGACTTCTATCCCCTTTTTTTTCCAAGTTTGTTCAAGGTTGCTCTGAGAAACTGAAGCCGTGTGGGGAAGTGACCACAGATTCCTTCACCTTCACAGTGTGACCTGTTGGTGGTCATTGCATCTTTGGAGGGCTCAGAATTCGTTTTCCTGGTGAGGACCTGCTCCTCCATAGCCTGAAATTCAAAATAATGATGCCCTCAGGATTTCAAGGGAACTGTTACCTTCTTCACAGTTCTGGGGAGACTGGAGAGAGAGGCATGTGAAAATGCCTGTTTAAATTGGGATGGGTTTATTTATGGGAACGATGCACTCTGCCTCGTGTCTTCCCAGGTGTGTTCTTGTAAGGATTGGAAAGCATGAGAGGACCTACATTCACTCTACAAAATATCTCGTTTCCAGATTGGCACGTCTCATGGAAATCTCTTAGAAATAGGAGTGGGAGCTGCATGGCATTCAGGCACCTTGGTCTGTGCCAAACTCACCTCTCACTCAGCCCCAAAACCTGCAGAATAATGAACCCCCCTGTGAGTTCTCACCTGTAACCAGCTCTCTTTGGAGGACCATCATTCCCTCTTCCAGTAAAACTTTCTCTTTGCATGTGAGACTGTCACAAAACCTCTCCTTTGCATTGAAGTGTTTGTATTCCCAGTGTTTTTGGAGAGTTTTCCAGGGGGAAAGCCCTCCTAGCACACCTAGACATGCATTACTCATGTACAGAGTTTATTAATTATTGTCTTAAAGCAAACTGGCTGACTCAGTCTGCTTCTAGGGAAAAAACCTTTGGTGTTGTTATTTTTCTGGATTAAGCAAGAGGGGAAAAACGTATGAGAGAGAAGAATTAGAAACACCCCCAAACAACAGTCGTGTGTCTTGTACTGTGGCTGCCTGAGCATGTGGTCTTTTATGGGATTCCAGGTCCTGTCAAGTCAGAAAACAAATCTTCCCTCTCTGCTCAGGCTGAGAGTGAGTCTGCTCCTCCCTGACCCTGTCACGGAGGCATCTGGCAGGAATTATGAACTCTCTATCTCCTTGTGTTAAACCTGAGGTTATTGGTTGTTTTGGTTCTGTTACTATTTGTTTTTCCCTGGGGGGAAGAAAGGAGCAGGGATCTAACTGAAAGAAGTTATAACCAGATGTTTGGTGTTTCCATTCCAGTTTGGGCTTTGCTCAGATGGAGCTTCCCCACTGATTTAACCAGGGCAAAAGTCCATTCCACCCTTGTCTCCAAAACCAGCTCCAGCAGCTGTGGGTCTGCTTGCTTCCTTTTCCACAAGTGCATCCCAGATGTGCCCTTGTTCTGCACACAGAGGCAGAACATCTGTGCTGGGATGGGGAAGGAAAAATGATGATGTTGTTTGGTTGTCTTGGATGCTGAGATCCTGTCAAATGTGTGGGGAAAGGGGATCCCTTGTGGGCACAAATTAGGGGCTGCAGGCCTTGGGAGGGCAGGAATCACTCATGGTTTTCAAACTTGAACAAAGCAGATCCTTTTCCTTTCTATCAGGACAGTGAGCACAGGACATGATGCTCTTCATCTCCCAGCCCAGTGCTTGGATGATGATGATGATGATGGTGATGGTGATGGTGATGGTGATGGTGAAAGTGGTGGTCTGAAATCCAGAAATCTGGGATGTGGCGGCTCCCAGGGGGACGTGCAGAGCTGCAGCCATGAAAATTGGCATGTGAAAGGTCAACCAGAAGTCATGGCTGTGCATTTTTGCCTCCCACAGATGTGTGGCCAAACTTCTCCTCATCACTTCCACAAAGGTTCCAATTGCCCCTTTTTAATCCTTCATTATCCGAGTCACACACCACCAAAATTTCATTTAAGCTCCCAGCATTATAAATTATAGAAATTATTGCTATAAATTTCTACTAAACATGAACAACGCCCGGGTGGACATTTGAAGAGTTAATGATACATTTTTCTTTGGCATAATTGATGTTTACTCCTTTTTGAGTTTGAGATACAAAAATGCCTAGAAGGCATACGGGACTTAAGGATCTCCTTTATACCCTTAATTCCTGAAGATCATTACAATCAAGGAGACTTTAAATCCCCAGATAAGTCGCAGAAAAGGGATGATGAATAGATAAGAAGTAGCAGTGTATTGCAATAATATTCATCCATAAATCTACCAGGGTACTTTAGAGTGAAGGGAAGAGCTTGTAAAATAAAAGAGAGGTGGGAGGAGGGGTGGGCATTCAGCCCAACACAAAAGTGTGAGCAGTACCCTGTGGATGAATCACACTTTTCTCATCAAAAACAAGCAGTCCCATGACAGTAAAATGGAGGTTTGGTTTCCAGAAGAACTTCATGTCTTCATTTGGGGTGAAGTTTCTCCTCTCCCCATTGCTCCTTCTCCTTAAAACCTGTAAGATGCTTTGTGATATTTGGTTAAATTCAGCCAGGGTGTTTCACAGCTCTTTGAAAGGAAGATGCAGAGACCACAGAGAAATTCTTCCTTAAGAAATCAGAGATTTAAGGCTGCCTGGCCTCTTTTCAACCCTCTTCCTTTCAGGGGGTTTGGAAACACGGATTTAGGGGAGTTTGGGAACACTGGTTGTCTTCCAGGAGGGAAGAAAGGCAGCAGCCTCAAACCCAAGGATCTCAAGTTAAGGCACTGGGCATTTCCTCGGTCCCTCTGAAGCCCCAGGATTGTCCTGTGTGGGAAATTAAAGCAGGCCTGGAGGAGAGTGTGCTGCTCACAGGGTCTGATTTCCAGAGATACTGCAGAATGGAAAGTGAGAGTGCCTTCATTTTTTTGCCTTCTGGAGATCTCAGACCCAGAAGAAAAGATTTTGCAGCCATAGATTGGTCTCTTGGCTGTATCTTCCTTTACTTTGTGTGCTGCTCTTTAGGAAGAAACGCTGATTTTCTTCAGGGATCAGAACAGCACTGGCTAAAGTGAGATGCCATCATATTTCTGTGCTATAATTTGGGATTTCACGTACAGGAAGAGTGGTGCCACCCTATTGTTTTGCCTAATAAAATACTGGAGTCAGAAGTCAGCTCATTGCAAAGTAAATTAGTAAGAAAAACCCAACAGGAGAATTGGGCTTGTTGTGATTCCATGTTTTTTTTTCTTCTTATATTGGAAACTCTGGCTTTTCCAAGAGCAAAGAATTTTTGCCTCAGCAAAATCTGTATGACACTGTAGGTATAAAGTCCAAATCAACTCTGTCTGTCTATCCCATTAACAGCTTTCTTTTCCACTGTTTTTCATGACACAAAAATGACCTTTGAAATCAAAGACTTCTGAAGCCTATTACAGAAAGCTTTCACTTTTCAAAATTATTTCAGCTTTGTAATAAGGACTGTTATTTCCTTCCTCAATCTTCTGCTTCCTGCTCAGCACAAGGAGTAATGTTGTCTCAACTTTCCACACCCTTTAAAAAAAAATTATTTTATTACGTTTTTCCTTTCCAAGTCTTCCTTCAAATTGTTTCTAGTGTTGGAAACAGTTAAATAAAAAAAACCCAACCAGCCAAACAAGAAAGTGCAATTGAAGTTTATTAATCAAGAACTTCTGCAAAAATTGAGATGTTTAAAAATTTAAAGTGTTGCAAAATATAAAATAGGAGAACGAACATGAAGAAAAGCTAAAGTAAACAAACAAAATGCTTAAATTTTTTGAAGTGTTTTTTAAGATCAAATGTTTCCCACTATCAGCACTGAAAACAATGGAAAGATGTCTGAACTTTTCTTCTGGTAATTACATTCTTATCATCAATGTGGGGCACTGATAAATACACTGGCACCTCCTTCCTGGTCTATAATGGGAAACATTAACTCAGCACAAACTCCAGCAAGTTGTGTGAATTCACCAAACCTTCCCAATATAATCTGGAGGGACAAACTTTCCACTGGGTAAGGCCTTCATCCTTCTGTTTCCCAAACTCCTGCGAATACGTCTGCAAAGGTGGCAAAGAATCTCTAAGAAAAGTTAAGAAAACAAAGTAAAACAAAGGAAGGAGCCCACTGGCATTGATGGACATGTGCACAGTTACCACCCTGTTATTTATAATTTACAGACCTCTGTGAATTTGACACGATTCTAGAACTGTTGTTGTAAGCTAGAGGGGGAGAAAATGGCTGAATCCAAACTGAGGTAATTATTTGTGGGAGTCAGAAAATGAGTGTGTCAGTTGTTAGGAGAGAGTATCAGAAGCATGAAATATAGATCACCAACCCTCTGTAGCTGCGAGCGAGTTGTCCCTGCAGTGTTCTGTCAGACTGCTGCAGAATATCCTTGAAATCTATTCTTTTCAGGAAGCAACAACAGCTTCAAACCCTTCACTGGCACTTCCAATCTCAAGATGCCATCCTTTGCCTGAGGAAGTTTATTTCCCAGAGAGGTTGTGGATGGTCCATCCCTGGCAGTGTCCAAGGCTGGGTTGGACAGGGCTTGGAGCAACCTGGGGTAGTGGAATGTGTCCCTGCCCATGGCAGGGGGGCTGGGATCTTTAAGGTCCCTTTCAACCTAAAATATTCAGTAATTCCATGATTCTCAGTCAGGATCAGAGCTAGGGAAGGTAGAGAAGTTAGCTTGGAGTGCAGAGATGCATGGAAAACCCAGAATATAATTTTTAATCTTTGGCCTTATTTTTTGGATAGAGGAGCAGCTCAGTCCCATTAACTTTAGACTCCCAGAGTGTGGGAAGCAGGTATGGGCACATTGCCACCATCAATCCCCTTCCCAGGTCACTGAGTCACTTTAATGCTACCCGGGCAATTGCATAACATTTAGCCGCCTAAATTTGTGGGATCATTGACTTTTTCACACCGAGCTGAGAGGGGTCATTCTGGTGAGGGATGGGCTGGGAACCAAACACGGGCAGATGAGCTTCCCCTGCCTGGCCTGGGAACACTCTCCTTAATGCTTCTACTGGAGGCAGAGTCATCTTCACAGCAGCTGACCTTAAAAGTGGGAGCCTTGCTGGGGAGTTTGCAGCTTGAGTTAATCACTGGCAAGAGCAGAAATGCCGTGGCCTGGTTTTCAGCAGTGATGATGGGAATATCTGTAGGTGGCACTTTTCCCAGGGAAATGAGGATGCTGCCTCTTCTCTCTGCCTCTGTCCCAGCCATGTGTCACAGGGGCTGCTTTCTGAAGGGTTCTTTACTTTAGGATTCATTGCTCTGTGCTCAAATGAAGATTTAGGTCAGGCTTCTGTTAATAAACCAGAAAGACTTTTTGTTTCCCAGCTCTTAATATAAAAGGTAACACCAGCAAAGAGCACTGGATGAAGAGGTGAAATCTATTCCTTCAGTCTGTTTGGGAGAAATGTGGTCACTGGATTTGATGGGGATAAAATATTTTGCACAAGAATTTAAGGGAAGATTCCCAGTCACTACAGCATCTCTCCTGATTCAGAATAGAGAGAAGAAATTTTAACCTTTGTGGGTCCTGAGCCTTCCTGCTGTGCCAGTTAAAGAGCTGCCTCTGATGATGCTTTTTACTCCTGAAAATTCCTGCCCACTCCAGTTGCTGATTCATTTCTAGAGGATCTCTAAAACTGAAGTTATCTTCCAGTCATTACCAGGGGGAGATGCTCTCAAGCCAAAAACTTAAAAGCAAGAGAGAACCGAGCCACAACCCAAAGCACAAGCCATTGATTTCTGCAAGAGTTATCACAGAAGAATCCCAGCACTTAACAAAGAGATTAGGAACTAATGAGGGAAAAAATATCAATCAAAATGCAAGCCAAAACATGTTACTTTCGTTTTCCAAAGAACTGAGAAAAAGATTAACTTTCCAGCAGAACTTTCTTTGTGTCAGAGGAAAGCTCCTGACCCAAATGTCTATTGACGTCTTCCTCTTTGTTGGCAAAACAGAGATCATCACTTTAGGGAGCCCGTGCTGCTGAAATGAATATAACAAATTACCATTAAATCAAATGAAGTCTCTCAATGGCTTTGGACAGCAAACTGCTGGGTCTTGATCTTAAACCTCAATAATGTTTCCAAAATGAGCTTCCATAGCAGGGCTCTGCCAGCGGGGCTGCAGCTGTGGAGAGCTGGGGCTTGAGTTAATCACCAAGAAGGGATTCACAGAGCACCAGGAGCAGGGAATTTTGTCTCCTGGGTCGGCACAGGCAGTCTCACAGTGAGAACCCATTAGTGATGCAGCAAAGCATTGCATGGCAATGACTCTGAGCCCTGCTGCAAAGCTGTGAGGCGCTGGAAAGTGTTGGTGTGTGGCAGAAACCTTGCACATCAGAGGAGAAATTAAGGGTTTTTCTTTCTGCTTTCTGCAAAGGGAGGTGAAATGAGCTTCTGTTGCATTCAGCATTCAGTGGTCAAAACTGAAAAATGACTGTTCTGATGTACCTCAGATGTATTGGAGATTCTGAAAGTTCAGGTGTGTTTGAAACCACTGGGCCAAACTTGGAGAAAAGTCCTGGTTGAGATTGTGGGAGCTGCTCTTCACACACAAAGTGAGAGTGGAGTACACATCTAAGACTGAACATTTAACTCAATGTGGGATAAAAGGTTTGTGGATGAAGAGGAAAGGAAAATCACTTTGCATTTTTGTGTGGATGGAGAGAAGAGGTCCAGGTACTTAAGCCCTTGGAGAAAAGAAATGTGAAGTTGGGTTTTCAAAGCAGTTCAATCCACACTGTCTCTGAAACAAACTTCCCATTCATAAATACGGAGTAATTTGAAAAATTTTCCTTCTGGTGATTTGTTCAGGGACAGAGATACTTGTGCAGCATCAGATTTTTTAAGATCTTTAACTTCCTTACTGAAGCAAAAGGATTCACAAGTGAGTCCTGCTCCTTAGTTCTACTCATAAACCAAAGGAGAATTCCATTATATTTCCCATTATCATCATCAGTGTCAGAACTGCACACAGGTTTGGGGATTTCTAATTTGCCATTGTTAAATCCACCAGTTTCTTGCAAACATATAAATTACAAGACTCCTTAGAATCTGGTTGTTCTCCAGATGCATTGGTCAGGCCAGATCTGGGCCGGAAATGTCATATTCTGTAATTAACAACTCATTAAGGGACTGAATCCACCTAGAGAAAACCAGCTGCTCTTTCTACACCCTGCACTAACATCATCCCTAAAGACAGACATAGCACTAAAGCTTCACTGCCCACGAGGAACAGTGACCAGATTTTCCCTTTAAACTGAGAAAAGGCTTGGAATATCAGGGTTTGATGAGACTGAATTTCAGCCCAGGATGGGTGCTTGGAGTTGAACTTTGTTGATTTGCAGGGCTGTGATGATTTGCATGGTGGCTGCCTGTCTTTATTTCCATTTATTGTGTTCTTCTAGCACAGTTTCAACTCCTTTTTCCTATGAGGAAGAATCCTGGTCTAGCTCTGAGAATTTGCCTGGGTGATTGTAAAGTTTTGCATTTTCTGATGAATTTTGAAAAGCCTGTCAATCCCTGTCCTGTCCTCTTGTCTCTGATCCTCACTTCACAATAAATGCAAGATGAAACCAGAGGAAGCAGCAGCCCCTGGAGTGGTTTAGAAACCTTTAACCAAGAGGAAAGGTTAATGGAGTAGAGTTAATGCAGTGGAGTTTATTTTTAATAGAAAAGAAGAGACTTTGAGATGACTTGGCAGAACTCTTCAGCCTTAGGAAGGAAAAAGATGATAGTGGGTAGTTTTCTCTCTGATGTCATGGTTAATAAACTCAGGATATAATTTAAAGCTGAGATTATTTGGGAGATGTGCCACATCAGGCAAAGGGAAGAAGATATAAGCAGTGAATTTCTAATAACTCAAAACCTCCTCCATACTTAGGTCAACAGTCCTCTGGATTTTCAGGTTTGTTTGCTATACAGTAATAGATCCAAACATTGACCTTGGTTTGCATTAATAAATTGATGAAGAAATTATGCCAGAGAACTTTTCTGCAGGTAGGTGAGTACTTGGTTCTCAAGATGAAACAAGGTACCATATGTTAACATTTTAGGGGATATATTGCATTTTTATGTTTTCCTGTGGCTGATTTTTTTCCTTGGTAAATAATGGGAATGTGGAATGCCTCAAAACATGGGCAGCATCATTTGTTGGTTCATAAACATTTACAGAGAGCTTGGATGGCAGAGACTGAATAAGCACAAAGCATTTTCTCATCCAGCTAATGGATTTGTAACTTCTGGATTTTTTTTTTTTAAGTTTTTTTTTAATGTACCTTCCATTCAATCAATATGCAATTAACTCCAGCCCTGACATTTCTGGCTGTTTGGGCCAGCAATACATCTGTGTGCTGGAACCCAGCCTGCTGGACAGCAACCTCGTGAAAAATTGCTACTTTTTGGGAGAAATTTGGATGAACTTGGGAGAAGGTCAGCACCTCTTCATGGCTTGGAATGGATGAAAATCGTGTCCTTTCTCAGGGACCTCCTTCCCTGAGAAGCTGGGTGGGAAAATCTCCCCTGAAGTGCATTAGCAGTTCCCTCAGCACTTAATGTGAGCCCTGTGGGTCTCAAGTGGGGCCTGGTGGCATCGCTGTGCTCCAAGCCACGCTGCTCATTAGGTAATCTCCAGAGATGACTCAAAGCTTTGGAAGCTCAATTAGCCCTTAATTAAGAGAACTTAAAGAAATGTAAGAGCTCTTAGCTGCTCTTGCCACTCGAGCCATGATTAAAATGCTGCATCTAGCGCTGGATAACCCGAGCAAGGAGGTGGGCTGGTGCCAGCTGGCTGGGGAGCAGCTTTTGGAGGAGGAGCTGGGGGTTTTTTGGCAGCACAGGAGTCGGCAGTGCATCCTCGTGGAGAACTGTGCTGGGGGAAGTGTTCACCAGCAGGTCCAGGGAAAGGATTCTCCCTCTCTGAGCAGCAGTCCTGCCACGCCGTGCCCTGTTCTGAGCCTCCTGAAACAACAAAGCCTGGAGCACTCAGGGACGAGCCCTGCAAAATGTCACCAGGGGTTCAGGAATGGCTGAGAGCTGGGTGTGCTCAGCACGCCCAAGAGAAGGCCTTGGTGGCTTCTTGCTGCCACCTGCAACGCCCAGCGTGGCCCTGCAGAGAAGGTGGAGCCTGTCCAGGGCACAGGGGGAGAACCAGAGATGATGGATATAATGGCAAAAACAGAGGAACCCTGAGACTGTTGAAACACTGGAATGGGCTTCCCAAAGAGGCTCTGGATGGGTCCATCCTTGGAGACATTCAAAACTTGGGTAGACAAGCCCTGAGCAATCTGATCTATCTGGCCCTGCTTGAGCATGGGCTCTTTTCCAGCCTGTTTCTGTTTCTGTTTCTGTTTTATATTCTATTCTATTCTATTCTATTCTATTCTATTCTATTCTATTCTATATTAAATATTATTCTCTAAAATTGACTGCTGTCTCATGTAACAGATTTTTTCCTTTTATCAGCTAACAGAGCTCTCCAGCGAGGTTATCCTAACCTGCATCAGTGAAATTGAATGGACCTAATCAGTATATCTTTACTAAAAAATGTATTTTTGTCTGCAACAAGCCAAGCAATGAGAGAATTGATTCTTCCTGGAGAGGTTGTAACCTTCAGCAGAGTGTGAATAAAGAAAATCTGGGGGAAGCGATCTCTGGATCTAGAAGATGACTGCTCTCGACAGACTCAGATATTTAATTTTTTCTCACTCTCTTAAATCAGGCCAGCTCTTGCCTGGGGCTCTTTTCGAGTCGTAGCATACAAATTGCTTCGGGGGCAGCCATACCATGGAATTCCTGCCGCGGGAATGAGAATAAAGGCGGTGACTGGAGGCAGGGAGATTTTGAGCAGGGTCTGTGAGCAGGGTCTCTGAGCTTGCAGCAGCCTGCTCCTGCAGAAGGAGCAGACAGACACCGAGCTATCAGCCTGAGATCTGCGCTGTTCCATGGAGATGGGAGCATGGGATGGGCTGCAGAGGGTCAGACAGAGCTGCTGCCTGCAGAAATGGCTAACAGCAGATGCCAGGAGCAGTGTGAGCACTCAGTGATGCTGCTCCAATCTGCTCTGCGTGGCTCCAGCAGGTGGGTAAGGGGGCTGAGAATTGCTGTTATCTTCATCTTTGGAAGCCCTTGATTTGACTTCTCTGTGAGTGTTTTTTTTTTTGCAGTTCCTGGGAGTGCCTGGGCTTTGCTATAGGCCACGTGAATGCCCTTTGCTTCTGGTCAGCCCAAAAATGCCACAGGACAAACTCTGGGTTTGGTATGAAGAGTTCACGAATTTTTACCTTCTCTTCATCGTCTTCATTCTGGTCCAGCAATACTCAGGAGATTGCATTGACTGCAGTATGATCTGAGCAGTAAACTGGAGAATGTGGAGAATGGTTTGGGTGGGGAGGGACCCCAGAAATCATCCAATTCCCATTCCAATTCCAATTCCAATTCCAATTCCAATTCAATTCCAATTCCAATTCCAATTCACAACTTCCACTATCCCAGGGTGCTCCAAGCCCTGTCCAACCTGCCCTTCAACACTTCCAGGGATGGAGCACGGGTGTTCACGGGGGCTCATGAAGGTTCCGTGGTTCAGGAAGGTCCACCTGAGGTTGCTCCTGACCTCAGCCAGGAGGCTGGAAGGTCCCCTCAACCCCATTTCCAGCTATGGCACATCCTGGGGACTAAAAAAAATTGTAAATCATGGAGGGAACAAGTGAAAGTGAGCTGTCAAGAGTTAACCAAATTTGGGCTGACATCAGCACTTCTGGAGCTAAGATACCATCCCCCAGGAAGAGAAAAATTGGGAAAGTCGGGCTGCAAGAGATCTTGGAGGCTGGACCTGAGCTCACTGCAGTAAAATAAGCCACTGCCATGGTTGTGGTTATTCCTCTCAACACTTTTTTGCCCCCGCTGCTGTTTAAAATGCATGGAGAGGGAATTGCCAGCTCCTGTTCCCAGTGTGAGTGCTGCCTTATTCCTGCATCCTGTGTTTTCAGAGTGATTATATAACGATGGACCAGGGTTCAGCTCATCGAGAGTTTGTTACAGAGTTGGAGCTATTATTATGAAATTACCAAATAAAACATACATTTTCACTCCCATTGGTAATAAAAATTATCGAAGTATCTCTCCTGGGACAATTATAATGAGATAATGCAGAACTCCTGACTGATTCCTGTGGCTGTAAAAAAAAATAAAATCAAAGAGCATTCAACAAGACATTAGTGTATGCCTTGGCTCCAATCACTTCCCTGTCTCATGGGGTAATGAAGTTATCAAATTAGTTTTAAAAAGGTGAAACTTCCATTTTTCAGCCCATCTGACAGGTCCTCCCCTGAATAATGACATTATGATGAGGTGCACAGGACAGCATGAGCCTTTATTGCTTTTGGTCTAGACACTACAGGACATTAAGAAATTTTGCCCTCTTGTCTCCACGGTGTAATGTTTATACTCAGAGTGTCCAGGCCAATCAAATGATAAAGAACAGGGGTTTAGGTTTTAGGAGTTTTTTTTTTTCCCTTCTGAACACCCAAAACATAAATACAACCCTATGTTGCAGCCTGCATTTGCAGAAATGAAGCATAAATGGCCTACTGGGTTATATAGCTCATCTGTTTCCCATTACTGCTCTGCAGCAAATTACATTCTTCCCAAAGAGCAATGCCGGCCTAACAGCCTCTGTTCCCGGGGATCCACGGTGGAGGTCATGAAACACACTCAGAGCTGCTCTAGCAACCCATTTGTCAGCCTGGCATGAGCAGAAACCCTGCGCTGAGATGCTCTGGTGACACTGGAGAGAGCTCTGGGGAGATGTTTTAGCCCTCTCTGGGAGCATCCTCCCTCTTTACTGAGCATTGTACCAGGGCACCGGCGCTCCTAATTCTGGCACTCCAATCACGTTCCAAAGGCAGGGCTTTGCCCCAGGGCTGATGCCTCCCACAGTGTTGAGTAAGAGGGATATTTTTCATTTTTCAAGCCTTGCCGTCTCTCCATTTGCTGGGAAGTGAACCCCAAACTTTCCGGAGCAAGAGCATCAACTCCTGCGGTGCTGTGAGGGCTCGGAGACCTCCGGGAGAGTGGGAGCGCATCCTGAGGGAGGGCATCCTGCATCCTGCACGGGCCAGGCTCAGCAGGGAGAGATTTACACACCCGTGGAGCAGCGAGCAGAGACTCTGGGAGCCCCTTTTGGGAGCAGGGATGGTCTCACGGCACGGCCAGACCTGGCTGTGGCAGCCCAGCTAACGCCCGCCCCTCCAAAAAATGGAAACGGGCTGCAAAGCTGCGCAACCTCCGCGTCCTCCCAAACCACCTGTCAATACATCAGAGCTGGACACCCCCCCGCCGTGATCCCAGCCACAGAGCTGTCTAATTTCCCTTGTAAAAGAGCCCCACAGGCAACAAACGCACACACAGAGCAACTTCTGTATTTACCTTGACACTACATGAGTCACAGCGCTCGCCTCTTGCCGAGCAGCCGTATACATTATCATCACTTTGGCATCTTGGTTTGCACTCTCTCGTGTTCTCCTTCTGTTCAGCAGAGCAGAGAGGTTGTTTAGGGTTCCCCCCCCCCCTCAGCCCCTCATGCCTGCACTTTTTTCCCAAAAAACCATTACCCAGAATTCCAGCTTTCCTTGAAGCAGCACTGAACAAGCTGTGCTGCATTTTAACCCCTCCAGGCTTTAGATTTTTCTTCTCTCT